>OZ025298.1:7804146-8216646 GCA_964019185.1 Maratus speculifer | reverse complement strand
TTTTGCAATCATACGATTATACCATCAAAATGTGTATGAAGTTATACATAGAATGAACCAAATATTCTGTGCATGCTTTTGGCTGTAGCCAGCATGTCCATGTTCATTATGGTAACATTTCGCTGTAAGGCGGTGCTGTAATCACAATTTTTGCACCATTTTCATTATTCTACCAAACAACGCTGTCTGAAGTTATGCATGGAATTGAACCAAATTTCTTTGGATACGTTTCTGAGAATGGCTGTCAGGTCTTCTTTCAATTTAAAAATATTTTGCCGGAAGATGGTACTGTAATAATAATTTTTAGCTCAGAGGCTATCAAAACCTGTGAGCTTAGGTGCCCGCCCATTCTGTATGTATATATGTAAATGTGTAATGCAATAACTCATGATAAAATATCCGATTCACTTGAAATTTTAAATATAGGTATATTCTGATAAGGCGTTTCCCTGATTAATTTTGGGAACTCATTCGATAAGTATAAGTGGGAGAACGGGGGCTAATACTCTTCCCCTTAATTTATATCAATGGGTTTTATATCCAGAATTATCAATTTTCATTCAAAATTTAGATATAGGATCATTCTGATGAAGCGCCTCTGTGATTAGTATTAGGTACTCATTTGATAAGTATAAAGAAATGAAACAGGGGGCTAATTCCCCACCCCTTATTTCGATAAATGGGTTTTTTATGCAGATTTATCAGATTTCATTCAAATTTTAGACATAGGATTTTTCTGATGAGGGCACCGCCACAATTAGTTTTGGGAGTTCATTGGATAAGCATAAAGAGGGGGAACGGGGGACTAATCCCCCACCTTTAATTTAGATAAATGGGTTTTTCATGCAAAATTCTCATATTTCATTCGAATTTTAGACATAGGATCATTCTGATGCAGACATTTCCATGATCAGTTTTGCGAGTTCATTGGATAAGTCTAAGAGGGGGGAAATGAGAGGTAACTCCCCCCGCCTTAATTTAGTTTAATGAGTTTTTCATGCAGAATTTACTGATTTGCTTCAAAATTTGGATATAGATTCATTGTGATAAGGCACTTCCCTGATTTTTTTCGGATTTCATTGGATATGTATAAATTGGTGGGACTACACCTTTTAATTTAGGTAAATTATTTTTCTTGCAGAATTAACAGGTTTGCTTTAATATTTGGATACAGGTTCATAGTGATAAGATGCTTCCCTAATTTAATTGGAGTTCTTTTGTTAAGCATAAAAGGGATACGGGCAATTAACCCAACCCCTCTTAAATTTGACTAATGAGTTTTTATGCAGAATTATCCGATTTGCTTTAAATTTTGGATGTACATTCTTTCTGATAAGGTGAATCTCTGAATAGTTTTGGAAGTTTAATGGTTAAGTATAAAGAGACATAACTCCTCTTAAATTATATAAATGGATTTTTATGAAGAATTATTCGATTTGCTATGAATTTTGGATATAGGTTTTTTATGTGATAAAGCATATCCCTGATTAGTTTAGAGAATTCAATGATTAAGTATAAAAAGGGGAAATGGGTGGGAGCTATCCCCCCTTTTAATTTGTTTTTCAGACAGCATCAACCCTTGAAAATATGAGGCTGTAATATACAATTAGTATGCATAGCCTGTGAGCTCAATGCCATCAGAGGGCAATCCTCTTTTTATTGTAATTTTTTTTTTCATAATCTTTTTATACAGTGAATTGACAGTTCGTGCAGCAATAGGAACTTCGTATCTTGCTAAAACTGGCTATTCGCAAACAGCTGATGTAAAACAGAATAACAAAAATAGATTTTAATAAATATCAATGATCGAGATTAACTCATTCTTAATCTAATCAATTGATTGCAGCAAAAATTCTAGATTAAAATAAAAACTGGTATAATATTGAAGTAGTATTAATATTTTGTAATATTTTTTTAAACATTGAGATCTATGAAATAGAAGAGAGTTTTGGGATTGGTGCATCCAACTAGTTATTTTCGTGACTTCATTATAAATATTTAAAATTAAAAGTTTTTTGCTTATAAATTTTAAACTGATTTAACTTAAAATAAAATTAAATGTAGCTCAAGGTAAAACAGTATAAAATAATTAAAACATGAAAAAAAAAAAATCATCAATTAAACCTATGTTTGGAGATAACTCTTCAACCATTGGTATATTAGTGAGACATTTTATGTTTGCATTATAAAAAGGTGCTATGTATTACTTTATGAAAATACTTTACAATTATAGACATATTAATAAATGTGTAAAATTTGTTCTAAAAATTATCAGCATTTTACTGTATAGATTATTAGCAATTATCAGTAGTTCATTGGCAAATAGTCAGAAGATTTAAATGTTTGAATTGCATTTTTTATTCAGTATTATTAACATATACGTACAAGGTTTGAATTCCGGGACGGAATGGCAGGATTCATGACCTAAAAAATCTTGTGGGCAAGACATTCCTGTTTAAAAAAAAAAAAAAAAAAAAAAAAATTATTATTATTTTTTTTTTTTTGGTGAAGTGGCGATCAAGTTTCAGGATTGACTGACTATTTTCCACTATCAATTGACTAATCTCACAGTTTGCTCTTACGACAATTATACAAAATTCTTTTTTCTGCATCGGACTGAAAAGTTTTGTAATTTTTCTCACAAAATTTTCTTGCTTGCTCGACACACAAAATTTTGCAATTTTTTTTTTCTTTTCTGGAGACCAACTGGCAAATTTCACGATTTATTTCTCTCAACTGATTGGCAGATTTAGCTATTTATTCTGCGACTGACTGGCATATTTCCCTTTTTTGTGACATTCTGATGAAATTAACAATTATTTTCCTGTGTTCAGCTGAAAAATTTGTGTTTTGTCTTTGTTATTGGCTGACGAATTTCATGATATTTCCTTGCAACAGATAAGCAAATTTCACGATATTTTACTGTAATTGATTGACGAATTCCGCTATATTGTCCACTGATGAAGTTCCCTCAAAGTTCAAATTTTTTCAGACAGGTCAACAGTTTTTAAAAATTAATTTTTGCCATGGTGGATAAAATGAACGATATTTTTTCTATGACCGATTTACATATTTTGAAATTTTTTTTCCTGCGCCAAAGCAAGAAATAATTAAAAGGGCAGTAATGGTCACTAGAGTCTGAACTTCTGGAATTAGCACTAAACAAAATGAGATTAAATCTTGTGTTGCTCATTGTTAAAAAAAGAAAACTTTTTTTACAATCAGTGGTTCACCATTAGATGTTTCATTTTCAAAATCATTGCACATTTTGTTTCCTCATCAGTGGACTCAATAATCATACCTCTTTTTTTATTTATAAGACGATCCTTCATACGATGTTTCTGTATTCGTTTTTCTCCGCATCTTATAATTTGCACCTGCACAATTTGTAACTTTTCTACTCTCTTCTTTATTAACAATGACATTTTGATTTCCTATTCAAATAAAAATTCTTCTAAATTTAAAGAATTCCGTAAAACAAAATATGGACATCCATTGCCCAAAGCAAGATGTTTAAATGTTTCTCATTGAGTTATTGAAAATCATTAAAAGCATCATTTTTATGGTGATTAAAACATGATTTATGTAATAAGAGTCATATATTACGTATGTCATGGATTAAACATTAATACCCCTGGACGAATCATAAACAAAATAAAATGTGGACACCACAAGGTCCATTCTCAACCGATGACAACAACCGTTATCCAAATGATTAAAAAAAATGATGAACTTCAAAGAAATCATTTAAATAGTTGATGTGCATAGTTCAGAGAAATTAGGACATGACTTTTTTAAATAAACCATTTCTCATGTAATAGAAGAGATCTACTGACTATGCAGGGTTGGGTTTCTTCCGGAAGAAACCTATTTCTTCCAGGACAGTGGAAGAAACTGGAAGAAATGGAAGAAACTACCAGGAAAATAAAAAACAAATGCTCAAAGTTAAAGTATATTAACTATATAAAAGAATTAAAGTATAATTAAATAAAATCTAAATTGGAAAATTTAATTATTATTATTATTATTATTATTTTTTTTTTTATTTTTTTTTTTTTATTTTTTTTTTTTTTTTTTGCAAAGATAAGTTATTTTATTAATAACAAACTTCAGGTTCAGCAGACATTTTCAGGTGATGGATTTTTACTACTCTAGAGGTGGAGGGATTTTTTTTTATTATTATTAATTACACTATTTATGTAAAAAGAAAGAGAGAAAAAACCCCCACATACAAATTGTTTATTTCTTATCTAAAAAAATATTTTTTTTATATAAAAATGTCTTATTTTAAACTGTGCAATACAGTAAATAAATAAATTTGTAATTATTTATACTAACAATTAGAATGAATATCTCAATGCTGTAGTGTTCTAAAAAAATCTATGGGTATGTCAAAATGCTTTTAAACTATCTTGAAGTGTAGGACTTGGAAAAAAATCTTCATTTTTTGCATTCATCAAATTTAAGTTGAGAAACTGGTTGCAGCATTCTACTGCTAAAAAATTTTTTTGCTATACTATGCTACACTTGCTGCATTGTACTAAGAAAAATTAGAATTTTAATGATTTTTTTTTTTTAATACTAAGATCGATTGATATAGGTTTTTAAGGCAAATACCAATTTTCAGAAAATCCAAATGTTCAGCCAAAAGTGAAAGCATCCAAAAATATTTTAATTAAACTGTATGTATTAAAGTAATTAATACATACATAAACGTAAATTAATTATATGTATAGTATTTATTAATTATGCACAATTGTTAATTATCCAAAAACTTTATTTTCATATGCAGTAATAATACAAAACATAATTAATTCATCAATGACACAGAAAGATTTTCTAATTATAAGAATTTCATTTATTAAAAAATATTTTAGTTTTAAGTATACACATTTTGATCTTTCTTCTATGATTTTTGTAAATGATCATTTATTATTCTAGAACTTTCTCAAAGAATATTTGAAACACTAATGCAGTTTAAACTAAAAATTTTCTATAAGATGATTGCTAATTCATGACTGATAATTATAAACAACGAGGTTCATTGCAATACACTCATTAGAGTTGATACAGTTCAAATCAATGACTAATGTTGAAAATTTCCGAAGGAAGAAACAAGAATTTTGGAATACTAAGAGTTTCAGTCAAGCCGAATTTTTTCAGCCACATTTTTGGAAAAGCTCGGATTTTGGGCCGAAAATGAAACCATATTTTTGATCGATCTCTGTTTAATACAGTAATATTAAAAATTTAACATTAAGCTTTTAATATTACAGTAATTATCGTATATTACTTACATTAGTAAAATTGATGTAAATTAAAAGCTTTTATTTAAATGGGTTTCATTCTACCATTGGTAAATAATCCCTGCTATTTACTATTAGTTTCAGAAATTTAAATAATTAGAAAAATATCTTGGTAAAATTGAAATGAATAACATTTAATTAATTTTGTGTATTTTAATTTTGGACAAAATTTCTTTTCCTTTAGCCAATGGTTGAAGATCTCTAGGCAGGTGTTGTGAGTGATCTTGGCTAAAAAACTGATGTAATTATTAATTTAGCATATATATTTAATTAAATTTGCTTTGGCCCAATGGAATTAATTCACATAACATTACAGGAAGAAGATATTTATTATATCTTACAAAATTGAAAATATGTGGTAAATTCTAGAAGAAAAACAGTTTCTTCCACTTGGAAGAAACCTATTTCTTCCGGCCGGTTTTTTCCACTGCGGAAGAAACTTGCCAACCCTGTGACTATGTCATTTTCAGATATTTTATATGGGTTTAAAATTCCAATGCATAGTTGAACATAATTCAATTAGCTAAAATGCCAGGGATTACGGTATTGACGATAATTCCACTAACTGATATACAATCACAGAAGGATATTGACGATACAATCACCTACATGCATTATTCGTGCAAGCAAATTAAAAATGAATGCACATCAGATTTTACAAAATTAAGAAAAAAAAATAAAATAAGAAGAAAAAAGCAAAACCAATTATTTCCGATAATTTAATGTGTTAGAAAAGTTGCTCTGTTCTGTTTGTCGAAAGTGTAACCTATAAAAGATTCCAAACCATACAAAATCAAAAAAAAGTTACTAAATTAAAAAATTCATTTAGCAACTCAGTTATTAATTGACCATAACACTGAATGAAAATTGAAAAACAGATATGATATATATAAAGCTTTATTATTTTCCTTTGTTTTAGTTAAAATAAACATTTTGGATAATTATCTTGTTGTTGATTTAAATTATTTCAATGGAAATTTGTCATGTTGGTATAAATTGTAAATATTTAAGTGGCAAGTAAAAAATAATAGGGTTAAAAAAAAATTTTTTTTTCTTCCTCTCATATAGTTTAACTACCCTGCATTTACAAATGTTATGAGGGAAACTCTCTCCTCCTGGGAAAACCAAATTTCAAGCCCTGATAGTCAAAGATATTAAAGATGGGAAAAATATATTTCAATATATTTAAAATGTTATAATTGTGTGTGAAACATGTTTGCAATTTATTATTTGAGATGGCATTTGATAAAGAAATAAACAAACATTCACCATAACAAAAAACATATTTAGTACCGGATATCTGAATCCGGCAGGTAAATTGGATACCGGATATCCGGTATCCGATATCCGGCAAAATCAGTATCCGTTGCATCCCTATTTAAATATGTCAAATTTTTGCATGTAAGTAAATTCTATTTTTAAGTCTTATCTCAGCAGTCACCATGAGAAGTAGTGAGTCTAGTCTAAGCCATGTTAGTATGCATGTAGAATGCAAATTTCATGCAATGATAAACATATCTGAAGCTATAAAGAAAAAAAATTATGTAAAGTGTGCAAAGACAAAATGGATTAAAAATGTGTAATATTTAGAAAAAAAATGTTTTCCTTTGAGAAACCCAGATTTACAGTTAATAACATAAAATGATCTTTAAGATTTCAGTCAAACTCTAAAAGAAAATTTTCTTGATTGAGGGGATTATCTTTTAAGAATAAAAAAACTCAAGATACAAAGTCAAATAAGAAGACATTGAAAAATTTGGTGCTAGGGAAGCACCTGTTTACATTTAATTAAAATATGCAATAAGATATATTTAAATCTTTTATTGCATAACCAAATCCATTACTTAGATCAGCCGAGAAAATTGAGGAGAAAGGGACAAGGCAAGGCTTGCTTGAGACATAATCAGAGGTGGGGAATTTTCAAGAAATCTTACCAGTCAAGGATTTATTTTAACAGCCAGCAAAATGCAACATATAGTTGAAAATTGTTAAGACAAAATTTAAACAACTGCAAAAGCAGTTAATTACTATTATTACAATGCATTTTCATATTTTTGTTCTATAAAAGTTAGAAATATATACAAGAGAGAAATAATTAGTACTGGATAGAACTTAGTAGTATGCTTACATTACAGAAATTTGAAACATTGAAAATATAGGAAACTAATAAAAAAAAAATAAAGATTTCGGCATGTTCATAGTTTGAAGTTTTGAAAGATAACTTAAAAATTCACTCACCCTGACAGAAAATTCTTTCGCCAGTGATGAGTAAAATGATATGATTCCCCAACCCTGGACATAATAGAAAGAAAGTCTCATAAAAATACTTAAAAAGATGTAATTTTTTGTTTAGATATTTAAAAATGCTAAGCGTTAAAATATAGCTAGTAGTCTGATGGTTATTTAAATGCTTTAGTGGAAGACAGTACTTATAAAACTGCTTTATATTTTAAGATCTATGTTTTCAATAGTCTAAAAAGATATTAAATACCTATTTTTGTATATTTTATGATTTTTCTTTTTCTTTTTTTCTTTTTTTTTTTTTTTTTTTTTTTTTTTTTTTTTTTTTTTTAAGAGGAGAAACTTTCAGAGGAGAAATTCAAATAGCAATACACAATACTTAAAGGGTCTGGACTCTACTGCTAAATTCAAATCATTCTGAAAATTCTTTATGAAAAGCTTTATTCTCAATAAAAGATAATTCATGTAGTCTTCTAACAGAAAAATCAGACATCTCATATAACAAGTATTTCAAAGAAATTATTTTGAATAGCCTTGTGAAAATAATATATATGAAGTTTTATTTATGAGACTGCATCATATATTTATTTATAGTGCTAATAATTAAAAGATTGTATATTAAGATTTTCAAGGTATTAATGTTTCATTATGTAGAACATTTTATTTCTGAAATAAAAGACATAGCTTTTTCTAAAAATGTTTAATATTTAAATTATTTCAATTTTCTACATAACTAATTGCATATTAAATAATTACATTGATTAGAATTACTTTTAAATTAAGTTATTACTTATATATTCAAAAATACTTATTTTTATTGATAAATATGCATGTATATGTAATAGAAAATCATATTTTTAAAAAACCCGGTTTAAACCAAAAAAACCATGTTTTTTTTTTTTTTTTTTTTTTTTTTTTTTTTACCAACCCTGTGTAACTTCAATTATCACATATAATTTATTTTTAGGGACTAACAAAAAATTGAAAATTCTTAGGTGACAAGAAAAATTCTTAGGAGCCACTTTGAAAAATCATTTGTCTGACAGTAACACATTCACTGCAAAATAGAACACTGGCTACTCATAATCGTATATGACTATTTTTGATTGATATGTGTCATTTTGCTGTGAATAAATTAACTATTCAATAGAAAACCCAAACAAAGCAAAAATTTTAAAATAACATCACATTTACATTGTAAATATTAAATACTAACAAACTATAAAATTAAACATTAAAACAACAGACAAATTAATATCTTTAATTCCCAACAAGAAAATATGTACATAAATTAACAATGCCTTTAAAATTTTGATTTGAAATACTATTTGTCAATTTGTTTTTCAAAACTGAAAAGATTAAATGGTACATTTGAATTTATGAATGGTACATTTAAATTTATAGTTAGAAAACAAAGTTATCAAGAGAAATTTTTCAATTGTCCAGGGTTTGTTGGACCCTATTTATTTATATTCATATCAAAAAGTATACCACACAACACAACTTGTATTTGTAAACTAGCTCCATTAAAAATTGATGGAATTTTGATCTGTGTTCCATTTCCATACAACTTCATCCAAACATAATGAAGATTTTATTATTCAAAAGTTTGTAATAGTAGAAAAGCACATTTTAAAAATAAACACAGATTTACAAATACAAATGATAAGGGTTTTTTTAATTCTGTATTAGGGATGTATATATGTAGACTTCAACTTTTGTTTGATGTGTAAAGTATACGGGAGTATACGTTTTGTTTTGTTTTTTTAAGGAACACTGTATACCCTCTGTTTCTCATTAAAATTATACAGCTCATATTCAAAATATTAGAATAATTACCTTTTTTTTAGAAATTGAAAATATCGTTTGGTAATTTAATGTCTTTTAATGAAAATATGCAAACGATATTTTTATTAAGAACTTATTGTTGATTAAACTTACTTGTTATCTTAAATTTAATATCATTTTTGAAAAGATTAATTGCAAAAAAACTTATTTTGAAAAGTCAAAAAATTAGAATATTTATTCAAGTGGTTCAAAATATTAGAATATTTCACATTAATTCTCCTTTAATTATTACCAATTCTTAACTGGTGGCATCATTGATTAAATTCAGACTATTTTATTTAAAATCAGTATTCTTTTTTGCAGTTTGTTTCTTTTTCGTCTTAAAATGAGCCGTGTGAGTGATATTCCTGAATCTACTAAACTTCGTATGGTTGATTTGTATCGGCACGGTAAAAATCAATGTTTTATAGCGAATTATTTACATTGTTCGCAATCGAGCGTTAGTAAAATACTAACACAATATTCAAAAATTGGAAAATTTCAAAATAATCGCCGAAATGGTGGCCGAAAACCAAAAACATCTGCTAGAGATGACAAGAAACTGAAGTGTATAGTTAAGAAAAACCGTTTTAAAAGTGTGCGATTCTTGCACCGAAAATGGACAGAAGGAGGAGTTGAAGTTTCTACATCGACAACATTAAGACGTCTCCATAAATTTAAATTTGAATCTCGTGTACCGAAAACAAAACCTCTCATGACTGCAAGACAAAAGCGTATAAGATTGAATTGGTGTAAATCAAGACGTTTATGGAGCAATGAAGATTGGAAAAATATATTATTTAGTGATGAAAGTATGTTTTGTGTTTCATATGGTAATCAAGGTATTTGAGTTTGGAGAATGAAGCAAGAAGCATTTGATAAAGAATGCCTTAAACGTTCCGTAAAATTTGCTGCTAGTGTCATGGTTTGGGGTTGTATGAGTGCAGAAGGACCTGGAAAGTTATGCATCGTCTACGAAAAGGTTAACTCTCTGATATATCAAGAAATTTTAGAATATTACATGATTCCATCATCAGAAGATTTATTTGAAGATGATTTCATCTTTCAACAAGATTTAGCGTCCCCGCATACCTCGGTGTCAACTAAGAATTGGTTCCGCCAACGCAACATTAAGGTACTTCCTTGGCCACCAAATTCACCAGATCTTAATCCCATCGAAAACTTATGGTGTATAATGAAGAAAAAACTTCAAGAAAATCCTCCTTCAAGTAAAACTGAGTTAGTGGCACGTATAAAGTCTATTTGAGCTAATATTGATAGAAATGTTTGTAAACACCTTGTATATAGTATGCAAGATCGGTTGTACGCTGTTATGAAAGCTAAAGGGGATGCTACAAAATATTAACTACCATTTACTTCATATTCATAAGGTAATATTGTTGCGTAAAATAAAATATTCTAATATTTTGAACCAATCTAAATTTTATTCTAATATTCTGGTGTGTTTAAGGAAGCTGTATACCTAATTTATTGTGCTGTATTTTATATTTTATAAATGTTAAAATCTTATCTAAACATTCCAGATTTAATTTATAAGAAATTTAATTGCATTTACTTAGTATAAAAAATAAATAAATGACAAATAATTTTTTCTTATTACTTTTTCTCAATTATTCTAATATTTTGAATATGAGCTGTAGTACATACACTCTAGAGTACCCTGTGTCTTGAGCATATGTCTTTTGGTTAGAGTGTAAGAACAATTATACTCTTTGTTTGTTTGGTTTTTTTTAGGACTACACCACTGCTATGTATTCAATTTTTCATTTTTGTAATAGCTCAACAATTGCATTTGGGCAAAACAAATAGCAGTATTTATTACAACAATAATAATAGCAAAGTGAAACACAATTTCTGAAGATTTCACAAAACAAAAATAAATATTGAAGTTTTTTTTTTTTTTTTAAATACATTATTTGTTTTCTATTAAGCCTAATGTGGAGTTTAGCTACAACAGATTCATAGACCAGAATGTTTCGTACCAGAGAGGTTACTTACATTTTTCTCCACTCAAATTTTATTATAAGTAGATGAACAAGCATCGACAATATTTTTTTTTTAAATATATGTCATGAATATTAGATATAGTGGACAAAAAGAAAATTTTCAATTGCTCAAGATTTGTTGGAGCCTGTTTATTTATATTCATATCAAAAAGTATACCACACAATACAAATTATATTTATAAATGAGCAAGTATTGACAATGATTATTTTGAATATTTGTCATGAATATTAGATATAGTGGACAAATTTATGCTTTTCTTGAGAAGGTGTTTTTTCTCTATGTAATCTGAATTACAAAATATTCACCATCTTTATATTGTGATTTTAGAATGATTACAAGCAAAATCAATTCAGATTCGGTACTTTTACAAAATAATTTCAATTTTTTACATAACTGATTGTAATTATTTAATTTGAATATTTTGAAATATCTATTATAATATCCAACAATGTTTATTTTTATCAACAAACATGAATGATATGATATACAAGAAATGATATTTAAAGGAGAAAAAATATAAAACAAGATTTAAACAAAACAAAGTTTAAACAAACAAACAAAAAAAAATTTTTTTTTTTTTTTTAAAGTCCATTTCTTCACTTTTTTTTCTTTACTAACACTGGTTAAAAGGGAAAAACTCATATGTATCCAATTTGGAACTTACAGTAGGAAATTTTATATTGTTAAATCTTGATAAAAAAGATTTGCCATTTTTCATCTATGCAAAAATGTTATGATTAGCTACATACATTGATTTTGGCCTTTTTTTTTTTTTTTTTTTTTTTCCTAATATTAACAAGCTTTTAGAAGAATTAAGCACATTATTTTGACATCTTTGGTATAGTTGGTGGTATACCCATAATCTGTTATGATATAAAAGTGTAACTCTTTAAACACAAAGGTTAAAAAACTAATATAAAAGCTGCTGAATATTAATAATATCATGAATTGTAAAAAATCCAATAAAACTCACTTTAATATGAGTTTTATTGTGATTTTTAGAGTGGGTTTTATGCAACAAAAAAAAGTTTTTTTTTTGGGGGGGGGGGAATGGGAGTATATGTGTTTTTTTTTTTTTTTTTTTTTTTTTTTTTTTTCAACCTTGTTTTGTTTAAGCATATTTTAGCCAGTATGTAGCATTAACTTGATTAAGGACTTCTATTAAATACAGTATATAAGAAAATTGTTTAGCTTCTAGTTCTTATAAGGGGCCGTCCATTAATCATGTGATGTTTTTTTGGCATTTTTAACCCCCCTCCCCCTTTGTGATACATGGTGAGGTTCAAGACTACCCCCCTTACCCCATATCACATGTATTTTTTAGTACCTATAAAGAATCTTAATTTTTTTAGAATATTTATTATAAAATACAGGTTCAAGTATTATTAAATTTTATTATAGAAAATAAAAAAAAACTACAATAATAACCTTAAGTGGTAAACAGGAAGGTTGCAAGTTGTTTTGGACTGACACAAAAATAATGAAAGAAATGCGAAAAACTTTTTTGTAGTAATACATAAACAATTTAATTTACAATGTCCACAGACCACGGATTAGCAAGACTTTCTTCAACACCAATAACTGGATAAGCATCTTGCAAGTTAGTTGTAGGCACAGTGCTTTGTTGAAGATTAACATCGGTTTCATCAAGCCACTCGGCGTCATCATTTTCGCACACTACGCAGAGAATCTCTCTCGATCTTTCGTTCGTCGTGTGAGGATGCGAGAAGGACGTACATTGTGCATCTCTAGACTATTATTGTTCGGATTCAGTTGCTTGTGACAAGAACTCAGATGTGCTTTAACTTTTGTTTTTGTACAGAAGTACAATGCACACTGCTGGCATGTCCTTTCCAAAAGTATCCGATCCTTCTGCAGGCTAGGGCAATACAGGTCATAGATAAATTTGCTGAAGCCTTCATATGTTGGAGTACGCAGAAGAAATGGAGCAAACATCTTGCCATCATGCTCTTGAGGCTTTGGAATATATAGGCCATAATAATAGGCTTATAACAGGAAAAAATAAATACTTGTGATATATTACTACACCCCCCCCCTCCTCCCTTGTGATATTTCGTGATTTTTTATGGACCCCCCCCCCCTCTCTCGAGCCTCGCATGATTAATGGACGGCCCCTAAGTAGGATAATTACATCTCTGTATCTGATAACAGATCTGCTATCTTAAATACCATTAAATGCAATCTTCAGTTATTTGCTGCACTTCAAGTCTCATACAATTACAAAATTCAATTATTGTGAGCAAGATGTAATGAAAGAAAAAATTGCTTCTGTAAAAGTAAAAATCTGTATGTAAAACTGAAATGACCCAGGCACATTTTCAAGCTAACAATTTCTCATTCACATGCCATCTAATACAGAAATGTTCTTAAGATTAGAAGTTTGAGAAAAATATTTGAAACAAACTTTTTAGATTCCTACAACTTTTCCTTTGTATGAACTTTAAGCATGTGTTCTTTAACTCTACTGCTTCGACAAAATTGTTTGTAGCATATTTCACAACTGAAAGGTTTTTCATTTGTATGTACTTGAAGATGCCGTCTAAAACTCGTTCTTACAGAAAATCTTTTGAAACAAATTTCACAAGTAAATGGTTTTTCATTTGTATGAATTAGAAAATGTTCTTTCAAATAAGCAAACCTAAAAAATCCTTTTGAACATATTTCACAAACATATGGTTTTTCTTTTGTGTGCATACGGAGATGTGTTTTCAGATGAGAACTAACAGAAAATTCTTTTGAACATACTTCACAAGCAAATGGCTTCTCATTTGTGTGGGTGCGGAGATGCTGCTTAAGATTCCAATCCCGGGAAAATGCTTTCGAACATATTCCACAAATGGAGAGTTTCTCATCTGTATGTGTTTTGAGATGGCGTGTAAGATCACAGCTTTGAAAAAATCGTTTAGAGCACACATCACAAATAAAAGGTTTTTCATTTGTGTGTATTCGGAGGTGCTTTTTAAGGTATTGTCTTAGAGAAAATCCTTTTGAACATATGTCACAAACAAATAATTTCGCATCTGTATGTGTTTGGCGGTGTTTATTGAGATACTCCTTTACAGAAAAACTTTTAAAACAAACTTCACAAACAAATGGCTTCTCGTCTGTTGAAGATTGAAGATCAGCTTGTGACATCTTAAATGAAAATGAATCGACTTTTAGTAATATCAATTTCTTTTAGATAAGTGTTGCAAGAGAAAAGCTTTTCCTAAGAAAATGGCTTATTATTCTTTGATAATGATCGTGTGCTTGACTGGTCTTTAAATCTGAAATAAAAAATATATAATTTAAGATTTGCATGTAAAGTGCCTTAAATGTAAGTTATTCTAAGTTAATTTTCAATAAATTTACATTTTTTAAAAATATAGGGTTCACACACTAACTTGAAAAGAAGAAACCATGTCCAAGTTAATGTCTAAGATATCCAGAGCAACATATGTAATAATTTTATTTTTAGATAATGTTTTCAATTCAAACTGATTTAACAAATCAGTAGTTAAAACTGTTTTTGCAAAATATTTACAAGAATATTTAGATTAAGAAGACATGGTACCTTTGAAGCTTTTTTTTTTTTTTTTCCTCCAATTTTCAATAATACTTAATATACATGTGTTAGAACAATACTTAACACTAAAAATTAAATAAAATTCTAAACAAAGAAATCTTATATAACAGCCTATTGTACTAGAATTTATTTATAAATTTAACTTTTTAAAAATTTCTATTACTTTTATAAAATATGAATATCTTTGCTTTGATTTTTTTTTCTATATTCATTAAAATATACTTCATAAAATGTGCATGGATTTTTAGATGTATAGGATTTTACATTTAATACTTTTTTCCTCTCTCCTATGTATTAAAAAATAAAGGAAATTCAACAAACTCTGAATTTAAATATCTTTTAAAAAATAACTATAAACTTGAATGTTAAATCCATGCACAAAAATATTAAATACATCATGAAGAAGAAGTAAAAAAAAAAAAAAAAAAAAATTCAAAATTCTATCTAAATTAGCAAAAAAGCCTTAGTATTTATCAAACAAGCAGATTATAAAATAGCAATTATTAAGAAAAATTAGTTTAAAGTATTCATCTGTATGGGTAATTGCACTGGATCTATAAATAAAATTTACAATATCTCGCAATATAATTGTTGTATAGGTAGAAATGACATGTCAAAATATTCACAATTAAAGAAGCTTTTTTTCAGTTAATATTAAAAAAGTAAATCAATATTTTGGCCAATTTCAAAGTACTCTGTCCCTTTAATTAACATAAAATACTTTTATGGGAGTCTCACAATTCTTATAAGAACAGTGTCAAGAAATGAATTGTGATCATATCTGTAAGAGAAAAGTAATTTGAAGTTGAAATAAAAAATTATAAGATTTTTTAATAGGATAAAATCTAGGGAAAGAATAAAAAAAAATAATCACATTAAAAAAATATATTTAGCTTTGATTATTTCACAATGCTTTCTAAATATAATTGAGCAAATTATTTTGTATGAAAAGTAATCTACTTTTATTAGAAGGCAATTTAAATAAATTTTACATTGAATTTTCTTTAATGGTACTTAAAACTACCATCAGGATATAAAGGGTCAAAATACTTATTGTATTTTTTTATATATATGACGTGCCCTCATGTAATAAATCACAATCTAATTTTTGATACCTCTTTTGGAGAAAATAAAAATTGAAGTAAAACATTTCAAGGACATTTTATTTTGTTAAAATTAAATTTATTCTATTTGAATACAAATTTGAAAACCAATTATTTCATGCCGTGACTAACAAGGGCATAGATACAAACATTTTTTCAGAGGGGAGAATTAAAAAATTTACCAACTTGAAACAAATTGCTCTATTTTACAGCTAAAATGATATATGCTGTATGTATTAATTGATAAGGATGGTTATATGTAAAAAAAAAATTCCTTACAAAGAAAAATATTGAAACTAAAAACATAAATGTTATTGGTTTAAATGAACTAATGAAAGTTTTTGTCTTCTTTTGTGTTCGAGTCATAATCGTACTTCATATAAAAATAGCCTCATGATATTTTGAGAAAGAAACAGAGTTTTAGAAGAAATAGATTAAAGACACTGTTGAAGGACAACAGTAAGGGAATTCATTATTTGGTGGAAATATGATATTTTCATAGCACAGAGAAACGCAATAACAAATTGAGCTGGCAGATTTTTTATTATTATTATAATTATTATTATTTAACCTGTTTACTGTTACAGAACTCAAAAAGGCAATCAGCAAAACAATTTTTAAAAATCTTATTTTTTTTTATTATTATTATTTAATTTTTTTAAGTGCTACAAATATCTAGAATTTCTCAACTCTAAACTCAAATTTCCCAAGTTCACATATATTGGAGAAAGAGGAGCCCTCCAACTCCCCTACGATGCCTCAGGTGACCAATGATCATTAGCTAAAGAGATCAATAGAATCCCAAATACTCATCATCTATCATTTGCACCTAGATTTTAAAAGTAAATAAAAAAATATATATATAGCATGCACAAAAAGGCAACAGCTGAAGTCAAACTTATTATTTAGTTGTAAATAAATGTTATTTACATGTATTAGACACTTTTCTGAATATATCTAAATAAGATCTCTATATGACAGTAAATTTAAATCACAAAATTGTTATTACTTTACAAATATATATTTAAAAAATTCACAAAAATAGGACCTTGAGAGAAAAAGATAGACTTTTGGTCAGGGTTGCAGAGCCAGTGGCAAAAATGGCCAACTCAGACTCCTAAAATTTTAAACTCTGACTAAAGAATGGCTAATGTAACTGGTGTTGCCTGTTGGTTTGATTTCTTTTATTCAGATTGCTACTAGTTGTTTTGAAAATGAAAGAGTCCTCATTAAAAATATCTGCAAACAAAATCGAAAAAGTAAAAAAAAAGCCTGCATACAGATCAATCTCAACTATCCAAAACAAAATCTTTTTAAAATATTGGAATGCAACTGAGATATCTTTATAAATTTCATCCACAGGATTAACATTGGCAAAGATCTCTTTTCGCCTGTACATAGTGAAAAGAGCCATTACAATTCCACTGCCTCTTAATGATTAAACTTATATAACAAAAGAGAATAGTATATTTATACATTAATAAGAATAATACATAAATTTACATCTAAAAATTAAAATAACTTATAAAATTTAAATTAAAAATATACATTATTTGATATTTAAAATACAAAAAGTAATTAAAGCAATTTAAAAATAACCCTAAAATTCAACTTAAATGGATTGAAAGTAACTTTTTATTTATATAATTGAATTTGCATACCTTACCGTAAAGTACTGAATGTAAGACCGCTCCAAATACAAGCCCCCCCCCCCCCCCTGCTCACACATTTTAGAAGCTTATATACCCTCATCCTCCTAATTTTACCTATCTATTTCACAAAAGTTTCAATTATTAGCATCTTTTAAAATTATTAGAATGTCTGCTTAAGGGGGGGGGGGGGGGGGGGGGTATACTTTTAGTAAGTAGTTTACAGTAAACATTCAAATTTTTTCAGACTGTTCTACCATCATATCATTTATATGTTTTGTTTCAAAAACAGTTCATTTTTTTTTTAATATTTTTAATTGTTAGCTGCATTTTTTTTTTTTCCTTTCTGGTTTGTTTGTTTCATAATTTTCTTTCTTTTTCTTATTTTAAATTCCTCATACCTCATCCTAGTAACATAGCTCAACATTTCTTTCAAATGTCACCTATTTAGCAAGAATTTTGTATGGCTGAAATATCTTATGTTGAAAATGAGAATTTAGAGAAAATTCTATTCGTAACTGAAAAAATTAGAATTTGTTTTGCAAATGGACTTCAGAATTCCAGATAATTTTGGCACAGAATAGCACATAAAAAAAAAACCTTGATTTGTTTAGATTTTAGGAGAAAGTTTTAATTTTCTCTGACTTTCTTAGCCCTTGTCATTTTTCCTGACAATTCCTTGTTTTCCGGTTGCATAGGAAGCCTGGTATTGTATTACGATGAGAGGATACTGAATGTGAGGAAGAAAAAAAATATACAGCAGATTCCCTTAAATCCGCAACTCTCTAAAATCCATACATAATTTACAGATACAAAGAATGAAACTTTCACTTCAGATGAAGGGATAAAATTTGATTTTTAAAAATTTTTATATCAATTCTACAGGGTAATTAAAAAAAAACTTTGACAAAATGATATAGCAAATCAGGCATACGGCAAGGATAAAAAATCACATAGAAACATAGGGCTGCAAACCACTTCTTGAGTCACAAATACAGGGTGTTTCATCCTAACTCAATTTGAGTTGATGGTAACAAGTTTCTGAAAACTGAAGTATATTATAATAAAATATTTAGCAGACATTCTCACCTTTGTTATAAATGTAATAACACCAAACAAAAGTGATAGAAGTTTGCATTATGCACACCAGCAATATGCACTTGACATCTCACATTTTGGACTGTGATAATCAGTTTATAGGTCTCATTGATTGCTTGAACAATGTGTTTTTCTAGATCTTTTCATAACATTATCACATTTCACATAAAATAAAATACACATCATTGCATTTTCATTACAATGTTTTTCTTTTCCACGAAATTATTACAGTTAAACCAAGTGTAGCTAAATGCTAGAATGAAATACCCTGTATTTGCGACTCAATAAATAGTTAGCGACCCTATGTTCCTATGTGATATTTTATCCTTGTAGTATGCTTGATTTGTCATATCATTTTGTCTTTTTTTTTTTTTTTAATCACTGTGTGTATATATTTTAATCTATAATTTTCGTTATTACTTAATTCATGCTTTTTCATGAAAGAAGAATAAATTTATTTCTGAAAAAATTTAAGATATTACTGAAATCACTGGTAACACCAGGGGCGTGCCAGCAGTATTCGGCACCTGTATGCAGAACTGCATTTGGTGCTCTACACCCCCCCCCCCCCTCATCCAATCACCTGTAAAAATAAAACTTTATACATGTTCAAACTGTAGTTACTATGCTTCTCATTAAACTGTTCTAATAGTATTACTTTATGCTAAGAAAACTAGTTGTTGGGGGCCACCATAATACTTACCCATCATGGATATGTATATGAAAATAAAACATATGAAAACTATTTATGCAATGCATTGCAATTCATAAACAAAATTTAAATATTGTTAATATACATAGTAATGCTATATTAAAGAACTGCTGATCTAAAAATTTTGACAAATTATATAAAATGCCAAACTACTCAAATAGTACCGAACTGCGTAAAAGAAACATCCTTATAACTCCAAAAATAATAATTCTATTAACTAACAATTAACTACTCGGATTAAGTGTCTCATTTCCAATTAAAATATACCTCTGAATTGAAATTTGAATGAAATACAGGGTCATGAAAAATCGAAGAATGTGGAAAACAGGATTACAAATATCTCGGCAACTAATAATCCGATCGACTTCGTTCTATATGCAAAATGTGTGTTATTTTATTGCCTTTTACGTCCATTTTTTAGAACAAAAAAATTCGAAAATTTTTATATACCTTTCATCAGAACGAATTTTTTGAGAACCAGAAAAAAATAGTTCCGGATAATCGAGGTTGCTAATATTAAATAGGCTTCATCCCATTCTTACACACTAACTACATACAAAATTTCAAGTCTCTATCTCAATTTGTTCGGGAAATAGAGCGTTTACAGACAGACAGACGGCAAAATTTTTTTTCTAAAAATATGTTTTTCGGAATCTTCACCATCTAAAACGTATAAATCTGTCAAAAAAAAAATTTCGATTTTCAAAACGATTGCAAGACTTACCCTATGCTACGTATGATGGGCAAGTAAAAATAGGATGATGAAAAATTCGAGTGTAAAACGAGTGAAATCTTAAACAACTTATTAACTTCATATGTGTAAATAGGATGAGCAAGTATTGAAACACTTATTTTAGTTACAATTTAGTATTTTTGCAAAAGCTGTGAAAGGTCCTCAAAACTAAATTACATTTTTAAACACAATTTCATTTTAATTTTTGGAATAGAAATTAATTTAGTGACCTTGGAATCTTTTCCAGGGAGGCTCAAAATGTTTTAGGGGAAGCTGAGCTGCTCATAGCACCCCCTTAACTATGGCCCTGTGCATAGCCCCCAAGTTCTGGTTTTACATTATTTCTCTATTCAGGATTCTCCAAAGCATCCCCCTCGGATGCCACGATTGAGCCCTTAGGTTTTCTTGGAACCCATTCGAATATATCCTCTTACTAGCTATTTTTAAGATTAAAAATCCATTTTAAAGGATACATTTTTAAAAATAAAAAATATTTGAATAGTTTTCTTGTAGTAGTTATCAATGACCTTAAATAAGTTTTAATTTTTAGTGCTATTAAGTTGTTATTCAGTGATTAAGGTTTCTGTAGCTTCTTCATCTACAAAGAAAATCTACTTTAAAATTTATTCTGAATTAAATTATTGCTACAAATTATTTTAAAATAGTTTCTGAATCATAGGGAACTTATAGCTATCAGCGTGAGACATACGCGCATCATATAAGATGTTTCTAACATATAAGTCTACCTCTATTCATGGACTGATATTGTAGGAGAAACTTTTGCCAGTATTCCCGAATAGTAATTTTCTTCTTATTTATGATAAATTCTGAACTAAAGTGACAATTGTTTCTTATAAATAATAATAAAAAACAAATGAAATTTAGCTCTTATGGTAATAAAACTGTATATTATGCTTTTCCACCACAGTGAGATAAGAGTTGCATATTTTCAGCTATGTGAATTACAGCGCCTTTCATTATTTATAACTATGAGGTGCGACTCTGTTTATAAAGGTTGGACAGGTCTTGTCTAAATGATTTATTAGAGGATTCATAAGTAGAGTAGAATAAAATTTTAAAGAAAGATATGGATATTTATAAATAATTTGTATAAGGTAAATCTACAAAAGATAATTCAGATGCCAAGAAATAATACATTTTAGTATGAATAAATTGAGGGGTTTTTTTTTTTATATTTTCTTCTCAACTGAAATCTTTTGGTGCCTTTACTGCTTCGGGGCCTGAGTGTGCCGCACACTTTGCACACTGGGTCGGAACGCCCCTGGGTAACATGATATATTTTTAATCTATAGATTAAACTTGTTTCACTTTAGGGTCATTCCATGTCAATTCAACCAATTTTTTCATGGTTTGTAACCCAACCGACATGGATTTAGACAAAACTTTGTGTACATACTAATTCTATCTTGGAATGATTCTTTCAGAAATTTGTACTTCCCAGACCTGATAGTTTGTGAGATATGGGGGTCCAATTTTTGGTATTTTCTCAAATCACATATTTCTGAGTCTGTATTTTGAGACTGCAGTTTCATCTTTAAAAAATAGTTTCTCTGGATCTAAAATATGAATCATCTTAAAAATATCACTGTAAGAACATAAAAAGGTGCAGATTTTAATAAAAATATATTTAAAAAATTAATTTGAAATATTTAGGGTAAATAAAGTCAGCCAAAGTTGAGAGTTATGGTTATTTTTCTAAATTTTTGTGACTTTACGGAAAAGACTACACAAAAAAGAATATGAAATTTCCATTTTTTTTTTTTTTTTTTTTTTTTTTTTTTATTAAATAAAAGTTTACACTTTGGGCTTTCTATTTATGAAATTAAAATGATGCCTTTCTCATGGCTTATGCAAAAATTCTAGGTACTTTTCAGTTAGCTAAACACCAGTGTTATAGATACATGTGTATGCATGGATATATATATATATAAATGTATATATACAGATGTATGTATATATATATAATAAATGTTTATATACAGATACAATAGACTCCCTCAAATCCACAACTCTCTAAAATCTGTATATAATAAGATGTAAACAATGAAACATTCAATTCAGATATAGAGACAAAATTTTACTTTAGTTTTTTATCGATTCCATATATATCTTAATTTATAATTTTTGTTAATATTACCAAATTCATGCTTTTTCATGAAGGAAGAATAAATTTATTTCTAAAACTATTTAAGATATTGTTGATAGCACTGGTAATCACAATCTTCTTAAAAAATATATTTGCATATTAATTGATTTTTTTTTTTTTTTTTTTTCGTTAAGTCTGGCTAAACCTGAAATAAAACTTCTTTATTTATGATTTTGATGTGAATCAGTAATGTATCTTTATGAGGCAAGTTTCATTGAATAATTTAGAAAAAATACATTTCATTTTACAATGAATATTTAATCATACATTATTGATTATTAACTTGATCTTTGCTTTTAATATTTTAATCATTTTAAAAATTATCTAAATTTTTATTACTTTAAAGCTTATTACTCATTTTAATAGCTTATTATATTGTAAGCATTCATTATAGTTTCGATTGCTTTATTAATTACATTCAAATTACTGTTTAAAAAATGTAAGCAAAGGAATGATCAGAAACCCGCAAATTTCTAAAATCTGCACAACCTTTGATTCCAAGTTGTACGGATTTAAAGGAATCTACTGTATATATAGGTACAGTATAGGATCTGTTATCCAGAATGCTTGGGACCCAGGGCATTCTGGATAAGGGGTTTTTCCGTAATTCGGAACACTTTACCGTAAGTATAAGAAATACACAAAATAATTTCATAAATAGTGAAATAAATAGGTAAATATGAATACTAATACATGTAAATACCTTAATTTATTGATTAATTTACACAAAATAAAAAAATAATCATATTAAATGAAAAAAATATACATATATATGAAATTTAATTTTGAGATTTTGAAACAATCTTTTGATTGGGATTTAGCAAACATTTCTAAGATAGTATTTTGCTTATAGCGCATCTCTTACCCTAATTGTTCTTGTATTTTGTACAGAGACATGATTTCCTGCTCGTGGAAATAGATCCTCTGTTGCATGCCTGAAATTAATTGTTCGGTATAAAATATTAATTTTTCATTTTATACCTTATTAACTGCTTCATTCTGCTGGTTGTCCTTCTCATCATCATTTTCATCAGATATATTGTTTGTCATCATTTCATAAATCTCACTGTCAGTCATGCGATTAGTGACAGGAATGTTTTCATCGGCTACTAAACAATTTAGCATCTGGACAATTAAAGCCTTTGGCATATGCCAACAGATCAGCAATAATTTGCTTCTCTTTTGAAATCTTGAAGCCTTCAAACTCCGGCTCATTTTCGTCATTGAAAAATAATGCAGAGGGCCACATGAAACATGGCAGCATTTTTGATTGTGAAGCTTCTCTGGAAATTTTTTATCCCAATTCCTTTGTTGCACTCAATGAGCATTTTAAGAAGTCATTTTTGTAGTGAGTTTTTAAAGATCTCAGAATCCCTTGATCCAATGGTTGAATAAGTGATGTACAATTTGGAGGCAAAAACACTGCACATTATCCATTTCTAAGAATTCTCCTTCAAGATAGGCCTTTTTTGTGATCTTTTGAAGAAATTTGCCATTTATCGCGATTTTTTGATGAAAATTGCCGTTTTTCGCGATCTTTTGTTAAATTTTGCCGTTTTTCGCGATTCTTTTGTGAAAATTTGCCGCTTTATAGCGATTTTTTGGACTATATTTGTTATTTTTTTTATATCTTTTGGGAGAAATCTGCCTTTTTTGGGGATTTTGTGACGAAATTACCCATTTTCTAGCGAATCTTTTGACAAGATTTGCCGAAAATTAGTGGTTATTTCTTGATTTTTAACGAATTTTGCAGTTTTTTAAGGATCTTTTGACGAAATCTGCCGATTTTCGGGATTTTTTGACAAAATTTGCTGTTATTTTTTCGTGATCTTTTGAAGAAATTTGCCTTTAATCGCGATCTTTTGAAGAAAGTTAACGTTTTTCGCGATCTTTTGTTGAAATTTGCCGTTTTTCGCGATTCTTTTGTGAAAATTTGCCGTTTTATCGCGATTTTTTGGACTATATTTGTTATTTTTTCGCGATCTTTTAGGAAAATCTGTCTTTTTTTGGGGATTTTGTGGCGAAATTACCCATTTTCTCGCGAATCTTTTGACAAAAATGGCCGTAAATTAGTCGTTATTTCGTGATTTTTAACGAAATTTGTCGTTTTTTCGCGATTTTTTGACGAAATTACGCATTCCATAGGACGCGTAAGAGCTTTTTTTTTTTTTTTTTTTTTTTTTTTTTGCATCCATCGCCGACTTTTTGCATAATTTACGCGCTATAACACGTCCGCGGGATCGCTGAAAAAAAAGTTACCGATTTGCATTCCGGTTTTCGGAGCGTTCCGGATACCGGGACGCCGAATAACGGATCCTATACTGTATATGTAACACTGGTGCCTGGCTAATCAAGAAGTACCAAATTTGGCCTTCTTTTGGAAAACTATCAATCAAGAAACAACAAAAATGTCTAAGTTTTGTTGTGGTACCTAAATAATTACTGGTGTTTCTATGAGTTACTGAATTTAATGTTATTTATACATGTTTTTTAATTTGCAAAATAAAATTTATGAAAAAAAAATCTGACTGCATTATGTTTTACCTATTAAATTTAGTGAATGGTCCATATATTTCATTTATTTATTTATTTATAAACATTTAATTTTTCTAATTTAAAGAATCATCTACTTTTGTTTTAATCTAATTGAATGTATTTAATATATATATATATATTTATTCAGTATAAAATAAATAATTTTTTCTCCTCACATTTTCAATCTTTCCTATGAATGCTTATATTTTAATTATTTATATTTAAAAAATGTCCAAAGCCTTGTACTTAATTTTCTTGGGTAATTTTAATCAGTTTAAATATTTTTTGATAAGCTTAAATACATTAATGTTTAATAAAACTTAAATTTATTTCTATAGTGTGAAAGATTTGTCTGCATCTACCTTGTATAAACACCTTCTGATAAAGGCAGGTTAAAGTTCTTTAGGGAAAGCAGATGTTTTGGAATCTAATTACAGTCTGTTTGTTCTTTCTTATCATAGAAAGGTGATCTTAATTTCTTTGTGCTACAAAATGCATTCTAATTTTCACATATTTTATAGTTTATATATATATGCATCCCTCAAAAAAACATTGTTTTGTTGGATTTTTGTAAAAATTTTAATTTTATTATTCAAGACGAGATTCAAAATTACCATTGGACCATAGAAGGGTGCACTGTTCATCCTGCTGTTACACCCAGTCTCCCATTAATAATCAGCAAGCAGTCTTTGCATCTTATCTGATGATATGCAACATGTCATTTTTGCATATTTAACACAGCAGAAAACCATATCATTTATTTATTTATTTATTTATTTTTTAAGATCACCTCATGTATACTAATTTTTTATTATGTTACTATGTTTGGATTAACAGTAGATTATAAAATTAAATTCAAATAGATGTTAGAATGGTCTCAATGTTACTTATTTATAATAACTATATATTCAAAACTGAATGGAGAAAGAATCTTTAAAAGAAAGTGAAACTGCAAAAATGTATTATTTATTACATTTTCATATTTATATATAGCCCAGTTCTATTTTTGAATTTAAGTGTTCTAAATGTAATCTTTATTCTGATTCTGACTTTTTTATGAAAAAATTCATTATTTGTTAAACGAGAATTCCAACAATTATACTTTTTAAAGGTTAATTTAATAAGCAATTTTATTTAATGTACCTGTTCACATTTAATTAATGATTATTTCCATGTTGTTGTGTACCTCTTTTTTGAAAGTTTTTATATAAATATATCATTGTTATTAATGATAGGTGTACTTTCATGTGAAAATATATGTAATAAAATTGAAAACGGCACAATTTTAGATAAAGTGTAATTATCTACTAAGATTTTACATCACAAATTTTCTACTGTAATAAAAATAAGTGTAAATTTTAAAGGCACAGATTTATTAAAAAGTTCAAAACCATTAATAAATTTAATTAAAATTAAAAATGTGCACCAATTATTTAGGCACCGTAAGCAAAGTGACATTTTTATCTCTTGATAGGCACAGCATCTGAAAATAAGTGAAAAGCTTTGCATAAAGCATGAGAAAGACATCATTTTTATTTCATAAATAGAAAGTCTAATAGGTAAACATTTATTTAAAACCAAAAGAAATTGAAATTTTCATTTGCGTTTTTGCATAGGGTCTTTTTCATAAAGTCACAAAAATTTGGAAAAATAACCACAACTTTCAACGTTTGTTTACTTTTTTGGCCATAAATAATATAAATTAATTTTTTAATATTTTTATTAAAATCTGCATTTTTTTATCTACTTATATTTTTAAGATGGCTCATATTTTAGATTCAGCGAAACAAATTTTTGAAAATGGATCTGCAGTTTCAAAATACAGACTCAGAAATATGCAATTAGAGAAAAATCCAAAAATTGTATACCACATATTTCTCAAACAATAAAATCTAGGGAGATTTTTTTTTTTTTTTTTTTTTTTTTTTTCATATCAAGGTAGGGCTAGTATGTACACAAAGTTTCATCCAAATTTCTGTTGGTCAGGTTACAAGATCTGGTTGAATTGACATTGAATGACCCTTTAGATAATTTAGTTGGCCAAACTGACAGCATCATCTATTATACAGAAGATTTTCTCAAATCTACAACCTTAAATTTACAGAATTGTTTAGTTTTATATCATTCTATATTTATTTCAATGTGTAATTTCTGATAATGTGATTGAACTTACTATTTGTTATGAAGGAAGCATACATTTATTTCTGGAGAAAAAAAAATCAAGATATTGCTGATATTATTCCTAATAATAATCTTTTTATCAAATATATTAATGTATTAAACTTTTTCTTTTATTTTAATACTGGTTAAACCTGAAATAAAACTTCCATACTTTATATTTTGATGTTAATTAAAAGGTTAATTTTATGAAGAAAGTTTCATTGAATAATTCAAGGAAAATGTATCTAATCTTTATTATGCATATATACATTAATTGACCTTAACTTTTAATAATTTAATCATTTTTAAAATTATCTAACCTTTTATCATTTTAGTTTATTACTTTACTTAATTATTTTAGTATTTTACTATATTGAAGCATTCATTATAACTTAGGTTTGGTTGCATTATAATATTCAAATTATTGTTCAAAATGCAAAAAAAAAAAAAACAATGATAGGAATCCATAAAATTCTAAAATCAGTGCAACTTTTGGTCCCACGATGTATGGATTTGAGGGAGTCTACAATATTTATAAAAATCGCTTATAGGCAATACTATATAACAATCAATCAAGCTTACAATATCAATTAACTTAAAGGCAACAAATTAAATATTCAAACCTTTTTCTAATGAAAATTTCAAGCTGTTTACTGTCAAAACTGGATTGGTTTTGGTACTAGCTATATTATTTAATCACAGCTATTATTCTACTTTAACATTATACAGCTTCCATTCATTTTCACATTCCACCATGCTGCTTTCCAATATAAAGTCATTAAGAAGTAATCATTCCATCAAATTAAGGAGAAGAAAAATAATTTACTAAGTAAGATAAAACATGCCAAAATACATAAATAGCTATACTTTCTATCACTTATCAAATTATATTTTGCTATTGCATTTTCTGTTACAGTAGGCTCCCTCCAATCAGCACAGCTTGAAACTAAAGGTTGTGCAGATTTTAGAATTTCGTGGATTGCTTGTTTACAACTTTTAAATAGTAGTAATTTAAATGTAATAATGTGATCAAAATTATAATGAATGTTTGCAATGTAATAAAATATTAAAATAATTAAGTAGAGTAATAAATTAAAATGATAAAAAGTAAGATTTTTTTTTTAATGACTAAATTATTACAGTAAATAACAATGTATCATTAAATAAGCATAATAAAGATAAGATGCATTTTAATTCAATTATTAAATGAAACTTTCCTAATAAAAGTACACCCTAAATTCACATTAAAATCATAAAGTAAGAAAGTTTTATTTCAGATTTAGTCAGTCTTAATCACCAAAAAAAAAAAAAAAAGCTTGATTAAACATAAATATATTTGGTAAAAAAATTGGGTACTACTAGGTTATCCCGTCGACCAAAAAACTATCGTGAAACTATAAGATTAAATGCCAATAATGGATGATCATGAATGTCACATTCAATGACATTAAATACGATTCACGTGTTTAAAGTGTCATTAAATTATTTTTATTTCGACTTTTTATTTGTATTTTCATTAATATTCCACTAATTATTTGTTTTTTCGTTATTTAAAATAAAAATTATATCAATACGTGTAATTTGGCTATTAGTTTGGCGATTTGTATTATTTGGCGAAATTGGTCGATGGGATATCAGAGTAGTACCAAAAATTGTTATTACCACTGATATCAGCAAAATGTTAATTTTTTTTTTCTTTTTCCAGAAATAAATTTATACTTATTTGAAATAAATTTAATATGGCATGTTGTATTATATTATATAGAATTACACAGTACAGTCATGGCCCACTAGATCTAAAGGCTTGTCTATTTGAGATTAAGATATGAAGTCTCCCGCCAGAGGACTCTGATACTTTGCCGAAGTTAATCTGCCCAATCGTGCAAACCCTTAACCAAAACAATGACCACATGTACAAACATGTGCACAGAACAGAAAGCAGCTTATTCAATGCTAATTTGGGCAGGGTTTGTGTCACGTGGACTTACACATGGTTTAATGAAATGGTTCAAGGTTTAAAGCTTAATCCAGCTTCACTTTTTCAGCGGTTTTTCATGAAATGACTCGGCGGGTAGAATATAGGTGCCGTTGGTACAGTACATGTGTATTCTACTATGACTTGTGACTTGGGATTTTCTTCAAAGAAAATACATCACACATTCAGGCAGGAAACAATAATTGATAATCGTTGGAGGCATGGGAAAGTGGCATTGAATTCACTTTTGACGCATAAGGGCGACTCCATTAGTTTTAGCGCTCGGGTTTTTGACTGCTCCTACTCATACTTTCTCTCCTTAGTCCTTACTTCATGATTCATCCATTCCCGAGATGTCAGATTGGTTTGATTTTTTAGGCAATGCAGTGCCTGCATACTTCATGGTTTTTCATGTGGTCCACTGTTTTTTAATCAATATCTTTCTTTGTTTTAATAAAAATATGATTAAAATTTAGAAAAGTGTGTAAGAAGATTCACTTCCTAAGAAACAATTAAAAATTGAGCACTTATTCTTTGCTGATAAATTTGAAAAACTTCTGATTACAAATTATGAAAATCAGATAAGTACAGAAGAGCATAAAAATGGGTGTTAATCAGATTTCTGCAAAAAAAAAGTTCCTGAAAAATTGTATTTAGAGACCAAAAAGTGTGTAGACCCTAAACCTAAGAAGTTAGGAAATGAAAAAAGAAAACTTCAAGAAACATGGTTGAAAGATTTGGACTGGCTGAAATACAAAGAAGGAATTGGAACTTGTCAAGTATGTAATTTATTTCTAAATTTCAATGATAACTAAATTGTGCAATGTTTTTCTTCAAATTTTAAATTGGAAACATTTTTTAAAAAAATGAAAAACCTTAAGGGCATACCTATAGTGAAATGTATTAAAACTAAATCAAAATCATTTGAACACTTATTTGCATTATTTAATGCTATGGTAGCAAAAATGCCACCTTCTTGTGATTGGCCGTGCTTGTTGTTTTATAAATAGTCAACCAGGTCCATTTTAGGTAGATTTCGTAAGAAATACTACCTATTGCAATCGCACCAGTTTATATATATATCTATCTATCTATCTATCTATCTATATATCTCACTTTTTTATGGACATGATAACTTCTATAATTCTTCACCAATCTCCACCAAACTGGTACATAAAATCAAAGGGGTTAAAATCTCTGCTAAGTTCGTTAATGGGCAAAATCGGACCAAGGGGGTCGGAATAGGGGGCGTTTTTGTGAAAACCGAAAAAACGTTATAGCTTCTTAATTAAAGTAGATATCGAATCGGTTTAAAATTTATATTACTTCTTAAAAATGGGCCAAAGGTATATGCATAACAGATTTTTGATAAATTTAGAAGTGGGCTCAAGGGGCGAAAAAACAGGGATTTTGACAGAAAAAAATTCATAACTTCGTCAATTTTTAAGATATCAAGTACAACTAAATTTTTTGTAAATGTTCTTAAAATTATCTAAAACTTTTGTATTGACAAGTTTTTGATAGGACCAATTTTTACCGAGGAAAAAAATTAAAAACGAAAAGAAATAGGGCGATGAAAAAAAAGAAAAATCCATAACTCCGTCAATTTTTAAGATATCAAATATGATTAAATTTATTTTACATCTTTTCAAAAATATCTACAACTTTTATATTGACAAGTTTTTCATAGGACCAATTCGTATAGCAAAAAGAAATTAAACAAAAATAGGAGTTGAAGAAAAAACTTCAAATCCAAACTGCTTATATTCTGACTCATTTTTAAATTCATTTTTGATTTTAAACGCATCCAAATGGTAGATCCTCTTATTTAGAAACTGTATAAAGTGACGCATTGGTCAATTTTCTGATAAAGAGAGAATATATTTCAAAAAAGGCTACCAAAAAGGGTATTTTGAACAGAATTTCCGAAAGTCATCGGGACTGAAAATTGAATTTATTCAAATAAGAAATTGTATTTTTTTCTGACTCGTTTTTAAATCAATTTTTGTTCTCAAACGCATCCAATTTACAGATCCTCTTATTTAGGAACTATATAATGTGATGCATTGGTCAGTTTTTTGATAAAGCCGGAATATATTTCAAAAAAGACTACCAAAAAGGGTATTTTGAACAGAATTTTCCGAAATCATGGTGACTGAAAATTTAAGGAAGTGTTCAAATAAGAAATTGCGTTTTTTTCTGACTCGTTTTTAAATCCATTTTTGCTCTCAAATGCATCCAATTTACAGATCCTCTTATTTAGGAACTATATACTGTGATGCATTGGCCAGTTTTTTGATAAAGATAGAATATATTTTTTAAAATGCTGTCAAAATGAGTATTTCGCAAAATTTTCCTAAGCAATCATGATTAAAGAATTAAGGATGTATTCAAACAACAAATCGGTTATTTAATGATGCATTTTTAAATTCAATTTTTTTCTCAATTGCATTCAATTGACAGTTTTCTGTTATTTAGGAACTGTATAATGTACTGTTTTGGTCGATTTTTTAATAAATTCAGAATCTATTTCAAAATATGTTGTCAAAATAAGCATTTGAGCTGAATATTTCTTAAGATGATTCTGATAAAACCAGTTTTTGCAGAAAAATGAAATTAAAAAAATTTCATAAAATGTGGCCAAATGAAGTTATTAAACTGGGTTTATCTCTAATCATATATATAATATTTTTTGTTGTTGTTGTTGAAATGAGCACTTTTCGAAATCTACCTCCGCCTATAGGCCCAGCCGACAGGGATTTTTTAAATTTTCTTCTGGAATAAAACAATGAAAACATTTCATCAAGGAAATCAGTTTTTAAAAATATTCTTGACTAATTGTTTTATTTTCCATAATGCGAGAAATACAGCACTTATACACAACATGAATGCAGCATGCTAAAATAAAAGCTTTCAAACATAATAAAGAAATATTTATCATTTTTTACAACTGCAAGTGTGCAGGTTCACATGACCATGACAAATCATAATCAGAATAAATTTTTACATTACACAAATGCCAAGAGAGAATGTCTTGGCATACAATAGATTCCCAAGCTGGGCTCAAAATCGTACAGGTAAAAAGGACCATATATAAAAAAGCAATGGGAAAAAATTTAAATGAGTGTTGTCAAGAATAAAACAGTTATCGCCAGCAGTGAAAAACACACAACGTTCAGTAAATCTAAAACAAAGTTGCATAATTGGTAAAAATTGGACAAATGAGATGATAGAAAATAAATATAGCAGTTATTTAAAACAGAAAAAATATATATTTAATTCATTTGATACTAGCTTTCCACCCGCGGCTTCACCCGCGTGGAATTCCGTTATATTGCGGTATAAAGCACAACTATAAGAAAACTTCTCATTTCCACGGAAAAATGTAAGAAGCGCGATGTAACGCTGGATATGATTAGTTGTTAAACCAAAACTGAATGGTACACTATATTATATGTTTTCCCTTGTGGAGCAAAAACATGCAGATTTTGAACACTGGAAACTCGGGAACATGCTACATAGAGCTGACTATGCTGACGTTGAGCCTGTTGCGATAAACGGACTTGAGTACGAATATCATTCTAAGAAGCCCTCAAAGAAGCTTGGCGAGCGGCTTGCTTCTCAAGTCTTTGCTGGTGCTGAGATGGTAGCTCAGCAGCTCTCGAAGCAGCCGGACGCTCTGCTTGTTTGCATCTTCTTAATTCAGCATGGAGAGACGATTCTTGAGATCGGGCAATTTTCATTGCCCGAGCTTTAGATGAGGTGCTCGACAAATTAGATTTACGTTTGCGAGGCATTGTGAAAATATGAGTAAACTATAAATCTAAACTAAACTAAAATCCCAAACTAAACTATAACAATCTAAACGACGAACAAAGCGACGTAATTACCTATCGGAAAAACAATAACTACTTTAGATATCTACCTAGAAAAAAAGCACTAAACTAACCTAACCTAACTATTATACAGCTACTGCACATTGTTACCATGTTTTAAAAACACCCAGCGCCATCTATCGCATACCTCAAGAACTAAATAACGTAACTAATACTTATACCAATTAGTAATTCATTGACTTATAGTTATTTCAGGATAAGTAGATGTAAAAAAAAACATTTTAGACGATAAAACAAATAGTACGTCATCCCTCGGGAATTCCTCATTTTCGAGGATTCATTATCGTATCATTTAGCTTCTAAATTTACATGTTCATATTCGTTTGCAATATATAAGTAGATGTAAAAAAACAGTTTAGACGATAAAACAAATTGTACGTCTTCCCTCGGGAATTCCTCATTTTCGGGGATTCATTATCGTATCATTTAGCTTCTAAATTTATATGTTTATATTCGTTTGCAATATTTTATCTTGTTTTAAACAACACACAGCGCCATCTCCAATCCATCCATCAAGCAAACTATATTTTTGTTTTCTCTCGGGAATATCAATTTTTTCCGGGATAAAAAGTACCCTATTATTTAATCCGGACATCTAACTTTACGCCTGCAAAATTTCAAAGCAATCGGTTCAGTAGTTACGGTGTGAAAGCGGAACAAACAAAGAAACAAACTCACTTTCCGATTTATAATATTAGTAAGGATTTAATCAATTGAAAAGTAAGAAAGAAAAATCTAGAAATGAAATGATATTTTAAAACTAATTTATTATTATTATTATTTTATATATACAGTTTGGAGACAAACACTCAATAAAAATAGCTATTAAAAATGTTTTTCTTTTAAAATTAAATTTTTAAAGAGGGGGGGGGGAGGAGAATTAACATTTGAAATAGGATATGTGTTTACATCAAAATGCATCTTGCTATTTAGCAAACTTAGATATAACTAAGCCAAAAAAGTACACTAATAAGAACAAGTTGGAAATTGCACGTGAAGCGTAGCAAATTAGGTGCGTTCGTACGATAACGAAGTTTTAAAAATATTACTTTCATATATCAATCTCATAAAATTGTAAATAGTGAATTACAATTAAAACGCTCATCAAACAATGTTCTCCCTATAACATTATGTAATGGAATACTTTTGTGTGGCCTTGCAAATCAATAACAAATGTTCTTTGCACCACAAATTATGTAAGATGTATATTATAATATGTACTTTATAGTTGCATATAAATTTTATTAAGTTCGCATGATTGTAACACGATTAAAATTCATTTGAAACATTTTTCCCCATTGACCATAATGTAGTGGAATACTTTTGATTGCCCCTGTAATTGATCTATGCATCCGAGTTTCATAAAAATTGAAATGACTCGACAAAATTATGTAATAATTATGTATTTTAAATTTGAAACTATTCGGTTGGGTAGTTTTTGCGTTGTTATATGCGGACAGACGGACGGACTGAACGACCACTATAGGTGCTACGTATTATATAATTACGAACGCACCTAAAAAGTGTCAGAAGTTCATTTTTGCAATTGCTGAGCATCTGAGAGAAGCACTAATTACTGAATTAAAATGTGCTAAATATGTTAGCATTTTAACCTTTTGCGCTCAAGGGGTGATTCTCACAGGCCACCAGTGTTCCTCGTAAATGGCTGCTCCAAATGCTCTGGAAGCCAGTATTTTAAACTAATTTTCTTCATCTTAACTAATGACCAAATAATCTGCGATAAAAGGTGTGAAATAATCTAAGATATTAGTAATGTCCAAAGCATTTGGCATTTCGATTTATAAGGGATACCTGCAGCGCCGTGCGAAACACCTAATAAGGTACACTTCTATTTAAGGATCAAAAGTTCTGGTCCCATGGGTCTCCCTTACTCGGAGGAGTAGAACCCCGATAATCCGGATCGGTTTTTTTCATTTTTTTTCAACTTTGAGAAGCGATTGGCGAAAAAGTTTTTGTTTTATTATTCAGAATACGACGATGCAACAAGTTAACGTTAAAGAAATTAGCCAATCGCTTCTCAAACTTGAAAAAAAAGCTAAAAACCCGATCCCAGATTATCGGGGTTCTACTGTATTACTTTTTTGTATAGAAGATGGATATGAAGCTTAAATTGTATATAAAGAATGAATCCCAAATAGAAAATACTGAGAATAGCTTGATACTATACAGCAGAATTCACAGGAAGAATTGTACATCTTGTGTAATTTGGCACAATTGACAAAATAATCCAAAATGGAACAATTTTTTTCAAGATAGCACAAAAACATGGTTTTTAAATGTTTATAAACATGCATTTATTAAAACCATTTTTTTTTTTTTTTTTTTTTTTTTTTTGTTTGTTTGTTTATCAGTGTTGAAGTAAGTGGATGGCCCAGAAAGGACATATTATTTATTAGAGTATTTATTTTATTTCACTTTTACATTATTTTTAATTTTTAACAATGTTTTGTATTTAATGATGTTAAATTACTACTTTAATGTGATTAGCATTAATAAAAAAGATTGATGATTTGGAAACTAATTTTGGCGATCTATCCTATGGCTCTAATAAACTATATGGCCAAAGGTGAAAGGCCACTTGCGAGTTTAGACATTTTGTTAAATATCTCAAAAAATACGTGAGTAATTATCCTGAAACTCTAAGTATGTAAACATAATAGTACAGGTCATACATTTCCGTGGAGATTTTTTCTCATAACTCCATAGGGGATTGTCAACAAATTGAAAAAAAAAAGGGATAGGATTACCCTGTGAAAACTAATGTAGTAAAAGGGTACAAACTGTAGATTATGATTAAGTGGCTTATTGTAATAAAATGGTTCATTTTCAGGCAGATAGCATGAATACCCTTAGAGAAATTAAGGTTTTTATATAAACTGTCCCAATTTTTTTGCTTTTAATTTGGAGAATTCTTAATATAAAATAATGTTCTTTCTGAAAATATGATAAACAATATTCTACACAATACCCTGTAATCAGAATTAAAAAATAATAAAAATTGCATATAAAATGAGCAAGTTTACTAAATAATTTTTGCTTGTACATGTGTGAAGGCTATCAAAATTTCATTTGCATATTGTGTTAGTTAAATGTATAGATCAACTTTTGTGAAAGTCTCAAAGTCATAGCTTGAAAATTTTGAAAGTGTTTGTCAATAGAATAAGCTTAAAATTCGCTATTCCTAAAAGGAAAAAAAAAAATGAGCGGTTGTATCCAACTTTAGTAGTACATGTCATATTGTGTATTCTATATTGACACTAATCACTGGATAAATGGATACAGCCCCTCATCTTTTTGCTTAATTTTGGGAATAACGGATTTTGACCTTACTCTATTGGCAATAACTTTCAGAATTTTCAATCTATGTTTTTCAGACTTTCATAAAAGTTGCTCTATACATTTAACTAACACAATATGCAAATGAAATTTTTATAGTCTTCATGCATGCACAATAAAAAATTAAAAAACTTGGAAAATTTTGGGATTGTTTTTATTAAAACCTTAATTTCTCTAAGAGTATACATGCTATCTGCATAAACATGAACACAATGCATTACAATAAATCACTTTATCATAATCTACAGTTGGAACACTTTTGCTACATTAGTTTTGACAGGATTATCCGAAAGATATTCATTCCTTTTCAATTTGTTGATGGTCCCCTGTTGAGTTTCGAGAAAATATCTCCATGGAATTGTATGATCTATACCAGAGGTTCCCAAAGTGTGCTCCGCGGAGCCCTTGGGGCTCCGCCTGAACTTTTCTAGGGCTCCTCCGCGTTCCAGGAAAATAAACAAAACATTAAAAAAATTAGTGAGAGATTTTCAAAAATATGTAGCAATTTGTGTTGGTGTGTATGTCAAAAATAAATATATCTGTTACTGGGTTGAAAAATACAACAATACATCTAAAATCTGCTTAGGAATTTGCATTGCAATTGTATTTATTTTTCGTATAATATTTTTGGTTTGAAATGCTTTATTTTATGTTTCTGCATTTAATGCTTTTTAAAAATTTGATTTAAAGTAAGCTACAAGATATAGTATTCTGAATCAGATGCACAATGCGAATCGAAACAGAAAAGTCCTGCCAGTACTGTTAACTCTGCTTACCGAACAAAAAGGAGAACAGTTTTATTCTTTGGAGCTGAATGATGCCATAAAAATAATAAACTTTATAAAATTAATACCACCTAAAAGTAGATTTTCAAACTAATTTACGAAGTTATACGAAGCCTGCAACAGTCCCTGCATCAGTGCTGAAGTAAGATAGTTATTCCGAGGAAAATCGTTGATACGTTTGTTGAGCTGCGTGTAGAGGCTGAAGCCTTTTTCACAGATCACAACCCTCAATTAGGATCAATTTTAAATGATGAAGATTGGTCATGTAAATTGGCATATTTGGCAGACATTTTTAGTAAAATGAACGAAATTAATTTATCGTTGCAGAGAGAAAGTGTTACCGTTTTTGATGCAAACTCCAGAGTGTCGGCATTTAAGAGGAAACTTACCTTCTGGCCTGAATGCGTAGAAAAGGCTGATATAAGTTGTTTTCCTCTTACTAAAAGTTCTTAAATGATCATAATATCAAGTTTGAAAAAAAAAATCAGAATAGTATCCAGGATCATCTCGAATATCTGATAGATTTATTTGACGATTACTTTCCAGCTTTTCAAAATAAAATGCTGGACAATTTCAAATGGGTACTAAATCCATTCGATGTAAAAATAAAACCACACAGCTTAAGCTCTGTGGTATGCGATTAGAATTTCATTGATTGAACATTTAAAGCAATTCAGAAATCTCTTTTCAAAGCAAAGGTACCACTGAATTTTGGTATCGTTTGAAAGATGTATATAAAATCTTGTCAGACAGAGCAATATTAATTTTATTCCGATTTTCAACGACATATCTGCGTGAAGCTGAATTCTCCCCTTTCACAAGTATCAAAACAAAATAGAGAAAATGGTTAAATGCAGAACCAGACATTCGCTTACAATAGTCGAAAATTGCACCAGATATAAAAAAAAAAACTCTGCAAAACGATTCAAGAACTTTTTCACACTAATCTTTTATGACTTTACGCAGAATAATAATTTAAAAAAAACTACCCGCATTTAAGGTTTGTATATATTGCATAATTTTTATTTTTTGGGATATTAATTTTCTTAAACTGTTTATTTTATTTTATTTTATTTTTAATTTTACTTATTTAAAACTTCTATCCTAGTTTTCAAAAGTGTATTTAATTTTTAAAAGAATGTCCTTCACTTAAAACGTCTCTTTTTTTAAAGATCTTGTATCATTTAAAATCCCTCACTAGATTCATTTGTGTGTGATGTGAGTATATATATATTTTTATATCTTATTCTTTTCAATCCGCTTATGTTTTTTGAATTAATTTTTTATTATTAAAATTTTTTATAATTTTTTTCATAGTAAAATAATGTATGTCATTTAAAATACATTTTTATTGCATTTTCTATCATTTAAAGCCCTTCATTAAATCCATATTACATTTGTGTATATTTTGTGTATTTTTTTTTACATATAAATTTAAATTCTTTTAGCTGTTTATATTATTTGTATATTTAAATTTTCTGTACTGTTTTTCATTGTACAACAATGTTTGTCGATTATAGCACCCCTTTTGTAATATCTTGTATCATTTAATAAACCCCTCATTGAATTCATTTTATATTTATATAAGTTGTGTATAGTTTTTCGTTTCTTTTCGTAACTTTAATTGCTTTAATCTGTTTATTTTATTTTTATAATTTCTTATTTATTTAAATTTTCTATCCTGTTTTAGATAATTGTACTTAATTTTATAAACAATGCATATTGCTAAAAACGCATTTTTTTTTTTTTAGAATCTTGTATTACTGTGCAAACATCTATTTAAAATTTCCGTTTGTATGGTCTCTGCCCCATTTTCCAATCAAAGATAAGTCTGTACAAATTTAAAATATATATACTCATTCTTTATATTTGTCATCACACTAAAAATTAAAATTTTTCTTAACTCACCCCTTACTTTGACTTTTTGTCAATGAGTACCAGCGCTGATATAAATTTAATCCCACCAATCTATCCCATTTTGTTAGTCAAGTTTTTCTATTAGTTGAAGTTCGTTTAACATGTGTAGTTTTCAATTGCATGTCTGTTTTGAGGCAAAAACAATGACGAAAGAAAGGTTTTCCCAAAACTATAGTTAATAGTGAAATATTTTAAATAAAATATTCAAAAAAGTGAACAATGCTACACCTAATAATACAGCTTATAGATTTTGCCCCGCCCACTTCAATATTAAAACAATGATCTGCTTCTAAATGTTTTTTTTTTTTTTTTTTTTGGGGGGGGGGGGTGTTAAAAAAAAGAAGAAGAAGCTGAGAGGCGATTTATTTTCGTTGCATAATTAGACGTACTATAACATTAAATTAGAACGAAAAATATTCCATAATCGCATGATTCTATTACGGGTAGGCGGGACTAGCGAAAACGTGTTACTACTCATTTTTGACTGGAACTACTCTTTTATTATTTTTTTTTTTATAGATACAAATAATAACAATAGTTTTACGTAAGCCCGAATGCAATGCATAATCAAACATAGTTACCATTTTGATCTTTAATTCCGAGTTCATACCGGAAATCAAAAAAGAATATTTTTTATTTTAAAAGCGGATGTCATTAGCCCCTTAACAGTATTGCTTGAACATCGTTAGAATAAAAAACAGTTTGTTTTCCTGGTTAATAAAAGCTTTCAGAAATCACAATTTTTTAACTCTATCTTTTTTTTTTTTTTTTTTTTTTTTTTTGTTTATAAGCGAAATATCTCGAGTATACAAGATATATATTTTAATTTAAAAAAAAGAGGGATTCATCATTATTTTTATTTTATTGTGACCAATAGTTGTAATATTAAATAAAGCTGTTAAAGGGTTATATAACAGAAAATTCGATTTTTAAAATTTCTAGCATGGATTCATCAGAAAAGGGCCAAACTGAGAACCTTGGTCCAATGTTGGAAATTACTGGCTTGGATTTTTATCCAGCAGATTTTTCTTTGCTCCATAGCCATAAAAAACATTAATTTGTAAATCACAGATTATCGTTGAGTTCAGGGGCTCCGCCTTAGAAATTCAACCCATAAAGGGCTCCGCGTGCCCAAAAGTTTGGGAACCGCTGATCTATACTATTATATTTACACATCTGAGGTTTCAGGATATTTCCTCATGTATTTTTCTAGATTTTAACAAAGTGTCTAAAATCGCAAATAGCCATAAAAGCAAATCACCTTTGGCCATATAGTGTAATACATAAATACCAAAAATATTTTATAGGCTGTTAATACAAAAGCGTTAGTGAGTTCATTTTTATTTAGAGGCATACTGTATTTAATTTAAGAACCTGATGATTGCAAGGAATTTATGATACTTACGTATTAATTATGCCAAGTTAAATTCACTGTACCAACAATGATATGGAAAACAGCAACTACAAGCTCATTCCATGTCACCTCATCCTGACAACATCAGCCACCGTCACAGATTTCTATAAAATTTTATACACAAAAACAGTGTTTAAAGCTAAGTTGTTACACCAAATTTCAGTTTAAAATAATACATTTTTCAAGAATTACTAGCATTTAAAAATACATCTTCAGTCAATTTTTTGCTGAAAATGATCTTCTGTCAAACATATAATGTTGGATAAAAATGCTTATTTTTTTAAATATCATTAATAAAATTAGATTATACATACTTTTTAGAGATTCATAATAATGTATTTTCTTAAAAGAATGGTTTATAAAACTTTTTAAAACTCAAATATTGGGAGGGTTTTTTCTTTATTTCACCCATTTGATTTGGCTGATTTTTTATATGCATAGTTTAAAAGGAAAACATTTAATAATAATATAAAAATATATTTAATAAAAAAATTGGTGTTTTTTAAAATTCTTGAGAAAGAAATTCTTTTGTTAATTTTACAGACTATATCTAAAATAATTGTTAGTGTTAAAAATTCTTCAAAAATACATGTACTAACAATAAACAAATATCACAATTAACCAATAATATATATTTGTTCTAAATTCATACATTTGTTTCTAAAAATTATTAATGTTATTCAAATAAATTAAAGTATAAAATTCATATTATTTCTGTACAGGCTTCCCAGCAAAATATGACTGGCAAATTCCATGACCAAATCTTGGAAAATTCCCTGATCAAATCTCAAAAAATTCTCAGATCAAATGGGAGTACAGCAAAATTTGCTACTTATTTTTGCAATGTTTTGTCAAAATTAACAATTTTTTTCTGCAATCATACTTAATTTTTTTTCTTCAATTATCTGATGAATTTTGTGATATTTCTCCCAAGGCTATTTGATGAATTTTATATCATTTTCCCCCAAGATTTTTCCATGACTTAAATACTTGTAAATTCCCTGACTTTTTCTGTATATTTTGAAATTTTCCTGATTTTCCATGACTATTTTGAAATTCCTCGACTTTCAATGTTGCTGGTAACCATCCTGTAACAGAGTTTCCTCTGTGTATTCAAATAAAAAATTCCATAATACTAAATGAAAAAAACACCAGAAAGAATAAGTATAAACTGATTTATAAAGCTATATTCCTTCAAACAATCCAAGCTTTGCATCTTCTTAAAAAAAAAAAAAAAAAAAAAAAAAAAAAAAAAAAAATGTGTAAAGTATAATATTTAATAAAGTATAAAATAAGCTTAAATTTTGCTTTATCTGTAGTTTTCAAAATGAAAAAATAAAAAAGTAATATAAACATAAATATTATAACATGCACATCCTTTTATTTAGAATTAGAATCTAAAACTGTTTAACCCTTTAACCGTTTGTCCCGGCTTATTCCGTATTTCACCTTCTTACGCTGAATCGTTTGCTACGGCTTTTCTCGTAAGGGATTTCATATCAACGAAATGTTTGTTCAGTCTTTTTCCATACACTGGTTTTTGTTCGTGAAACGTTATGCCCGGCTTTTGCTTTTTCTTCTTTCCCCTCTTATAAACTTGTTGATTGACGTGTGGGCGCGTCCAAGTATGAGTGGTTCTGACTATAATTCTTTTGTGCTCCCTTAAAGAAGTTATTTCACTGTGAAGATGCATTAATCTTCACTAAAATACCACCTACTTTCAGTGATTTTTTTTTTTTTTTTTTTTTTTTAATTATTATTAATCATACAGTGAGTGATCCTGTTTGAAATAATCCTAAAATATTGGTATAATAATTGTAGCTTTTTTCATTTGGCGGGAATACAAGAGAAAATTATAAACAAGAAATTATCATATAAGTGTATAAAAAATATTATGTAATTGCGAAATTAATTTTACATGTTAATATTCACTTTCATACTATATATATAAGTATCATTTAATAATGGGATTTTTTATTATATTTAATTTCAAACTATGTATGATTATGATATTGCTATTTTAATATCATTTATAATTTTTATATTGCATAAAGCATGTTAGAAAAAAAATCAATGTATGCACATCCAAAGAATAGAATTTTTCCAGCATGTAATTATTTGTTAATATATTTCATCTTAATATGAATTTTTATGAGGTGTTAGCAGGATATATCTTTCTTTCTCTTTTGTAATAATGCTGAGATTATTCTAAATGCATAGATTTGTTTAATTTTGCAATTTTACTCACGGCATTCCCTTAGTTTGATGAAAAACATCGTCGGACGCTAACATCCAAATATTTAAAGCATTTGTATATCCCCTCCCTCCTTCAATAAAATAAGACTGATGTAATAAAACTTTATAAATTTTATTTGTATGCTCTGAAATTGTTTAAAAATAACAATAATAATAAAAATCGGGTGTTTCTAGTTCCATTGCACATACATTCTATTATTTGACTTATTGCAAACTGAAACATCCGTGCAAAGAAAATTTAAAAAAATAAAATAATTAAGCAATTTGTATTATTTTATATGTTTACTATAAAATAGGATATTTCTTTTCAGAGTTATTTTAGAATGATAAGAAATCTCTATAAATTATAAAAATTTGAGAAATAATTGAAAAATCGTGTTATTATTCCGTTTGAAAGTTAGTACAATTCTAAAAAAATTAAAAGTAATAATAATTAGATTAAGTTTAGTGTTTGTTCAAATAAATTTCATAAGCTAATTCTAATGAGGATGTATTTTTTATTCAGCTTAAATTCTGGTATGAAACAAAGAAAATGAAATGTAAAATATAAAACTTGTATTACAAAAAAAAAAAAAAAAAAAAAGAAAAGAAAAAAAAAAAGAAAGAAAGGAAAGAAAAAGGTCCCTTGATAGTTTAGTATTCTAAACATAATTTTCATTATTTTATGCACGAATTTGAGTATAGCAGGGGGAAAAGTGCATTTTAAACAGAGTTAATTTCCATTTTTTGTTATTACTATTCAATATTTTCAAAGCATGTTGTACTTAATATGTTTCAATTAGTATCTTTAATTTCATGGATTCCTTAATTTCTCCGTTATTTATTTATTTATTTATTCTTTTTTTCTGAGATTGGAAAAGAGTATTAATAAATTAAAGAGACTATTACGAAATAAAAATCAAACAGTTACTGTATAACAAGTAACAAACTTTTTAATAACATTTATATGTGTATGTTTAACATTACCATTAAGGGTACATGGGAATCTTGTAAAGTAAAATGAAGCAGTTCTTGTGAAATACTTAACATCAACATCATGCATTTGCTTAAAAATTTTAAACTTTATTAATAATTAAACTTTTTTTTAAAGTAAATATACACATTATAGCTCATATACAAATCAAACGAAATTAATTTCATGCATAAATTTACTTTTCAGAATTATTTAACTTATTGCATATTTTTTGAACAATATATCTGTTCGGTACATTTAAAAAGAAAAAAAATAAAAAACATTTGAATCTATCACTTTAAAATTTCTTGTGGTGTCAGAAACATGCTTTTTGAGAATTATAAGAAGCAATTTTCATTTTGGCTTAAAATATATAAAAATAAAAATATTTCATTAAGGAAAAAAAAAAAAAAAAATGAGAATGCAATATTGTACTTAAAAAACACTTAGACGTATAATGTTAGATATTTTCAAAGTAACAAGATAGTTACATAATTTTTAAAGAGCTTTAATTGTTTACCTAAAACAGATTTTTTTTAAAATGTACCAAAGCATTAAAAAGGAAAAATATATATGTATATGCATACACACATCTGCCAGTGCTTAAAATATATAATTTTAAAATGATTCTATCACCATGATCTTTTAAGTCATAATTATTTGGCACAATAAACTTTTATCTCAGATTTTAGGCCGATAATTCAAAAATAACCATTTTATATTTCATGTGCCCTTAACTAAATGGTATAACAAACGATCAGATCATTTTTTTTCTTTTTTGATATTTTGAATTCATGAACTCATATGATAAATATCGAGCATATATATGTTAATATACACTTGCGCATTTCAAAAATCCTTATATTGCATGAAAAGTTATATTTTGGATTGTATCTTTGAAATTACATTTACATTGAGTGAAAAAAAAAAAGTTAATATAAATCACAATATTTCGCATAAAATTAAACTTACGTAAATTACTTTTTTTTTTTTGTATCGCAAAGGATCTGTTTCAAAAATTTTCAAAAGTCCTTAACCCCCTGACCGCCGTGCAAAAGGGCAAAAATGTAATGTTGTTTTATTTTTTATTTATTTTAAATGTTAATAAAAATGGGATTTTTTAACATGGTATGATCGTATCTGCTTATAAGCCTTGAAAGTATCAATCATAACTTAATTTCTTAAAAGTGGATTATATAAAAGTCACTGTCCTAACCACAAGCTATCCATATAACTTGTTAACCCTTTCCGGCATGGTCAAATCCTGTTACTAAAATGAAAAATTATCGATTATCACCGGAATTTACAAACGACTTTTTTAGAAATTAAGAATCTCTTAATTTAAGATTTCATTGCAAAAGCAAAATTTTATTAAAACATTATTGGCGCCGTTCGCAAATTTGGAATTAAAAATAGGTATCCCGGACTGGGCATAGTGTGCCGGAAAGGGTTAAAAGAATCGTACAAATATCTTAGTAGTGCTTTTGCTTTACTTGAACATAAAATAGATTTTCTATATAAATATAAATATTTCAAAATAAGTACTTCGATAACTATATCAATTTTTTGTTGAATGAAATATTTATACATAAAGTTTTATTTTCACATATTTAAAAAAATATTTTTATCAATGTTGCCATTTTTTCGGTTTACCTAACAATACACCAGTTTATAAACTTTTTTGTGTGAAGGGACGAGGGAAAATATCTAATTTTTAGGTATATTTCGCATGAAATGCTACCTATTGCAGTCGCTACTATGTTGGAATTTCTGAAAAATTTTTACAGATCTACACCGATCATGACCCCTAGACCCCAAAGCTACCATAAGTAAAAAACTTATATAGACACGATAAGTTCTATAATTCTACTGAAATATCCTCCAAACTAATACATAAAATCTCGTTCAAGTTCGTTAATGGGCAAAATCGGACCAAGGGGTTCAAAAAAGAAAATTTTTGTAAAAAAAAAAAAAAAAAAAAAAAAAATTAATGAAAATAGATATTGAATCAGTTTAAAATGTATATTAATTCTTAAAAAAAATGGCCCAAAAGTTTATGCATGACAGATTTTTAATAAAATTAAAAATGGGCTCAAGCGGCGCCAAAAATAGGGTTTTTCGGAGAAAAAAACTCAGAATTTCGTCAATTCTTCAGATAAAAATCAAATATCAAATCCAATTAAATTTTTTATATAAGTTCTTAATATTATATAAAACTTTTGTATTTACAAGTTCTTGATAAGAACAACTCTCATTGCAATAAATAAATAAATAAATAAATAAAAACAAAAACAAAAAGGAGGGGGGTGAACAAAAAAAAATCTGTAAGTGCATCAATTCTTAAGATATCAAAACCAATTAAATTTATTTTACATCTTCTCAATAACATCTACAACTTTCACACAGAAGGGTTTTTAAAACCAATCATTATAGCAAAATAAAATAAAAAAAAATGGGAGTGGAAAAAAAAAATCTCAAATCCAAACAGCCTTTATTCTGGCTCATTTTTAAATTCATTTTTGAATTTAAACGGACACATTTTTCATTTTAAATGCATCCAAATGACAAGTTTTCTTATTAAGAAATTATGTAATGTGATATATTGGCCAGTTTTTCGAAAAAGGCAGAATATAGTTGTGATGAAAAAGCGCTTTGAAAATGGGGCATTTTGAACAGAATTTCCCAAAACGACTGTAATTGAAAAATTGAGAAACTATTCAAAGAACAAAATTGCTTATTTTCCGACTCATTTTTAAATCCACTTTTGATTTTAAACGCATCCAAATGACAGGTTTTTTTTTTTTTTTTTTTTTTTTCCTTTGGGAACTATTTAATGTGACTTATTGGGCAGTTTTTTGATATATGCAGAATATATTTTTAAAAAATGCTATCAAAGTGGGCATTTTTAGCATAATTTTCCAAAGCGAAAGTAATTGAATAATTGAAGATTTATTCAAATAACAAACTGCTTTTTTTCTGACTCATTTTTAAATATAATTTTGCTCTCAAACGCCTTTATTTGACAGTTTCTCTTATTTAGGAAATATATAATGTGCCGTAATGGTCGATTTTTTCATACTGTTAGAATATATTTGAAAAAATGCTGTCAAAGTGGGCATTTTGAACCGAATTTCTGTTAAGATGATTCAGATAAAAACAGTTCTTATAGAAAAATCAAGTTAAAAATTCTTCAAAAGCGACCAAATAAAATTGTTAAACTGGATTTATGTCCAATCATATATTATTTTTAGTTGTTGAAATGTGCACTTAACTTCCAAATCTACCTCTGCCTATAGGCCAAACCAACAGGGATTTTCTTTTAAATTTAAATACTTTGTGACAAATTCCATCTACTTCTTAGATCTGTTGGTACTACTTTTTCTGACTAACATTTTTTGCTTTATTTAATCACTGATAGTCTGATGGCAAATAAGGTAAAAAATGTTTTGAATGTTCAAAATGTTTTGAAAAAGCGAAGATTTTGGCTGGATTACGAATGACTTAAGCCAATATTATCTTTCATAAATTCTTAAATCGAGGGCCAAATTTTTATATAAATGCTAAAATTAAAAAATAAAATACATAAAATTAGCAATTCTTTGATATATTTAAGACTTTTGTATCGAAATCTAAATGATTATTTCATACTATAACATATACAATACTTATCATATATTAGATTTATGAAATTGAATAAACAATCTGTAACAAAAAAAAATATATAAATTCATAAATCTTTTTTTTTTTTTTTCATGTTTCACCCTTAATCATAAAAATATATTTTAAAACTAAAAAAAAACTTAGTTTATGCGATTTATAAACATATAAAATGCTATAATTTGAGTAAATAAATATTTTTTTCAAATAAAAAATAAATGAGCATTTACAATTAAACAAATATTGAAATTTCTAACCTCTCGCGAAAAGATATTTAAATTTTAATGAAAGAGTTATTTTAAAATGATCCATTTGTTTACTTCTATCGATTCCAAATACTATATAATTTATTTCAATGAATTTTGTAAAGATTTCTTTATACACACAATTAATGAAAGATTAAATCATTAGCAAAAATATTATATGCAATTTCATTTCTGCAAATAAAAAATGTGAAAACTTAAGATAAAATACTTGCTATATTTTTAATACACAAATAAAATTACGTAATTATTTTGTGAACGCAAAAACCACTCATGTATAATTCAAAGTACTTTCTGAATCTGTAAGTCTAAATCAATATACAAACACAGCTGCAATAGAAAACATATTTCCTAGTTTTTTAGTCTCAAGTCTCAAGAGTAATTTTGACACTCTCGGTGCAATACACTAATCCTTTTCTACTTACTGACAGTCATTGTATTTTCACCCTCCTTCCGAACAAAGCAAGCTAGCTATGCACGGAAGTTTGTCTGGGGGGGAAAAAATTGCTTTGAAAATGCGTGAGATACTTGGTCATCTGGGAGCAGGTTTCAGTGAAAGAAACTGCGAATATTTACAAGAATGTTTATCGGGAAGAAAAGTGAAAAACCTTAAGGCGGTGAAAGGGTTAATCAAAAAACTAAAAATATAAAATTGCACTGATAAATAAATTTTGAATAGTAATTCAAATATAATTCTAAAAATCTTTCATAGAATTAACTTAATGTTTATTTTAATGTACTGTAATTTTGCATATATCGCTGCAACTCAGATAAGTCGATTTCCTCTTTGAGTTTATTACAAAAATAATGTGACTTACTTTTATTTAGAGTTTATTTGACTGCCTTTTTACAATAAAATTTTCAGTCTGCAAAGCACTTAACTGAGTCCTTGCATATACATGTGAAATTATGGTAGTATACAGCTTAAAATCATGTGTATTGTCTTGCAGAATCATAAACAAATATTTAGTGCAACAGGACAAACATATGTTCTTTCAAAAGAATCAACTGAAATAAACAATCATAAATGGTTCATTTATAAATAGTAATATTTAGAGAAATAATATGTTAAAATTTCTATTTATATTTGCAGTTAAATTTATCATAAATTGCCTTTTACTTCATTCAATTACAAAGAGCAAATCTGACATAAAAATAAATCTTATACAGCAGACTCCCTGAAATTTGCACAGCTCTGGACCAAAGGTTGTGCAGATTTTAGTATGTTGTAGATTTCTGGTCATTGCTTTGTTTACATTTTTTGAACAGTAATTTAAGACTGTTCTCAACTACTCTGCTCAATAAGCACAAAACATTTTTACAAATTTACAAATGTATTTTTTAACAGAAAGATATAAAATAGCAAGACCTGACTATGGAAGTGATTTGGAATAGAACTGTGTTTTCGATTTTCTGATCAATAAATTACCCATCGAATTATAAACATTTTTGATCATGTGACATGGAAGCGGAGATTTTCTGAAAAATCCTTTGTTTTTATCAAAAAATAGAAAAATGTTAATCAATCGCATTAATTCTGAATAAATCCACTTGTAAATGTCTCGCATGGATCATTCCATGTAAAATCATGCAGTATTTTCTAAAAACAGCAACAACCATCATCAACTTTGAAAAAACTCAGTGAATTTGTAGAATGTTTAATGCTGATTTCAAAAACATCAATTATACTGAAATTGATAAAATTGTGAGTTATGAGCTTTTAAATGTCACCCACAATGGCCATTTTGGGAGACGACATATATAAACATAATCATATTCAATATCAGAGACATATTCAATTTAGCACCATTTTGAATAACGCATATGAAAACATAAAAGCCTATAACTAAGGATGGATCTGGAAAGTCCTCAAGAGGTTTGCGATTTCAGAAATTTGGAGACTTCAACTGCGTTGGGGCTCATTTTTTCAACATGGATTGTGTTGCTCCTGCTTTTTGCTGTGGATCATATTTGTGTCTGGTTGACTTCATTTTTTACAGCTGGTCAGGTTAACTTATACTTTTTTGCTGTAAGTCACATCAGCAGTCACATCAGTTTTTGCTGCAGGTTGAGTTGAGTTAACTTCTGCTTTTTTACTGAGGGTCGGGCTCGGGTCCGGTTGACCATTTACTATAATTTTTTGTTGTCTTCTGCTTTTTTGTTGCAGATCGTTTGATTTTTTTTTTTTTTTGCTGCAGGTCACGTTGACATCTACTTTTTAGCTGTGCCTAAGCATGTTAAGTTCAGGCAAATTGATATACATAAATTTGTGTTTGGGTCAGTTTCAGAATGGATTTTCACTTTAAAAAAAATAGTTCTGGCTGACTCAAAATTTGAAAAAGAAAGTCTAAATGTTTTTGAAGATAAGAACTATTTACAATAAAAGCTTCATAACAAACAAGCCCAACTAATTATTTAAGAATGCTTTTTAATCTTCAGAATTATGTAAAAAATATTAATTTCATATAAAACTGCTTGTCTCTTTATATCTAATATCAGTTGTAACTTAGTAAAAATTGTTTTGAAACTTACCGGGTGTCCTAAAATGAATTGAATGATATTAAAATTCAATAGCTTGCAAATGGTGACAACTATTTTTTAAAAAATCTTGTAGGAAGGTTATGCAAGATAATATATTTTTTACTGTGATTCTTTATTTTACTTTACAATAGCAACAATAGATGGCGGTGCAAGTAAATAGAGGTCCTGATTTAAGATCTCCTTTTTCTCTCAGTATTAATATGCAAAAGAAGAAGGTTAAATATATAAAGATGTTCCCTGTTGCCTGTGCAATTTTGTTCTATGGGGTCCACTGCATATATTTAACTTCCTTCTCTCGCACCAATACTCAGAGAAGATAGAAGACAAAATTCCGGCACCGACTTAGCACCTATTGGTTGAAGCATCATTTACTGTTGTAGTTTAAAATTAAATCCAGAACCGCAGTAATGATACTTCTGATCAAAAGTGATTTTGAGGAAAAAAATTTAAAATCAGAAAAGTTAAAACAAAGTGGGGGCTGGGGAGAATTAGATCCCTGTTTTTCTCTTGAAATCCAGAATCACAGAATAAAAACTCCTGATCAGGGATGATTCTGAAAGGAAAAAAAAATCTGAAAATTAAAGCAAATTTCCTGAAGGGTTAAACAGAAGGAAAGGAGAAGATACACTCCTAGAACTATTTATTTTTGTCGTAAATGGTGTTAGATGTTTTCGATTCAGGTCGATTTTAGGCTATGTGTAGATCTGAGAATGTTGGGTTAGCTCATTTTTTTCAAATTTTAGTTTAGTATATTATTTTAGATTAAAAACTGTACTTATAAACATAAATGTATGTATGCACTGTGTTTTAAAGAGATTACAGTAATTTTTCCACAACTCTTTGTTGAAATTATCGTTGACAATTTTTGCGTGTTTTTACAGCCTTCTATTAAAATTTGCGTATCCTGCATTTGAGGAAATTCGCATTTCATTTGATACTTTGACAAAATTTGTGTTTCTTCAGCAATTCTTTGATGAAATTAGTGCTTTCCTATTCTTGATAAAATTTGCATTTTTCCTGGACCTTTTGACGAAGTTCACATTTTATCATGCAATTAAAGAATATTTCATAAAGAACTTTTACTTATGCTTATATTTCATTTTCAGATTAAGTTCAAAATACATGAATACATAAAAACTTTAATATTAATGATTTTTCAAGCAATTATGTACATAAACTCTACGTAAAAGTATAACTTAGATAATTACAATCAAATGAAAATCCAGTAAAAAAATCAATCTTAGATTAAAAGAACAAGTTGATAAAAAAAAATCATAATTTTAAAACTCTATAAAGAAAAAAAAAAAATAGATTTTTAAGAATGCATTTCTGTAACTTATCAAACCCAAAATAATTTCTAAAAATTTTGTTAAACAAATGTACAGCATTATAATTTTTATAAATAACAAAAATGTCAGCCCAGCTTGGGCTTGTGGAGAAGAATTTACAACAGTGCACGGATTGCAGTCAGACCAAGTCTTGTCAATGGACTAGGTCAGAGAAGAGATGGACCAAACATTTAGCTTTTATTCTGGGCAGAGCCCCGATCTGGAAATTTTAGCCAGTGCAAACTTCTTGGAACAATGATGTCCAGGTTAGGCTTGAGATGGGAGAAAAAGAAGTCTGGCCTGACTCTAATCTGCTGAAAGATGCAAGATCAGTACACAGCCTGGCCTAAGTCTTGTGCAGTTTAGGTTGTGCTGCGTCGGACTCGAGCTTCCTGTGTCATTTACTCGTGAGGATGCAAAATGTCATTTTGTAAATCATTTATTAGCCTATTAGGCAGGAGATCGCTCCTCACCCCTTGGATCCAACCCAGACTAAATATTTTGCTTTTAAGCCAGATTGAATCCATGCCTGGAAAGTTCGGTTCGTGCAGATTAGATCGCTAGAGAAGAATGAAGACTTATGTTAGCCAGGTTTGAAAAAGAAATTTGGCCTAGCTCGAATATACAAAAAAAAAAAAAAAAAAAAAAAAAAAAAAAGGTCTGACTCTGGGCCGGCTATTGAAACATTGAAGATCTTGACCCAGCCTGATTCATAAATTGGCACAGTCAGGATTAGGCTACGCCATACGGACCTCGAGCTTCAGCTCAAGTCCTATTCCAAGATGACCTCTTGTATTGGGTTGAACACCTTTATGGGCTCAAGAGGGGAAACTATCCCCTCCCTTAGATCTACCACAACCTAAATCTTACACTTCTGTCAAGTTTAAGCTAGAACTTAAAAAAAAAAAAAAAAAAAAAAATGTTTTCTTCATAATAAAGTAAAATTTCATTTAAACAGATTTTTGTACAGCTTATTCTATTAAAATACTGTCAGATAACAACTTTTTGTCATTTTTTTTAATAAAAAAAGTGTCATTTCAATAGCTGATTTCTCCCAATGCTCTTTGTTCAATTTTCATCTAACTGCATAAATAGGTGGTTCAAAATGTGCTTTGACCCCATATAAAAAAATTCTAATGGGCGTTTTGCAGGTTTTTTGTTTATAGAAGAATTTTAATGACTTTCCAAAATTAATTGAAAACATAAGATAATGTTAATGTTTCTTTTATTTCTAATAATATCACACATATTTGAATCTAAAAGTTTGATAATGTTTAATCTTACATATACATATATTTAATGTGGCTAAAAAAAACTGGGGATCCCAAGGCCCCTAGCTAGAAGTAAACAATAGGGGAGGGGGGGGGGGGACTCATATTTTTTTTCTCTCTCTTTGACGCAGAAAGATAAATTAGTGCATATTCACACTGTAGGTACATTACAAATTACTGTTTGTATTAGTTTAAATTTATATTGTTTATCATTTTTAATGAATTTATGTATGAATTAAATTACATTTTCAACACTATTGAGTACTGGTGATTGACAACCATTTTTGGCGATCTATCTTCCTGGCCTAGTATGTACAGAAGACACCCTTAAATCCACACATCATTGCAGATGTAAACAATGAAACTTTCAGCTCAGATGTAGGGATAAAATTACAGATTATTTAAATTTGTATCATTCCATATGCATTTCAATATGTAATTCCCAATGAAATGAATAAATTTCCAGTTTTTTATAAAATAAATAATTTTTAAAAAAAATCAAGATACTTGTTACCAATATCACTGGCAATCAGAATCTTTTTACTAAATATATTAATCAAGCTTGCTTGGTTATTAAAATTGGCTGAACCTAAAATAAACCTTTCTTAATTTATGGTTTTGATGCAAGTTAATAGGGCACTTTTAACAGGAAAGTTTCATTTAATAATTCAAGGAAAATGTATCTCATTTTTAGTATGCTTATTTCATAGTACATTATAAATTATTTATTTGACCTTTATTATTATTAATTTGTTTTTTAAACCATTATACTTTTTACCATTTTAATTTATTACTTAATTATTTTAATATTTTTCAACCATACAAGCATTCATTATACTTTTGATTACATCACTACATTCAAATTAGGGTAACATCCCCAGTAATTGGCACATTAAGAATTTGTCGTTAAACTTACTTAAATTTTCATTACAAAGAAATAAGCTATTTACTTGGAATATTTTTAAATCAAAGAATGCATACCTGTGCATATATTTTGCCCACTAAAAGAAAAAAACATTAAAAAAGTATTTTTATAAAAACATATTTATAAAAAGTTGCTGAAATCACCAGTAATTGGCACCTAGAACACTAATATATGACACCTTGTGATCCAGTAATTGGCATATGTTTATATTTTAAAAAAACTTTACATTTTACATTGGGTTTAATCACTTTAAATTAATTTACTGTAGTTGAAGATGCCATATTTCAGGTTTTTGAGAGTAAGAAATCAGCATATTAGTTTGAAATGTGAACACTTTAAAACAATACAATATACTTACATTAATATTTAATACCCAGTAATTGTCATGCTGTCCCCAGTAATTGTCATATGAAGCTTTAATGGATTCCAATTACTGATAAAATTTATATTTTCAAATAAAAACAAATGATAAACGGGTCATTCCATTTTAAATCAACAAATTTTCAAAAAAGTTGTTGCATCACCATTTTTAATTTTGATAAAAATTTGCATGTCCATTCCCCGTGTTTCCTAGACCTAAAAAAAATATATTTTTTGTTTTTAAAAAAATTATTTTTGATATATAGGCCAATTTTGTCGTTTGGCAACAGTAAAAATTTGGTATTTTAAGGCTTTGTCTTATGAACTGCAACTTTTTTTCTAACAAAGTTATAGAGCACAGCCATATCTCATTGCAAAGCTAAGAGAATTATCTTTTTCCACATGGTATCAATAAATTTGTGATTTAAAAACAAAGCGTATCTTTTCAAGGTCAAAGTTAGCGATACAAAATTGATTTTTTACCATTTTTGAAAATTTAAAAGTCATGAAGGGCTTGGAATAACAAGCCCTCTTTTTTCCCTTACATTCATATGGATGGATACTTATTGTATTAAAAAAATTGTCTTGTTACTCTGCCCCCTTAAAAGGATATGGCCCTCCGAAGTTGCACATTTTCTAAAAAAATCAGTTTTCAATGCTAAAAAAATTAATGTGGGGGGCAAGGTAAAATTTTTTGTACTTGCCTGATCTTAACCCGCGAGTAGTCGCGACTTTTTTCACAACGTCATTAGTCGCGCTCGGTCTTTTCGCCGCTGGCTTCTCGCATACCAAATATGTAAAATAAGAAATATCTTTCACCTAATATACGAAAATAACATTACAACAAACATATAAATTTGCAGTTTTCTTAAATTATGCATTTTTTTTATGAGATCTGGAGTAATTAGAAAAAGTAAAAATGAACTGACATTAGTAATTTTTACGTAGACGTTTTCGCTAATTTCAACTTTGTTTCTAAAAATATACCTGAAAGAAAAACACAAGTGTCCTGTTATTTCATTAAAGTGGTCCAGAAAGCTTCAAAGTCAGCTATATGGTAGATCTCCGTTGTATTTGTAATGTGATGGAAGTTAGGAGAATATAAGTTATACGGGCGGCGAAAAGACCGACACGCGACTACTGACGGGTTAAGTACTTCATACCAGCTTTCAAACAAAAAAAGATTGACTTGTTATTAGGGGGTCTGAATTTTCAAATAATTGCTCTGAAACGACATTTTTTTTCATACTTCCTGATATTAGTTTTTTGTGAAAGATTCTTAATTTTAAATACTGAAAACAGCTAGAAAAGGCTAAGAAGAATTATCAAAGAACTTATTTAAACATTAATAAGCTAATTTAAGAAATTTAATACCTGAAGACATAGAATAAAACTGAACTCTCAAAGCTTGCAAAAGTATATTGTTCAGTGTTTTGCTCTCTCTCGGAGAAGAGTTGATAAATGTTCACTCATCTCAGGTGTGATATTTTGGCATCTTCCCTGTGCAGACCATAATTCTGATGGAGTTAGGATTTTCAAGATGTCTTGAAATCGAATCCAAGTTTGGTTATCTTGACGTGATTTTTTAAATGATGTTCCAGGTCCTTTAGGATGAAAGAAGTGGATCCTGTATTCTTCTTCAACATCATATACTTTTATTTCCAAAACTTCTCCTAGCCACCAGTCACCATCATATATACAGCAAATGTAATCTGATAATTTTAGTCGGATTGTTGATGTTGATAATGTAAGGTTGACAAGATTGTCTTTCATGATTTGAAAGATCTAAAAATCTGAAGAAAAAGATGTCTTTCTAGCATGAATAATATTTTTGTTGATGGGAATATAACTGTGGAAAGACCGAGTTTGGAGTAATGATAATGCTGATTTATATCTTTTCTCAAAGACTTTTTCTACTGCATTAACGTCATCGCCGGAAACATAGAAAAATGTTACACCATTAATATGTTCAGTGCAATATTTAAATACATCTAATGAATTCAAGATTTGATTATTGCTTGGCCTCTGCAAACTAGCCTTTCGCACTAGCCTCTTCACTGTTCCTCCAATCCCTACAGAACATTTAGGGTTATCCATAATTTACTCTTTATATGTAGAAAAACACATTTAAAAAAACTTATATCTTAATGAAGAAAAGTACTTCACCGAAATATTCTCTAAATATGCACTGGATCTTGAAATGAAAAAAAAATACATTAAACACTGAAATATCAAGAATACAACAGAAACACTTGCTTAGCAACTTTCTAAAGTTAAAAAAAAAAAAAAAAAAAAAAAAAAAAAAAAAAACTGAGCACTTGCATGTGTCACTGACATCATTATGCAAATCATTTGTCTTACTCTGATGTTATTGGATAGTTGTATATAATAATATGTGAACAGCTCTGTCTTTGGCACAGTGCCAACCACTAATAGGAAAGATACAAAGAACTGTTCATGTTTGTTAACAAATGGGAAGCAAGACTAGGCAAGTTGAGACCTGGCTATTCCTGTCATAGCTGGCAAATGGATGTTTACAAACGATGAGAGGTAGGAATATGTTAGAATACTATTTATGAGGTTGATCTAAAACCTTAAAATAAGATAAGTTCATAATATATGCAAAAAAATGCATATTTACAAAAAAAAAAGCACATGAAAAAATTGTCGTTTCAGAGCAATTATTTGAAAATTTAGACCCCCTAAAGCTCCCAAATGCCTCTGAATAACAAATCAATCTTTTTTTTTGTTTGAAAGCTGGTATGAAGTACTTAAGATCAGGCAAGTACAAAAAATTTTACCTTGCCCCCCACATTAATTTTTTTTAGCATTGAAAACTGATTTTTTTAGAAAATGTGCAACTTCGGAGGGCCATATTTTGTGAAGGGGGCAGAGTAACAAGACAATTTTTTTAATACAATAAGTATCCATCCATATGAATGTAAGGGAAAAAAGAGGGCTTGTTATTCCAAGCCCTTCATAACTTTTTAAATTTTCAAAAATGGTAAAAAATCAATTTTGTATCGCTAACTTTGACCTTGAAAAGATACGCTTTGTTTTTAAATCACAAATTTATTGATACCATGTGGAAGAAGATAATTCTCTTAGCTTTGCAATGAGATATGGCTGTCCTCTATAACTTTGTTAGAAAAAAAGTTGCAGTTCATAAGACAAAGCCTTAAAATACCAAATTTTTACTGTTGCCAAACGACAAAATTGGATTATATATCAAAAATAATTTTTTTAAAAACAAAAAATATATTTTTTTTAGGTCTAGGAAACCATGGGGAATGGACATGCAAATTTTTATCAAAATTAAAAATGGTGATGCACACCCCATTTGTTGATTTAAAATGGAATGACCCAAACAAAATTAGTTTATAATTTTAAAAGCACTTCCAAAATAAATGGTTTAATCTCAAATTCCTTGTAATTAGAATAGGTGCCAATTACTTGGAACTAGCAAAATTGAAGCACCATTAATTGGCAACTACCATTAATTCAGAAATCCAAATATTTGTGTCGAAAATACTTTTACACAATTAAAGGAACTCTTTTTAAATAAACAAAACTGTTGTCAATTAAAATTTAAAATATATTATAAATCAGATAATAATGAATTGAAAAGCATGCCTTCCTTAAGCCAAAAAAGAAGAATTTACCTCAAAATGGCTAATTTGATACAAGTCGTACTTGTTTCTCTTTCCTAGGCTCTATTGTCATCTTCTAAAATAAATCAAAGTTACAATCTTTAACGTAAACGAGCATATAACTGATATATGGTCTTGAATTTTTAAAAGACTGGATATAAATCTTTTTTTAGGACATGTTTGTAAAATGTGCCAATCACTGGTGCATGCCAATTACTGGGGGTGTTACCCTACAGTTTAAAAAATGTAAAAAGCAATGACCAGAAATTTGCAAAATTCTAAAATCTGTACAACCTTTGGACTCAAGACACTTGAGGGAGTCTACTGTATTAATTATTATTTTATGATTTTAGGATGTAGGTAAACTTATTTCATTGAAAAAAACATTAAATTTTTGCTAACTTCATACGACACTCACCATTTATGCACAAGATTAGCACGGCAATTTTCAACTTATTACATATATTTTTATAATAGGTAACAACAATTTTTAATTAGGGGATACTTTACAAATAAGGTTAATAAGTAGAGGAAAGCTAATAAAAAACCTGAAGAAAGATCTAACTTCTCATAATACAACTAATTTATATTACTCCCTTAGCCAGACAAGAGCACTTAGCTTAATTTTTAATATTTTACCACCGGTGTTTCAAAACAGAAAATTTTCTGTAACTAAAACGCGAAAATGTTCAGATTAAATAAGGTAAACTATAAAATAAATATAATTGGTGAGAAAAATGAAGGATTCTGAACAATTTAAGTGACACGCCGCTTGTTTCAAGGATGTTAATATTAATATCTTGGATTTTTTGGATTTGGAGAGTTTTTTTTTAAAGATTTATAGCAGCTAGCTGTTGAATATATATTAATATCGTTTGTTTGTTTGGAGGGGGGATTTTTGATACTTATAGCGTCTATTAATATCGTCAATAATTTTATTGTTTATTTTTGTTTTCAGTGACACCTGGCGAAAACACCTGGCTGATTTGCGATTCCTCTGTTGCATGATGGCTGATATAAATTATATTTCATTTTTACAGCACTTAAAATTTGGATTCAAAACATTTTTGGCTTTGACCCTTTCATAAATTTTCATTGAAAAGGATATTTTTTATTCAGCAAATGCTTTTAGCTCAATCGCAGATCCATTCTGCATTTGTTTATTGTACACAAATAACCAACCAACCTGTCAAGTCTCTAAAGCAAAACAAAAACATATTGCGTCAATTTCATATGCTAATTTAATTTTAGTCGCTGGAGATTCGAAAAAAATCATATGAAAATGATATTAACTTACTTTGTAGTTTTTTTTCTCTTTTTTAGATGTCCATTTATTCATACAAAGTAATTTTATAGCTTCATTGATATAAAATTGTATTTTAAATGATAATACATAAATGATTTTAAGTGTAAATTTCACTATCTTTCTTTGCAAACAATTGGATTTTCTATTTTTTGTAGTGAGAAAGATTCTAAAATGTAGATTAATTTTTAATTTTAAAAAGTTACTGTAATTTATTATTATTATTTTATTTTTAATTTTTTTTAGGTATGTTTAAAGCTTCAAACCCAAGTTACTTACTGTAACAAATATATATATTAAAATAGTAAGTATAGTATTTTGAATTAAAAAAGTATTGGTTTCGGTATGACATTATAACAAACATTTTTTACATAGAAAATTGAGATCACAACAAATTTATCCAAGAAAAATATGAAGAAAAAATTTAATCTGAACCTAGATTAAAAATACTAAAAATATTTTAATCAATAAAACCCAGTAGTTTAGTCTATAGCATGTCACACCACCATGCTTATAACAAAATTTCCCTTACACTGCACTCTGCCTGCACTGTGGTTTACAAAATAGCACTCTTCTTGTCTCTCATCCAAAAAATTAACTTCTTTCTTACTTGCCTGAAAAAAAAAAAAAAAAAAAAAAAAAAAAAAAAAAAAAAGCCTTTTCTCCTTTTTGCATTTAAGAAATTACTTGCATATTAAAAACTGACTCCATCTTCTCTTAAAAGAGTGTCCTGGGTTTTAAGTAATAAAATTCAAAATAATGTCGTAGAAAACAAAAAGGTGCCCTTAAGAATCCAAAATGTAACCTTAATGATAAAAAAAAGTTCCCTTTTCTCACAACTTGTGTTTTCTAAATTTGGTAGAAACCGTGCTTAAAAATTGTTTCGTATAAATTTTAAAGGTATTAAATCGAACCAAACATATTCAAATTTACATGGATTCACAAAGTGCACTAAAATATGCATTTTGTAAAATATGCAGTGAAAATAATAGTTATTATTCATTTACAGGGCCATTCAAAAGAATACCATTGCACAGTAATAAGGAGTGAATTGTTAAATGGTTTGAAGTATCATAAAATTGATATACGCCACTGAGACTTAATATTTAATGCATAATATGAAATTCATAGTATTTACAGGGACACACAAAATACAGTCGAGTCTCTATATAACGAAATCCACCATTCCAGTAAAAAATTCGTTATACAGAGAAATTCGATGTATAGAGAATGATGTTAAAAAATCGTATTTAATGTGTGAAATTTGAACAAATAAAATTTTTTATCTTTTGAATTAAGAATTTGAAATGTTTAAAAGTAAATATTAACCTAACATTTTATTTCTTAATTATTTAAGCTGTTTCAAAAAATAGAACAGACATTTATGTGAAAGTTTAATGAAGATCAAATAAGGAAGACTTGCATGAATTTCACACGAAGAAATCTGTGATTTTTTGTTGTTTTGATTTTAAAATTGTTACGCTCTAAAATAAATGCTCAAATTTATGCAAGGAATGAAAAATTGTAGTTAAGAAATTCCTCCATTTGAAAGCCTCTCTTATGTACCCCTCATTGATTCCTCTCTTACATGTGTATCAATCCAATTGACTCTGTTTTGAGAAGGATGTGGAAAGGTGTATGGGAGGGGAGATGAATTCGTTGAATTTAAAGAACAAGGAGAGAAGTAATATAAAAAAACTCAGCACTGACGATAAATCAAAAATAAGTGATGGAAAATTGATTCCATATGATTTCAAAGCCTTTTAAACCTGAGTAAATTAAGACCAATTTATGAAAAAATTCGTTATATGGAGATCGATATTTCGCTATATAGAGACTGTTTTTAATGTAATCATGCGAAAAGGGAACCGTTTCTACGAAAAATTCGTTATATAGAGAAATTCGGTGTATGGAGTTTCATTGTATGGAGACTCGACTGTATTTCAAATTTTATATTCTTATCTAAAGCACTGGATATTATCGATGATAGCTGATGGATGGATTGAAATGCATTTTCAATTATGATATGCACTTTTAAGTTTTACTAAATGTCTGCAAATTATATGGTGTGCATAAATGTTATCGTTGATATATTGGGTTACATAAAAGAGCTCATGAAGGTTACTGAATATAAGGATAATTAACTTAAAAGTGGTTTTTAAATAAGTTATGCATTGTTATGTAGAACTGCTTTCAGTTTACTAAGAAATGTTTGTAGAATATAGATAAAATGATATATAGGGGCACGCAAAGAATTAGCTACATGGTCATCCATAGATGATAATTTCTGGAAATGTAATTTAAGTAGTTTTAAGAGTGTTTTTGTTTGAATAAAATTTTAAGAAAATACTGGCGTGTAATAAAGGTACTAGATTAATTAGAAATCTGGACAAACATATTGAAGTATTTTCTATCTTTTAGAATAAAATGCAGAAATTGCAATTTCAACCAGTTTTGCATTTTCTTGCTAAATTAATGTTTCCCATTATATAGTATATATGTATATAATAAAAGTTTTTATAAATGTAAATATATATATATCAACCGACAGATCAAAAACAGGGCTGTTTAAATATATTGTATTACATATTTGGCTATGGACAGTAGCATCATATTTCGCTAAATAATAAAGTTTTGTTAAAGATGTCAGGAAGTGTTGGAAAGTGTTTCATAATCTATGCTTAACACATGATTTTTCTTGCTTGTTAGTTTTGATATGAGCTTTTAACTAAATTTTTGCATATTACGTTATCATAGCAAACGCGGTAGCGTTGTAATATGTTTAAGAAATAGAAAGTGCAAACAACTTTCTAAAATTTCTGGCGAACCAGTTGAGATACGACAGTGAAATTTTTTTTAAAAGATAGAACTCGACGAGACGAATAAAATGATAGCATTCAAAAAATTACTGCACCTTAGAATAGTTTTTTATTTAATTTTTAATGAAAAAATGAAAGCAAAAAATTCAACAAAGTCTTGCTAACGTTTCCGTGGATGGATTAACTTCGTTTTTGGTTTATTTTAATCCTCATGGTAAAACTCAGAACAGTTTTTTTTTTCATCTTTGTATGTTTGTCGGTCGCTGAGAAAATCGAATTTTTGTCTGAAATTTCCAGCTGAACTTAGTCTTTTTCTTATATATTTCTTATATTTACTTCTTCTTGTAATTGTTGCACGTAAGTTTAAATGAACATAAAAATAAACTAGGACTTCCCTCAGAGGGATTAGTCTGAGCGATATTGCTGAGAATACACATTTAATAACTTGCGATAAGTAAAGAAAATGAGATGTTACCTTTAATTGGTCATTCATTGTGATAAAATATAATGATGAAAATAAGCATATCGAATCGTAGAACTACAAAATCTTGTTACATATACTATTTTTATAAAAGAAAAGCAAACCATGCATGGATATAAAATTGGAAATATGCAAAATGTTAAAAGTAATACAGAAAATAAAACACCAAATTTTCCTATATTGGGAATATAGCTCTTTGAAATGATGTCATGAGCATAAACAGAAGCTTCGCACCGATTTGAGAAACTATAAATAACATAAACTATTATGTTTGAAGAGAATTAGGAGTGTATTTTATATGGTGTGAAATCCGTCCGAATAGTTTATAATGTTGAATATCTGTTTTCCAAGGATGCAATGAGGTTGTCGATAAGAGTTAAGGAATCCTTTTTTAAAAATTTGTCCTAAACGAGCACTTACATCTTATAAGTTACTGTGATGAAAAAGTTATAGTTTCTGACCCCAACAGTATCCTAGAAATTGCAATATTCTCAATAAATTGGGTTTAAAACTTTTTCTAGAAAAAAAAAATGTTTAATATGTGAAATTAAATTGTCGAATGTTTTAGAAATCATTCATAACGAGAATATTATATCTTAAAAGTTGCCACCAAAAAAAAAAAAAAAGATTTTAAATTTTTAGTTATATTAACATCAAAGAATTCTCAATTTTAGAACTTTTTTTGCTCGTGCATTGATGGCGATTATTATTCCTACGCAAAATATAGTATATTTTGCAGCAAAGATAGTTACCAACATTTTTTGCCCACATTATTTTTTAAATCGGCTAGGTACTCCCAATGCTAACGAAAAACACACAAACGTTAATGCTTTATAGCACAGAAATACAGAATCAAAAGCTATTTATCTCCTATTATATATACATAAACAGGGGTGGGGAAGTACATCATTTTGCTCGCCAGTGGCGAGTGGATTTTCTCATAAGGCGAGTGCATTTTTAGTTTTTGAAAAACTGTAGGCAATAGGCACATTATCAGAAACACTTTTTTAATCTAGATATTTTAACTTTGCAAATTATTACAGTGTAAGTATGGTACTAAGTTCTGTCTAATATTAATCTTACCTTTGTTACATATATTTCTTAATATTATACAAAAAAGAATTATGAAAATGCATTGTAGAAATAGTAATTTTGTCTGTAATCGCGTGCGATTTTGTCATAACTATTTTCAACTGCGTGTGTTGCATCTTGCGGGCTGGCGAAATAAATCCTTGGCTGGTAAGAATTTGGAAAATTTCCTCACCCCTGCACATAAATTATCTAATTAGTGCTAGCAGATGAATTTTTAAATATACATAGATCAATATAATGCTTCATTTTTCTTTTATTAGTATTTCTTAGTATTCATTTTTCATTTATTTGTATTATTCAGTAAAAAACTCACTTTCTTAAGCCCGAATTACGTCAAACTTTTTATAAAAGCACCTAAGTCTATATAACAGCGAAGTATTGTGAAGAGTATTAAATACAAGGTAGTAAGACACTTAGCCAAACGCAGGTAAGAAATCGCCAAATATAGTCCTTTTTGCCCTCTCTCGAAATGCATTTTTTTTTTTTCGTATATTTAAAAAACACGATTTTGAGTCATCTTATTTAAAATTCAAATAAATAAATGAGAGGAAGCAATAATAGCATAAGTCAAAACATTCATAAGTCAATATCAAGGAATTGTATCGTAGTTACACATGTGGAAAAAAGCTGCTTTCGGCCAAAAAACGTTGTCTTCACTAAATTTGAATCCGATTAAAAAAAGTACCGTGATTAATTAAAATGTTATAGGCAGAGCTGCCAAGTCTCCGGCATTTTGGGTACCGGTATTTTAATACAGAAAATGTTTTATTAAATTAGAACATTCTGCGGATTTAAAAACTAACTTTTCCTATAAGAAAATTCTGCTATGCAATAAGCGAGGGTTTGGCATCTCTATATAGGAATATTTCGTAATCTACTTTTTAACCTTAAAAAAAGCAACGACCATTTTTCGGGTACAAAAAGTATTGCTAATTGTTCCATTTTGCATACAAGGTACTGATTGTAATATTGATACATCTATGGTGATAAATTTCCAATAATTTTTCAAATCCCATTTACTTCATTAAAAATATAAATCTTTTATTCATTTAGTTTAAAATAAATGGTTTTTAAGTAATTTCATAATTCTTTTTAAATATCACTTTTCAATGAAATATTCATACTTAATCCATAACGTACATAATATATGACTCTGTTATTACATAAGTCACCTTTTTATTAGCATAAAAATTATGTTTTTACTGATTTTTATTAACTCAATAGGAAAAATTTTGTGTTTTGAGCAATAGATGTCCGCATTTCCTATTATTTGTTTATTTTAACAAAATTCTTTGTATTTAGAAGAATTTTTATTTAAATAGGAAATCCAGATGTCGCTGTTAATAAAGAAGAAAGTTACAAAAAAGGGTACAAAACGAGTAGACACATACTATCAAATATGGAAAAACGACGAATCCCAAAAAGACGTCGTATGAAATATCATCTTTTAAAGCAAAAAAACGAGGTCTGATTATCGAGCCTACTGATTACAAAATGTGCATTACATTAAAAAAAAATGCTGCAAATATTGATTATTTTTTCTTTTGTGCAGTTTTAGCTTGGAAAGGTGCTCTATGTTGCAAAAAGATATAAGCGCCTATGAAAACACACCTGGTAAACTTTCATGCTCAGTTTTACAAATAAATATGGCACATATATGCCCTATATACACCGAGGTACCTAATTGGTGCCAAAATGGCGTTTAGTTGCCTAACATGCTGGTTATCATATAAATGTTATAATAAATTGTTTGTTCTAAAAATATTATCATTAATTGATTGTTATATCTTTTTTAATAACAGGAAATGTTTCATTTATTCCTTTTTTTTTTCATTTTGAAATAAATAAATAACGTGTTGTTATAGCATGCTATATGCATCTGGTAATCAAAACGATGTTTTCGCCTAATTGGCATAAAAAATCTCGCCAAACCCGGTGCTTATATCTCTAGTATATTATCTCAAGTATTTTATTTATGTATACTATAATTGTTTTTACACACCACTTACTTCTTCTGGTATATAGAAATAGGTAAGTGGCACCTTTATGCAGTATAAATTGTATAAAACTTTAAAAAATAGCCCCGTTGCCCCTTTTTGGATCTAATTAAAAAAAATCAATGTCTAATTCCAGTATTGCTCCCAGGTATGCATACATACTCCATATTTCAAAGCTGTATGCCAACAGGAAACGGATGAAAAATGGGGAAAAATGTCACATATGCACCAGGGTACGATGGTAACCCGGCTTTATTTATTTATTATTTGTTTATTTACTCAAAAATATTTATTTACTTTCACTTCCTTCTTTTAATTATATAAAATATTTCTTTTTATAGTTATTAATTATTATTGTTATTTTATTTACTATAAGTTCTTTTTGAAAATAGAAAATAATTTAAAAATGTGTATGTAAGCGTTATTTGAAAAGGGAGTTTTCGCCAAATGGGCTTTGAAAAAAATTGCGCCAAATCTGATGCGCTTGTGGTATCCGTGCCGAAAAATTAGTGACCAGAATTGACTTCCATACACAAACAAAATATAAGTTAAAAGAAAACATGCAATGAAAATAAATATAAAGGGAAAATGATGTCATAAAAGAAACTTTTTATTTAAAAACGTAATTGTTTCGAATTTTCACACGCGAAATATGTAAAACATTCTTTTAGCGATCAAAAAGTGCTGTTAAGAGATTATCACAAAATCTCAAAATCAAAGTTTTTATGACATTTTTAATATAAAAAAATAACAGTTTTATTTTCCTGCATGATTAAATTTTAAAATGTTTTATTGCATTCAATATTTCTGAGTGCAAAAATGATTACTATTTACTCCATGTACTGATTCGGTTATCTACGAAAATGTCCAGCCGGTGAAAATCACGCTCACCAAATTTCTGTGACGTATGCACATAAATTGTGCTTTTTTATCAGTTTTTTTAATATAACTTTTAAACTATTTGGAATTAATTTTTAAAAGTAGGTGCATTCACCAGATTACCTTCATAGGTACCTATTGGTACAAACAGAATCAAAATCCGACAAGTACTTTTTGAGATTTGCTTGACGAAAGAATTTTTTTGAATTTTAATATCGTTACGTATCTCTGAGTATAAAGACTTCGCTTCGCTCAGACAATAAATAGATTAGATAAATCACGTGAAAAAATACTTATTTGTTGTTATTTTCATGTATCATATTCACTATCTATTTTGACGAGCGAAGTGAAATATTTTTTTTATTTATTAATTTCTCATCTATTTAAGTTAAAAGTCGCCTCTGGCAAAAAGTTTAGTCTCTTTTAAATTTATGCTAGCCACTGTAATATGATACTTTTATTCGTAATTTTATTTACTTGCTTATCTGAAGGTCCATAAGATGAAATGAACAAATTTAGGCAATCAGGACAAGAATTTGCGGAAAAGTTCATTATTATTAAAGTTATTCTGGTGGTGTGTTTGGCGAATAAATCAAAAATGGCGCCGAAAGACCGAATAGCAAATGTTTTTAACCGCAAAAGCGACGTAACCATGTTTTTCCATCACGGGATATTTTATTTCAAAGACTGATTTAACACAAGATTGACATTAATATTATTATTTTTTTTAATTGTACAAGACAAAAAGATATGCAAAATTATTAAGTACAAACGTTCATACCAATACTTTTCACAGTTATTATTTTATGAATAATTAGACATGAATGGAAAAATCTACAGGACAATTAAAAGATAAGTGTAAAAATATGGTTTTACATTTATTTGAGCCTTTGAGATGTAAGGTAACGGCGTACCGGTAAGAAATCCGGTTTGGCGCAACACAAGAGCAGTGAGTCGGGCGCTCCATGATGATTCGGACGTGAGAATGTGTCAGCTTTTTTTTTGAGGGTACGTTAAATTATTCTATGTCAATTAAATTATTACTTATTTTATGAATGTCTGATTAATATAAATATGTTTGCCAAAGCTTGGTGCTATTTTGGCTTCAAAAAGGGAGGGTATGATGCCAAAATATATAAATAGCTCTGAAAACAAACCTGATGAACTTTAATTTTTGTTTTCGCACGAATTTTTTCTGTTTCTATATTAAAATGCGGCACAAATGTCATATACGAATCACATTAGCGTTAGTTTTTTTCTAAAGCCAATTTGGCGAAAATCTCGTTTTGGGATACCAGTTACATACCCGGTGTCCCAAAAATGACTGATGGATTTTAAAATTCAATGACTTGCAAACGGTGACAGCTATTTAAAAAAATTTTGCAGGAGGGTTATGTATAATGTCAGGAGTTTTTTACCGTAACTTTTTATTTTAGTTCGAATTTCAAAAAATAGATGGCGCTGATAGCGATTGAAGGCCAGGTGATCAGTGTTGAGTGAGGTCAATTTCGGCGTCGACCTGGGCTTCAATTGCTGTCAGCGCCATCTATTGGTTGAAATTCGAACTAAAATCAAAAGTTACTGTAAAAAATACTTCTGACATTGTACATAACCCTCCTGCAAAAAATTTTTAAATAGCTGCCACCGTTTGCAAGTTATTGAATTTTAAAATCCATCAGTCATTTTTGGGACATCCGGTATATATTTTTTGAAAGGTAATAACAATAAATAAAAAAAGGTTTGTTTAATAGAACAAAACAATTTATATATTTAAAAAAAAGAAAAAATTATTTATTAAAAAATAAATAACAACATCCGGGTTGACATATCAAGCAAAATAACGACACTCTGGATTCAGTTAAATACTCCGATGCGCATATGACATTGGCGTCAGAAAAAAAAATTCGCCAACATGGTGCGTATATGACATCTGTGCCAAAAATGCATACCTATCTTATACTATAATGCGAGCAAAAATTGTGTGTGTGTGTGTGGGGGGGGTAAATTTTATCTCAAAAACGGCTCTAACGATTTTCGCAAAAATTTGGATTTTACCATTTTCGGGCACGAGAAGACCATTGGGCTAGGTCCCATGTTCGGGAAAATTCGATTACTGGGTCATTTTGGGTCATAATGGGTCAGGATAAAGCTATTTATATCAATAGAACGGCTGGATCGATTTTAAGGAAATTTAGTACCCAATCGTTTTTTGGTACGAGAAAACTATTGGGCTGGGTCACACGTTCGAAAAATTTCGATTAGTGGGTCATTTTTGGGTCATTATGGGTCAAGCCATTTTTATCTAAAAAACGGCTCTAACGATTTTGATCAAATTTTATATTTTATCGCTTTGGATTACAAGAAGACCATTGGGTTAGGTAACATGTTCGAGGAAATTCGGTTAGTGGGTCATTTTTGGGGTCATTGTGGGTCATGCTATTTTTATCTAGAGATTTTCTCACGCAATTTTGATTAAAAATTGCATTCTATGGTTTTCGGGCACAAGAAAAACATTGGGCTAGGTTACATGTTCGAGGAAAAATTTTAATGGGTCATATTGGGTCATTAAGGGTCTGGGTCAAGCTATTTATATTTAAATAACCGTAGAATCAATTTCATCGAAATTTTGCATGTAATAGTTTTTTGGCACGAGAAAGCTAAAGGGCTAAGTCACACGATCGAGAGATTTCGATTATAAGAGTCATTTGTGGGTCATGATGGGTCATAATGGGTCATGGTCAAGCTATAGCTAAAGAACAGGTGGATCGATTTTAACGAAATTTTGTATACAACATTTTTTGGCCCGAGAAAACTATTGGGCTAGGTTTCAGTTCGAGAAATTTCGATTACTGGGTCATTTTGGGTCATAAAAGGTCTGGGTCAAGCTATTTATATACAAAGTACGACAGTATCAAATTTAATGAAATTTCGTATGTAAGTTTTTTGACACGAGAAAATTAATGGGCTATCTCACATGTTTGAGAGATTTCGATTATATGAGTCATTTATGGGTCATAACGGGTCATGTCAAGCTATATCTAAAGAACATGTGGGTCAGTTTTAACGAAATTTTGTATACAACATTTTTTGGCCCGAGAAAATCATTGGGCTAGATCACATGATCGAGAAATTTCGATTAATGGATCATAAAGGGTCTGGGTCAAGTTATTTATATTTAAAGAACGGCAGGATCGAGTTTAACGAAGTTTTGAGTGTAACAATATTTATACACGAGAAAGCTAATGGGCTAAGTCGCATGTTCAAGAGATTTCGATTATAAGGGCCATTTGTGGATCATGATGGATCATGGTCAAGCTATATCTAAAGAACGGGTGAATCGATTTTAACGAAATTTTGTATACAGCATATTTTTGGCACGAGAAAATCATTGGACTAGGTCACATGTTCGAGAAATTTCGATCAGTGGGTCACTTTTGGGTTATTCTAATTTTATCTAGACAATGTCTCGCGCAATTTTGGCTAAATTTTATATTCTATCGTTTTCGAACACAAGAAAATCATTGGGTTAGATCAGATATTTGAGAAAATTTTATTAATTAGTCATTTTGGGTCATAATCAAACTTGGGTCAAGATCAAACTATTTATACCTAAAAATTGGCTCAATCGATTTTATCTAAATTTTGTATTTAACGTTTTTCGGCACGCAAAAATTAATGAACTAAGTCACATTTTCGAGAGATTTCGATATAAGGGTCATTTGTGGGTCATGCTAATTTTATCTAGAAAATTGTTCTCACCATTTTGAGTATATTTTCTATTATATCGTTTTTGGGTAAAAGAAAACCATTGAGATAGGACACATGCACGTAACAATTCAATTAGTGGGTCGTTTTAGGTCTTAATGGGTTCGGGTCATTCTAATTATATATAACAACAACTCAGTCAATTTTACCTAAATTTTGCAACGGAACGTCTTTTGTCACTAGAAGACTATTGAGCTGAGTTGCATATTAAACAAAATTATATTAGTGGGTCATATCGTTTCATTGCTGAATGCTGTCAAGCTAATTTTACTTAAGAAATAGCTTAAACGATTTTGATTCATTTTATACTCTACTGTTTTTGATTACCTGAAGACCATTGAGCTAAGTCACATGCTTGATCACATGTGATTAGTGGATAATGTGGGTAATAAGGGTCAGGATCACGATACTATGGAAAAAGCCAATAAGTTAGCGATATTTGACAAAATACTGGCCGAAAAATCGACTATTAAGGTTGCGAAACCAAAACACATATTTGGCGCCAACTGAAAGAATGTATCTAAATTTGGTTATATCTGGCAAAAAATATTGTCTATCAGAATGTGAAGAAATTTCTTATACATTCTTAATAGTCTTCGAGATGCATAGTTAAACTAATCAGAGTCGAGTTAAAAAAGTGATTTGTATTGATGTCCTTTCGTTGTAAATTTTAAAATAAAGTAAAATTTATGAACATGTGCATACAAACATAGTTTTCTTATTGATTGTTTTTGTAAATACTATTATTAATAACATGTTTTACAGTAATAATACTATATTGAGTTGAACACAAAGTTAATTTTGACCGAGCTGAGCTCGGTCACCCCTGCTAGTTTTATTTATATTACGTAAGGTGCTACTTGATTATCAGGTCGACCAATTTCACCCATTTATAGAAATCGCCAAACTATTCGCCAAATTACTCAAAAGGAAAAATGTTGCCATTAAAAAATTTTAAGTTTAGAAAATTAATGAATTTAGGTTAAAAAAATAAAAGTCATTAACGAAAAAAATTACTTTAATGATGACGTTTAGTTATGACGTCGAGACGTACCAAATATAAAATTCGATATATTCAGGTGATTTCGAACAAAAGAATACTAATAAAAGTTTTCATATTTTAATGCAGAATTTATCAAATCAAACCATAAAGAGATATTTGTAAGATATCGCATATGTGAATAACATTGAAGTATTTTAAATGTAATATTAGAATTTATTAAAGAGCATAAAAATATGGTACTTGCGTATTAACGCCACCGCAGCAGAAGTTGCGCTAATGTGCCAATAAAGAGCAATCTTGTTCGCACGCGCACAAAAAAATGGTATCAAAAATAGGCTAAAAAAGTACTAAAATACTAAAAATTACGTCAAAATGAGCACAAAAAACAAAAACAAAAAAAAAAAAAAAAAAAAAAAAACACTAAAAAGGCACGAACAACAAGATTACTCTTTATTGGCGCATTAGCACAACTTCTACTGCGGTGGCATTAATACGAAGGTACCAAAAATATCAATGTTAGCGGAAATTTGTAAGGAGTTAAATGCTTTTTATTTAACCAAATAATGTCGGCGGATACAACCATAAAGTAACTTTAATAAATTATATATTATATTTTTCTCAATTAATATCAAGAGCTATTCGCTTATTGGCATAAAATTTATATTAAATAACAAAAGAACAAATAAATTAGTCAAACATTCATAAGAATATAAATAAATCATCGAATTAAAATCATTTGATTACTTAACAAACAAGTGTAGCGGGTTTAATGTCAAGGAAGTGTAACATTTATGTTCATCCATTATTGGCATATAATCTTACAGTTTGTCTATCGTTCTTTGGTCGATGGGATAAATTAAATAGTTATATATTTACTTATGGTATTTTTTATAAAATGAAAGAAAAACGTGCAAGTTAAATGTATCTGATATATGTATTTTTAATTTATGTGTTTTTTAATGAAAGTAATGTACTTTAAATAAAGCTAGTGACAGCTTTATATTTAAAATGAAATTAAGGCGAAGGAAACCTATTTGGCGATTGTTTCGAGTAGCTAAAATAAAAGTAGCAAAATAGCCGTCGGGCATATAAAAAATAAAACAATCAGATCGGAGCTGTTGATGACAGTCACAAGACTTATGCTGGTACACTATATTGCCATTGATTATGGGACACTTGCGATTTTAGACATTTTACTAAATATCTAGAAAAATACATGAGGAATCATCTCGAAACTCTTAGTGTATAAATATAATTGTATACGTCATACATCTCCGTGAAGAGTTTTTACCGAAACTCCATAGGGGACCGTCAACAAATTAAAAAATAATAAATATCTTTTGAATAACCCTGTCAAAACTAATGTAGCAAAAGCGTTCAAACTCTAGATTATGATTGAATGCCTTATTGTAATACACTGTTTTAATTTTTATGCAAATAGCATGCATAATCGCAGAGTAATTAAGGTTTTTATAAAAATGGTCCCAAATTTTTCCAAGTTTTTTCCTTATAATTTTCAGAGTTCTTAATATGAAATAATATTTTTTTTAGAAAATATGACAAACAACATTGCACACAGTACCCTGTAATCAGAATTAAAAAATAATGGAAATTGTATACAAAATGAGTTGGTTTACTAAATAATTTTTTACTGCGCATGCGTCAACGATATCAAAATTTCATTTGCCTATTATGTTAGCTAAATATATAGAGCAACTTTTGTAAAAATCACAAAATCATAACTTGAAAATTCTGAAAATAATCGTCAATTGAATAAGTTGAAAATCCCTTATTCTCAAAATGAAGCAAGAACAAGAGGGGTTGTATCCATATATTCATTGATTAGTGTCAATATAGAATACACAATACGGGATATTACGACTACTTTTGGATAAAATCCCTCATTTTTTTGCTTCATTTTGGAAACAACGGATTTTGTCCTTTTTCTATAGACGAATACTTTCAGAATTTTCAAGCTATAATTTTGAGACTTTTACAAAAGTTGCTCTATACATTTAGCTAACTTAATATGCAAAGGAAATTTTGATATCTTTGACGCATGCGCAGTAAAAAATTATTTAGTAAACCTACTCATTTTTCATACAATTTTTATTATTTTTTAATTCTGATTACAGGGTACTGTGTGCAATGTTGTTTGTCATATTTTCTGAAAAAAATATTATTTTATATTAAGAACTCTGAAAATTATAAGGGAAAAACTTAAAACAATTTGGGGCCATTTTTATAAAAACCTTAATTACTCTGCGAGTATGCATGCTATTTGCATAAAAATGAACACAGTGTATTACAATAAGGCATTCAATCATAATCTAGAGTTTGAGCGCTTTTGCTACATTAGTTTTGACAGGGTTATTCAAAAGATATTCATTCTTTTTTAATTTGTTGACGGTGCCTGTGATGTAGAATCACATATAGTATTCTTAAATTTTACATTTTTCTAAATTACAGTTAAAACTAATCTCTAATTAAATAGCTACTTCATCTTAACGTTTTATTTCAATCCCACAATAACTTTCCGTTCAAAAGAAAAGAAAGAAAAACATCTAGCATCTGCTTTATTACTGATAAACGGCTGTCAGATAAAGAGAATTCATTAAGATGCGTATTTCTCCCTTTGCTAAAAACAAATAAAAAAAAGAGTAAAGATCGAACATGTTTGCGGTCAGTGAAATTTCATTTTCCTCTCTGCGTAATTTTAAGTCTAACTTATTCGTTGCAAGTCTTTTGATGTACATGATAATTGTTGTGTCTTTTGAGAACATTTTCTCAAAATATGCTCATAACGTACGAATTTGGCGCGAATTCTTTTTGGCGTATTTTTTTAGGACTGCCCATTTCTGGTTGCCCTGCATTAAATTCAAAATCATCTTAATTGTTTAAAGCGTAACAGAAAATTTTATGGATATGATATCATTCACTTTTCATATGCTCCTTTTCGCCAATCCTGTAATGCCAATGTGTGAATTGTGAATGAGGAATTAATTGCCTCCCTCTCGCTTCACGAAGCAGTCATGTGAAGACTGTTTTCTTAATAATATGCGTTCAGGCACCATCCCTAACTATTTTCTGTAAGAAATGATTTAATTTTTATAACTCTACTTCAAATAAACAAAGTTATTAAAAAGCATTTATTGTATTATAATAGATCACAGCCTACAACTCTAGCGAATGCATTTGTTTAAAAGAACCTGGCCAACAATATACTTTAAAGTACAGATCTACACTACAGAAACTATGGTGCCTACACCAGGCATTCGCAACTTTTTCAAACATCGAGGGATGGTGCCTGCTGTTATTTGCCTGCTGTTATTTACCCAGCTTTTTATTTTCCTGCCAGATTTTTCCGGACTATTTATTTGCCTGAATACTATAAATGTGAACTATTAACGTCAGTCTTCAAGTATTTTCGAACGACTATTTCCTCGTCAGATAAGTCCTGCTTATGTTTGTGAATCATTACATAAGTTCTCCCCTAGTTCACAGATTGTTGTGTGAAATGCCTATGCTCATGTGAATTATTACTGCCGGATTTTTTCTTGCTGGACCTCATTATGGAGTTGGCTTATAGTGACAAGTTCTCTTTTATTTGAGCGAGTGATTCTTCTGATCGGGACGTTTCGTGATGATCGGTGCTTCGCTTCCGCTCGTTAAATTTTCCCCTGCCGATGTAGGCCTAAGAATCTACGACTGACGATTTGTGACTCTTATTTCACCTCCGTTAAATCAACAATATCACGCTCACTGACATAATGTTTTTATTTCATCTTAGCGGTGTACTTCAGTGACGATTCCATATGCTTTCGACTAAAGTGACACAGAATTTCGTTTTGACGTTTAAATTCTTCGTCATTCGTCGATAATATGATCTTCACATTGGATTTATTCTTTAAATTTTTGGATGCTGACACTGATGTTTTTCACAAAAATAATTACATGCGCTATACTATTAAAAAAAAACCCTTAAAACTACAGCATTGATCAATTTTGTGTCTGTAATTTTGTGCGCTATTAGACGTTTATTTTTTTTTACGATAATACTGTTACAAGTTTATTTGTAGTAGTTGAAAGTTAAAAAAAATGAGTGAAGAAGACATTCATTGATAAATATTTACAGCATAAATTGCGAATATGAGAAAGTGTATGTATTTCATGTTTAATAAGTGTTAAATAGCAATTTCCATTTTTTTTTACATTGCATTTTTATTTAAAAAAAATTTTTTGTTGAGTAATTTTTAACCATTTTTAGTTTATTATGTATTAGTTTTTCTGTGCTCTAATTGAATTTCTTTAAATACGAACAGTTATAAATGATTTTAGATTGTCTTGAAACATTTCACAGCTTTACAAGTGCTATTTAAAAACTATGATACAAACGATAGCATGATAAAATTATATTTTTCAAATATCTAAGTACTTATTGCTGTGCACTTTTTGCTAAAAGTCGTTTGAGAAATATCAAGACAGTTTATTACTTTTTAAAGAAAGTATTTTTATAATTTCCATTATTAATTAATGACTATATATTTTGTTTATTTTTTTTAATACAGTTATTTTTGAAGTGTTATAAATTGACATATATTCCTTTTTCTTTTTCATAAATTTTATATTATATTTCCATGTAGATGAAAAAGTTCTAGGTAAGTTAATGGTGCATCTCTTTTTCCTATAAAAAATAAGGCATGATGTTGTCGGGTTGCAACCATTATTTTTTTAATATGAGGTTTATATAAAAGAAACAATACAGAGAAAGATGCATGTGAATACTGGTTATACAATAAGGATGTATGCACCTTCATATATTATTGACAGTGGGCTCATTTTCAGATAAATAAAATTTTATCGTTTGAATCACATGCCATGTGCACATGACATAAATAATAATAATGATGCATGCATAATCGAATTATAAATTCATGTATCAAAAAATATATTATTACAGTTTATCCTACTTTTTTTCCTGATTTTTTTTCACTTTAAAGGTAAGTTGTGCTTTATATTGTTTGTACAGTAATTTTATTGGGAGATTGTTTTTATTTGTGCAAAGACTAGCCATGTTCTTATTTGCATAATTAAACCTATCTAACATCTTAATATTCTTAAAGTGTGTGCATTGTTTATATCTGTTCGAGTAGAATTATTTTTACACTCTAGTCTGCAAAAAAAAAAAAAAAAAAAAAAAAAAAAAAAAATTTTATAAATTTCTTAATATTTATTATGATATTTCTTATGCATTTCATGTAGGATATAAACAGTGCATTAAAACAAAATATCGTCTTAACTAAAGTGACTAATTTTCCCCCTTCTAATTTATTTTAAGACTTTTTATACATATATTTCCAGTGTTTGTTTTTCCTATTTGCTCCCACTTGCAAAAATATTTCGTTAGAGAGGGTCCAGTTTTCTAATATTTAAATAAATATTGAGATTTTTTTTCATGCTTTTTCACTTTTATAAATGTAAAACAAGTTTGATTAGTTTATGGATAGACATTTATTTTAAATTTTTAGCATCTATTTAAAAATATTCTCACATATAGCTGCTTTTATTATATTGCATTGTAGATAGGTCCATTTTTTTAATAATCTGATACTGTGCTCGTTTGTTTATTTTCGTATTTTTATAATTTAGGATATAAATTGTTTATAATGACTAAAAAAAGGTCACGTAAATTGACACAAGATCCATCTGTTGTGTTTAACTTTAAGTTTTGACCTGATGCAAAACAGGTAATGTCTTTTAAAACTAATATGGATTCTGAAACAATTGGTTTAGATTCTAATTCTTTTGAGATTTCATGTTTGAGTAGTTTAAAGGATTCTATTAACAGATATTCTAGATCTGTTGTTTCGGATGTTCAGAAATTAATTGATCCTATTTCAAATGAGAATAACCCAGAACTTATGGCAAAATTTAATTCCTATCAAAAAGAAATTGAATTAAAATTTAATATTTTAAGTGATTTGGTGTGTAGTGTTCAATCTGAGTGGACTGTTTACTGTTTTACAAAAAATAACGACCAGTTACATAGGTTAAATGAGCTGTTGTTCGAAAAAGTAAGAACACTGAACTTGTCCAAACAGTCTATGCATAATGAGATAGCTATTCAATGCGACATTGATGAATCTAAATTGGATGAACCTCTTAATGTTATTAAAGATAAGGAATGTAATTCTAGTGGGAAAGATTTGGCCAAATTTCTGGATAAAGTTGAATCTGAAACACACATAAATTCTGGTACAAATAACTCTAAATTATCAAAAAACAAGAATACTGATCTTATTTCAATACCGGATTACATCCTAAATTTATGTGAGCTCAAAAATCAAGTTAGAGATTTATCTGACTGCACTAAAATAATTCTGTTGGATCTTGATGACAATATAGGTATACCAGATATTATGATATCTATAAATGAAAAGATTGGCAGTACCATTCCTTCCATTAACTTTGAAAGAAAGCATAAATTAAGACAGGGATTAAAATATAACTGGACCATTAGTGTTACATCTTGGATATCTGATCTCTTAATTCAACATGGAAAATTAAATATTAATTCTGTTGACTACACTGTCAGGCCATTTATTAACATAAAACGTTGCTTTCATTGCCAACAAATTGGCCACCAGGCAAAATTTTGTGCATATGATTTGGCATGTGCTAATTGTGGTGGATCACACACTTCAGATAATTGTAAAAATGCTTCAAGTTGCATTAACTGCATCGCACATAACCGTGCTTACAAGAAGTTTTTCGACATAAATCACCCTGCTTTTTCCACTTGCTGTAATACATTTAAATTTTATTTCAAGCAAAAACAAGCTTTCATTCACTCTAAAATATAACGTAAATATTCAACACTTCTTCAGGTATGCTATTTCAAGTATATTTAGTTATTTACATATTTTGTTATTCACCTTCATGTGATACTTGGATTTCTCCGCTCCTTTACACAGTATTTTTTTACATTGTTAACCTTTTTATTCATAACACAAACATAAAGCATTAATAATTATTTTTTTTTTCATACACTATTCTTTCGTAGATATATATTTTTCATATGGTGTACACATTTTAATACATTGTTATTTAAAGATTACTTTCAATCATTTCATGATTTTCATTTTTCGTTCAATGTTCATATCTTGGATTCTCTTTCATTCAACTGTTTCGTGAGCTCAGGAATAGATGAATGATTCAAAATTTCACATTTTTGATTTATTGATAGTTTTCTTCTGGTGGTTAAGCCCTAATTATCAGTAAGACTTCTGCGGTGAATCTTAAATGTTTGTTTACACAATTTATTTTTCTTTACTTGTATCTTTCGTGATAGATAAAAAAAAATTTGCACATCTATTTTGTCTTAACTCGATTTAGCTACTCTATTTCTTAGTGGGTCTGTTTAATTATCAATTGCACTTTTCTTTGCACACAGTGTTAGTGCGAATGTTCACTGGTGTATCAATATTACAGTGGTGAAATTTTTACAAAGTTCTTTTTACTTTTGATATACTTGTGGATATTTGCAACTGACTCACTTTTCATACAACTTCTCTTTGCATGCAATGTGTATTAAATTACAATGTTTTTATACAAAGTTTTTTTACAATGGTAGTTTACAAAGGTATATATTTTTTGCTGCTTGCTTTGCAGAGGAAGTTATTCACATACATATACATTTACATATGCAATTGTTTAATTATTGGTCCTCTGTGAAGTTTTTTTATAACATATTATTATCTTTAATACATAAGTCATTTCTTTACATTTTTTTTGTTTTGGTTATGGATGATTTAATCCAGTAATTTTTACCTTCCCATTTGCACTATTCCATGTTTTCCCGTTTACACACGTGAATTTCATTACTCTTTAGGCGTAATTTAGATAGATATAGACACTTTTTTTGCATAACATTTGTTCGTAATTAAATATCATTTATATTCGCTTCTCCACATTTCTTTATTTTCATTTGGGTATACATGATATACAGTAGTACTTTACACTATATTTACGACCATTAAAAATTAGTTTTCAGTCAATGAATACTTACACATGTAGCGGAGCTTACTCCTTTTTTATTAAAAATACTAGCAAGATGTAAAATTTTATATATAGACTAAAATTCACACACTTATTCACTTTAAATTCAATACTCATCCTTATATAATTTGTACACAGCACTTCCACATAAAAAAATACACTTTAGTTATTTTGCAGATAACGATGAGTGGTATACCACAGTCAAGGTGATATTTAAAATTGCATACATGTCAATGTTTTCACACTTCTCATTCAAAGGATATGAAGTGAAGATAAATTGTAATTTTTATAGGCAAAGATGCTGTCATATGTTTGCTTTAGTGGTTAATGCATGTCTTTTATTGGTCTTTATACAAGTCGTATCTTAAATTGAAGTTACTTTACAGGTCTCCAGATTACCTTTCCACACATCTTTCCCACAGTTCTAAACTTTTTATACTTTTGCATGAAAGTTCAGTGTCTCCCACTTACCAGTAATTATTCTTGAATAAAAGTATTTTTGGGAAGATACCGAATTCTTTACGAGGATTTCTTTTCTCATGTTACACTAAAATACCGTTTTAGATGTCAATATAATGCAACGTTGATTTTAAATTTCAGATTTAACTTAATAAAAAAATTCATTAGTTTGGGTATTAAAAAAAAAAAGACAAAAATTAGAAGATATACATTTAGGAACGTTATTATCACATGGAAGTAAATGGTCAACGACAGTGTTTCAAAATTTTTCCACATGTTGCTTGTCTAGCATTTCTTGAACTCTCATCTAAAATATAAGTTTGTAGTAAAATTTATCTTGTAAACTTAAAAAAAAAAAAAAAAAATGGTGGAAATTTCAAAATTTTCATTATTATGAACATTTTTAATCCTACTATTTACATTATGTTTTGTTTATTTGTATATTATGTTTTGTGTTTAATTGCATTATATTACTCGAGTATTTTGCTATTATTATTGTATTGATCAATACACATATTTAATGTTCTTATTATAAACAATTTGGATTTTTTTGCCAATTGGTAAGTGACCTGTGGACTTAGACCTGGTATTTTCTTTTATTTGTATGTGCACATTTTTTATACAGGTCCTTGTCTAAATAAGACAAATTGAAAAGTGATCACAAATTTTAGTAATGAAGCTGCAGCTGTTTCTAAGTAGAAACAATATATGATGTCATTTGTATGACAAAATTTATGGTACCAATATATTTATATCATGATATATATATACTTTTATTTGGGATGGTTGCCTACTTAGAGAGAAGTTCAATTACTATTTACTTTATTTAGTAAATGTTTAGTTTGTTTTCATGAACATTTTACACATTGTTACTTGTAAGAGCATATGAAAATTGATTTCTCTTCCTGCATGTACCTTTATAGATTTTTTTTCGCCTGTGAAAGGGGTGATATATGTGATGTAGAATCACATATAGTATTCTTAAATTTTACATTTTTCTAAATTACAGTTAAAACTAATCTCTAATTAAATAGCTACTTCATCTTAACGTTTTATTTCAATCCCACAATAACTTTCCGTTCAAAAGAAAAGAAAGAAAAACATCTAGCATCTGCTTTATTACTGATAAACGGCTGTCAGATAAAGAGAATTCATTAAGATGCGTATTTCTCCCTTGCTAAAAACAAATAAAAAAAAGAGTAAAGATCGAACATGTTTGCGGTCAGTGAAATTTCATTTTCCTCTCTGCGTAATTTTAAGTCTAACTTATTCGTTGCAAGTCTTTTGATGTACATGATAATTGTTGTGTCTTTTGAGAACATTTTCTCAAAATATGCTCATAACGTACGAATTTGGCGCGAATTCTTTTTGGCGTATTTTTTTAGGACTGCCCATTTCTGGTTGCCCTGCATTAAATTCAAAATCATCTTAATTGTTTAAAGCGTAACAGAAAATTTTATGGATATGATATCATTCACTTTTCATATGCTCCTTTTCGCCAATCCTGTAATGCCAATGTGTGAATTGTGAATGAGGAATTAATTGCCTCCCTCTCGCTTCACGAAGCAGTCATGTGAAGACTGTTTTCTTAATAATATGCGTTCAGGCACCATCCCTAACTATTTTCTGTAAGAAATGATTTAATTTTTATAACTCTACTTCAAATAAACAAAGTTATTAAAAAGCATTTATTGTATTATAATAGATCACAGCCTACAACTCTAGCGAATGCATTTGTTTAAAAGAACCTGGCCAACAATATACTTTAAAGTACAGATCTACACTACAGTGCCCTATGGAGTTTCGGTAAAAAATCTTCACGGAGATGTATGACGTATACTATTATATTTATACACTAAGAGTTTCGAGATGATTCCTCATGTATTTGTCTAGATATTTAGTAAAATGTCTAAAATCGCAAATGTCCAATAATCAATGGCAATATAGTGTATTTATATAGGTATTATAGCAAAATTTGCAACATCTCTGGTGTTAAATTAGGACTCTCGTGGTAAGACATTTGGCTGCTCAGCAGCGGGTATAGAGTTCAAATCCCATCGGATGTAAGTTCGTTTTATTTAGAAATGCTTTTGTGTTAAATTATTATTCCTTCGGGAATATTCTTATGTTAATTGTTATTCAATTTCTAGAATTTTTCTAGTTGTGAATGTTTTATTTGAGAAATTACCTTGAATATATTTAATTGGTATGGCTTTTAATTCTTTTTATAAAGTTCTGTACTTTTTTCGTTCAAATCCATGGTTTATTTTTCTTATCATGCATTTTATATAGCAATGCAATGACTTTTATAATTATTCTGATACATCAAAATTTTATGCTGTTGTTATCATTTTATAAATTTTGACAGCAGCAGTTATTTTTCTTTTTAAGATATTAGAAAATCTTCAGTTTTTATCAAAAAATTAAATGACTAGTATTAAAAAATGCTCTGACGAGCACCAAAAAAGGTTAATATGTTTTTAAGTATGAAAAAGGGTTTGACAAGTGCTTCTGTTAATTATTGAGCATGAGGAAGGACAAGGCTTGGCTACAACTCACTTCAATGCCAACTTTTAAAAAATCATATTTGCGCTTTTTCCGTGAAAACAAATCAGTCGCAGTTACTATAAAAATGTATAGTGTAAAGACATAACCAGTAAAGGTGCAGCTTAATTAGACATAAATGTAAGGGAAGACGACACAGTGCCAAAAACCTAGTTCCTGCATCACATTCATGCACTGGCACCAAGCATGCCCTAAGTGTATAATTGCACAGAAAATTTATTTGTAGTATAGTGCAGAGTGAACAGTGCAGTTAACATCAGGGATGTAAGTGCATGTTATACGCCGTATGCCTTCTGGACTTTTTAATAGAACACCATATACATTATTTCTCAAGAAAGCTTATAGTATACTCATTCTAGGGTATCCCTCTGCTTAGAGCATATATCCTATCTTATTTTTACGACTACATCCCTGGTTAACATCTAAAGCACGGTGGAAAGTTCTACTAAAGAACCGCAAATTTCTTTCATACGGAAAAAGCGCAAATATGATTTTTTAAAAGTTGGCATTGAAGTGAGTTGTAGCCAAGAAGGGATCCCTTGTCCTTCCTCATGCTCAATAATTAACAGAAGCACTTGTCAAACCCTTTTTCATACTTAAAAACATATTAACCTTTTTTGGTGCTCGTCAGAGCATTTTTTAATACTAGTATGTATAAATGTTTAAAATTATATACAGGGTTACAGAAAAGAATTTGTAAGGGATACGGAGTATGAACGGAAATAGCTTAAAAGTTTTTTTTATCATGCATTTTTTTTTGGGGGGGGGGACTACATTTAGTACATTAAAATATCTCTGTACAATATAAATAAAACAATTTACAAGGCCACGCAAAGAATTGGATACAAAGCCTTCTATAAATGATAATCTCTAGAAGAGTGATTTCTGTAGATTTCAGCATATGTAAGTCTTAAATAAATTACAGCTAATAATTAAATAACAGTTAATTAGTAGCATGTAAATAAATAATGGTAAGTAAAACACAGGTTTGTATTAGAATATTCAAGTATGATTCTATTTGTTGGTATAATTTGATGAAAGTGGAACAATTTAAATATGTCATGCATTTTTAAAACATTGCAAGATAATTAAAAACTGTTTGTGAATTATGTTTGTCTCTCCATCTGGTCATCTGTCTATCTTTCCGAACTTGAACTTGCATTAATATAGTTGGATTGATCTGGAATTGTTATGCGTTATTGAAAATTACTATGCCATGTTCGGTACTGAAAATAAAGTGCATAGAGCTTATAATTTATTTACAGTGACACTCAAAATAATTCTATTATATTATGGTTCATGGGAAAATATAACTACACAACTATATAGCACCTGTGTGATATGCAAAAAGTTAGTTGTTGTCTGGTCCATCCATCTGTTTGTCCATCTGTTCGCATATAACAGTGCATAAATTACCAAACACTATGATGTGAAATTAAATGCATAAAATCGTTGCAAATCATTTATGAAATTCCACTCACTACTTAATAAAAGTTTTCTCCAATCTTTCAAATCCTATCATTTGTAAATAATTCAGTCATATCACATGATAGGTGTTCTAGGTTGACATGGTGATTATGCCTCGTTTAATCGGCAATAATATTATTTCTGTATTACTGAGTTTAATATTATATAATCTTTATAAATTTTCTATTCATGCATTTTTTCTTAAGAATGCAGCAGCTGTTACACCAAGATCTGGATATTTTTAAAACTTTGTTGTAGTAAGGACGCACTTCATTTGATAGATTTAAAGTGCCATTTCCGACTTGTTAATTCTTATATACATTTGTTGCTCTTGAAAACTTCAATTGCTGTTAGTATAAAATTAAATAATACGCAAAGTGTAGCAAAAAGCAGTTATTTGAAGAGCTGACGTTGAAACCCCTGATCTGCAGATTTACTAGTTATTTTAGTTTAATGCCTTTGATCCATAATAAAGTTTATTTATAACTGGAAAAAACACTGTTCATTTAAACAATAGTTATTACATACTTTGATTGAAATGTTCTTATTTAGTTTTTCTCTGTTGACGAGTGAATGTTTATTAAGGCGGTTTATTGGATGTAATCAGGAAATAACATTTCTCTAGTGATTTAAGAATGATGTGATATTGACAGTCTTTGATGTGATATTGACAGTAGTTGTAAACACCGGATATAGATTTCAATATTTTGTCATAATTTTTCTCTTGCAAGATTTCCACATGAAAACTGAAAACACAAAAAAAAGTTTAACTAATTATAAAATGAATTTTAGAATGATATTGCATAATGTGTGATATTATATAATGTCATATTGGAAATATAATAGATGTCATCAGGTGAATATAACATCATGTGAGTTTGAAAAAACGTAATGACACATGATAAAAAAATGACTATAGAAATATTGGCATATTTTACATTTTGATGCTCTCTGAATTGGTTTTCACTATTTTTAAATCTATTCTATACACTTGCGTGTGTGTGCATGTATATTAGAATTTTCACAAAAAGTTTAAGTCTCTAGTGCTCATTCTTTGTGAAAAAACTGGGTCTATCTCTAATCTTAATTTAGATTTTATTGGTAAAATTAACACTTAACCTCGAAGACTACCTCCGTCTGTAGGTCAAGCCGGCAAGGATTTTTTTTAAATTTAATATCGTATTTTATACTGTCAGTCACCAGTGACTGACGCGACCTTCACAGAAAGTTCAGTGACTGATGTGGCACTCAGTGTGTTAATATATAATTTGAGATTGTAATCTTTTAATTTCTTGCAAACTTTAAAATTATTAAATATATTTTGAATTATTTATTTTCGAATTAATTCCATTAATTATTTATTTTTTGTCACTACAAAGTAACAAATATAGCAAAATATTCTAAACTTGTGTGTAAAAAATATGCGTTTTTTTTTTTTTTTTTTTTCTTTTTTTTTGCGGGGTTGTTAAAATTACTTAATTTATTATTGTTATAAAACAAATGTGTGATGATTTTTTTTTAATTACAGTCTTAAAAGTTAAGTTGTTTATTGGGCCGGAAGGAAAAATGACGCAGCTAAAATTTATGGGAATTTTTTTTATTTATGTGATGCTTTGCAGGGATGCAGAATATGTCTGATGCGGCGATCTAGGATCGGGGAAAATTTTAACCACCTGGGGAAATTCTGCAGAAACATTCACAATTCATTTCGCTTTTAACAAAGAATTCCATAAATCGCCGAGATAAAATAAAAACACCCGTATGGCGACCTTCATCCAGTTTATCTCAATAATATGTATCATATATCAGAGGCGATTCTGTTTTGCATTTTGCGAAAATTTAAAGCATTCGCTTCCAAATATTAAAGAAAAAAAATCTGAAAATTCGAACATAAAAACATCGTGAATTTCATCCAAGAATTACGGGGGGGGGGGGGGGGGGGACAAATTTTGTCATAACATCGCAAAATTACCGTAAATTTTGTCAAAGGATCGTGAGAAAAGTGCGAATTTCGTCAAAAGATCATGAAATGAACGCAAATTTTGTCAAAAGATCGCAGAATGAACATTGTTTAAAAAAATTTGCAAATTTTGTTTAAAAAAGTGCGAAACAATATCAAATTTCGTCAAAAATCGCGAAACAACCACGTATTTCGTCAAAAGAAGCGGAGTAATCGCAAATTTCGTTAAAGATTTGCAAGAAACCCCGCAAATTTCATCAATATATCCTGAAAGAATTGCAAATTTCATCAAGATATCCTGAAAGAACCGGAAATTTCATCAAACGATTGCAAAACAACCGCGAAATTTCACAAAGTATCGCGACACAACCACGAATATCGTCAAAAGAGGACGGAATAATCGTGAATTTCATCAAATGGAAGACGAGGTACAGTAGAACCCCGATAATTCGGATTAATTGGGACCGGACCCAATCCGGATTATCGAAAATCCGGATTATCCGGAGAATTAGGTAAAAATGAAATAAAATAAAACATACTTACAAAAAATCACTTTTATGTTAAACTTAATGAATATTTACAGACAGTAAAAATGTTTACTTTGCTTAATTCTTCCAAAAAGATTTCAGAAAAAGTTTTTTTTTTTTATTTAGAATACGATGATGAAGCAAGTTAATGTTATGAAAATAGCCAATCACTTCTCAAAATTGAAAAAAAAAAAATGACGAAACCGATCCGGATTAACGGGGTCCGAATTTGCGGGGTTCTACTGTAATATCAAATTTCATCAAACGATCGATAAAAAAACTCAAATTTCGTCAGAAGGTCGCTAAAAACACGAATTTTGTGAAAAGGCCGTGAAAAATATCATAGTACTGAGAGTGGATTTACCCCTTTCTCTTATTCTGATGTAACCTTTCGGAAAATTTACTGTAAATTTCAGATTTTTTTTTTTTTTTTAATTCTGAATCACTTTTGCCATATATATTTATGTATAAGTTGAGTAAATTTTGGAAAAATGTATTTTCTATACCTACGGTAACACAGCATCTACCTATAACAGACCGTAAAATTTGGGGAAATTTTCATGTGGGGGGAAAATGTTGGGAGCAGAAACATTTTCTGCACCCCTGATGCTTAGGAATTTTAACCCTGTTCTGCAGTTTTTTAATTCACTAAAAAAATCCTAAAAAAATCAAACTTTTTTTTTTTTTTTTTTTTTTTTTTTTTTTTTTTTTTTTTGGCAGATATTATAATAAGGAATAATTTACTTATTTTATTTATTTACAATAATTTAAAGCAATTGCTTAACCAATGCTCAGCAAACAAAACATTTTCTGACTTATTTTTAAATCTAAAGACACAAAGTTGGCAAAAGGGGCCATTGAAGGGGACATTATTTTTCTTTATCACTCAATGGAGAAAAATGATTTTATCAAGAACTTGTTTAATTTCCCTGCAAAATTCGAAAAATTAAAGTTTTTTTTGAAAATTTTAAATAAATTTTTAAATGTATCTTCTCTTACAATTTTGAATATGTTGAACTAATTTTATTATTCGTAGAAGTTTGCTGTAGAACTGTAAGTATCCGATTTACCCTAAGTTATTTAGTATGGGAGAAATAAAATGTGAAAATACGTGCAAAATTAAAGTAGAAACTGAATTTATTTTGCAGTTTTGTGTGTGTGTGTGCTTTTTTTTTTTTTAATTTTATTATAAATTCGATACTTAGTTTTATTAAACAGACCCTAAAATCCCCCCCCCCAAAAAAAAAATAAAAATAAATAAATAAATCGAGTCAATTGAAATTTTATACCTAAAAGTGTTATCACTTTGAACATGTCTATTCGTCGAAAAAACACAAATTGAGAAAAATCACTTTTAACCGTTTGCACGCCGAATTAATATCGCAATGTAATAATTTTGTTTTTCCTGTATTACTGCTAAATGTTTTAATTTATGAATACAAATTTAAAATACAGCAAAAAAATATATTTCTGCAGTCCTTTTGGCTGTTTTCATTGCAGTGTTCGCATTTTGTAATGTGATATTTGATTGACAACCTATGCAAATATACAAATTATTTTCCGCTATATGCTATTGTATATTGTTCTTGAATGTTTTCTCGAATTTCAAAAACATTTAGATCCCTAACGGTCAAATGGAAGTAATAACCCCGATCCATCGTTTTTCAAGGGGTGCGGAGAAAAAAAACGATGAATGCGGGAAAACAATGAATACGGGTTAGCATCAAATAGAAAAAAACACAATATTTATGCATTACTAATGCATGCAATGTATACAGTGTACTAATAAATATTAATTTGTTGCTTACTAAACTGTAAAATAAATAAATCGAAGTTACAGAAAATTGAAATTTATTTTAAAAAATCAATATATATTTTTGGTTTTCTGTTCATTTTTTTTTAAGTCAAAAAATAAATTTTCAAGATGTACAACTCTTTTCTGGTCATTTTCTGTAATTTCATATGCGTATTTAAAAGTTCATACAGTTTCAAAAGTCGTAATTGCATCACACAGAGTTAGAACTATGATGGTTCAGCTTCATCGGCATGAGCGTTATCCTCTGCTTCTTCGCAATTATTTTGATTTTTTGCATTATCAAACATTTCTCCTAAGTTTAGGACACCACATGTCGCAAAATCTTGATCAGTGGAAATATAATCGCATCCTCTGCTATATACAACCACTCTTCATCCGCATTATTGTCGCCATTATATCAACACAAACAACTCAAATGATTTATTTTTAGGATTAAAAAAAGTAATTCCAATTTGTGTTTCATAGGAATTCGCATGACTTTCAATTTCATTTCGGTGGGGAGAAAAATTTTACAATGATGAATGCGGGAAAACGACTTTTTAAAGAACGATGAATGCGGGTTTCGTTAACATTATTTAAGTATGCAGGGATGCATTATTTAAGTGTGCAGGGAAGGGACCGTAAAAATAAAACGATCAATGCGGGAACGATAGATTGGGGTTTTACTGTATAGAGAAAACGATAAAAGCAAATAATATACTTTTTATGCAAATTATTGAATTTACATATTCCATAATACCTGTTGTATATACTTAAACATAAATATTTTCATTTCAAAAGTTAAAATCAACCTTATATTTTATAGGAAAAACAGGGACATCGTTGCTATGTTGGAAGATATACGTTTTGTATTATAAATATTGCAATGTTCCCATTTGGGAACCAATGGCGGATTTAAGGGGGGGGGGTGCGATGAGGCGATGCCCCCCTTCCCCCCTTAAGCCCAACAGAGGTTTTTAAAACGACTTTAGATGCTCGCAAAGAAAACTGATTGGGTATAAATTCGAGACCGGCGCAACTTTAATTTACTAGACTGCAATTGGTCTTCACATTTTCGTAATCGGGGTGGGTCGGGTCTTATATTTTTCTGCAGAGCTTAACCGACCCGACGCACACTGTTTCTTTTTCAGGTCGGACCTGGCGTGGACTTTATTCTTTCTAGAAGTATACATGGATCAAAATTTCCAAGTCCAGGCTCCGTCCAGTATAAAAGCTAAACGTTCGGTCTGCGATCGACTCAGTCTGTATGCAATGGTGGATCTAAGGAGGAGGAAGGGCAATTGCCCCCCCCCCCTGTCTTGGGCTAATAAAGGGATTACAAAGTGGCATTAGACATCCTAAGGGGAAATGACCTGCGGCGAAGGTCTTTTTTCATTTAGAATCGGGCCATGTCCTTGCTTTTTTTGCAGATTCGGGTCAGAACAGACTTCTTTTCTTCCAGATCGTATAAAAAGGGTTATCCAGGTATAAAAGCTAAACATTCGGTCCGTCTCTGATTTAGATAGTATGATAAACATTACCTGCCCGACCACAATGGCAGATTTAAGGAAGGGGGGGGGGGCGATGGGGCAATCGTCCACCCCTTGAGTCCAATTAAGGGTCTTCAAAACGACATTAAACTTAGACGGAAAAGTGGTTAGAACTTAAACTCGAGATCGGCGCTCCCCGGGTCGGGTCGTGTCAACTTTAATTTATTATACTGGGACTGGGTCAGGTCTTCAAACTTTCAGTAACAAGTCGGGTCTTATTTTTTCTGCAGAGCTGGACCGAGCCACTCTGCTTCTTTTTTTCTTTTTTTTTTTTTCAGGTCGGTCCTGGTGGACTTCCTTCTTCCGAGAGGATACACTAGAAATGAGACGGGCTCGGGCTCTATTCTAATCTTTGGGCTCCTGCTCATTTTTTTCTGAAACGGGAAAGTTTTATTTATCCATGTATAGGAAAGATTGAAAGAAATTTTTTCCACTTAAATTTGCGTACTTATTCCTTTTCAAATCATTCTGTTATTTTGATCAAAATGACGGGGAATTGAAATCATGTTTATTTATTTTAGTGTATTTCATTGCTGTTTCAAATGAAAATTTTTGATAATTACAGATTTACGTGTACGGAATTTCTGGCGCCAATCAAAACAAGTACAACAATGAATTTGCTTTTAGTTGGCTTTCCGTTAGCAGAAGATATTTTCTAATCAGATCGTTTATTTATTTATTTATTTATTTATTTATTAACTTATTATTTATTTATATAAGGCGAAGAGAATATTTTCTACTGGTTTTAGAAGACGAGAATTTGCTGGAGATTGCAAATTATTTAATGTTCTATTGTGCACAAGTCAGTCGTTTTTCCTATGCAACTAATTAATGTTTATTATATCTATTTGTCATCATGAACTCTGATCATCCTGAGGACACTGTATATTTTCGATGTCACTAAATATAATTACCATGTCAAGTAAATATAATTACCATGTTATTCCGATAGAAAGCAATCGATCAATATTTCCTTTTTTCCTATAAAAGCATCGGACTTTTAAGATAACAATGTCAATTATTTTTTAATTTTCGTTGATTTTGATTTACTTTGAAAATGAGGTATTACTTTTAAAACAATTTTTTAATATATTTTTTATTTTATATATTTTTAGTTTCGGGCTCTGGTGACAAAAAATCTTTCGGGCTCGGGGGGGGGGGGGTGCCGGATCCCGGAAAACGAGGCCGAACTCATCTGTAGTATACATGACCAAGATTTTCAAGCCCAGGCTCCGTCCGGTATAAGACTAAACGCTCGGTCTGGGATCGACACAGCCCGTATGCTGTGGCGGATCTAAAAGGCGGGGGAGGGGGGCAAATAAGCAATCCTCCTTTGGGCCAATAAAGGGTTTGCAAAGTGACATTGTGCATCCTCACGAGAAATGACTTGGGGCGAAAACCGAGCCCGCAAGTTCATCAAATTTTGTGAAATGATCGCGGAGAAAAAGCGAATTTCTTCAAAGGAATGTGGAACCGACGCAAATTTCGCCAAAAGATTGCGAAAAAGAACGAAAAATTTATCAAAGGATTCAACACAATCAAAATCGGGTCAAACCGAATCCTTCTCACAAGAGTAGAACCCCGATCCTAAACTGACCCAAACCAGAAATGTACGTCGAACTGCCCCAAATGCGCTAAGTGCAGCTGAAAAGTAAAAGCAACCAGTCAAAACAAAAAAAGTGGACTACCGGACCCCCCCCCCCCCAAAAAAAAGCAGAAATTAACTCGAACCGCATCAAAGAGTAGAAGTCAACCGGACCCAAACACGACCCACCGCAAAAACTAGAAATTAATCCGACCAGCAGCAAAAAATTGAAGCTAACCGGACCCAAACCCGACCCACAGCAAAAAAGTAGACGCAAAAAAAGATAAGCATTAAAAAGATAAGCGCCAACCCGTGCATCAGATTGGAGTTTCCAAATTTCAAAAATCGCCCCCCCCCCCCTCCCTTGCGAACTCTCCAGATCCGCCCTTGTTGGGAACATTGGCGTTTAAACGGTTAAGTGAATTGGATTTTGGCATTTAAAGAAACAGAGATATAATAAAATCGCTTTAAATTTTATTTATAATACTCGGATTTTTACAAAACTTCATCAGACTTTACTAGGAGTAATAAAGTATAATTTAATCAAAATATTAGAAAATCGATATTTTCGTCATTTTTCGCCGAATGAAAGGGTATCATAGCTTTAAGATATTAAATGGTCTTTTCTTTTTAAATTTTAAGAGTTTTGAGTCTCACTTTTAAGTAGCCATATTAATTATAGGGATGTACCAAAGGCGCTAGTGTGGATGTGTTGTCCATAATTCTAGAAGTTCTATTGTTTATGAACATGCACAAACAATACAATGCAAATGGCAGCACCACTGAGTGAGAATTTCTCTCTGTATCAGAAGAGAGAAAGTTTTTCCTCAGAATCAAATAACTGCATTTTTCACTGAAAACGAAAAGAAATCCACTAATACTAGAAAAATCCTAAAATCTGCATTCAAATCATAACCTGACACAAATAGTCGCATTGTACTAAAATTTTATGGCCTTTGGTTAAAAAGCTCTACGATGTTCCCTGTAAAATTATGTCACATATTTCACGTGTACAAAATTTCAATTACAGGAGAAAGGACCAAAATGTCTTGGGACCGAAATGGCTAGGGACCAAAATGTCTTGGGACATACACATAATGCACATTGGTTCATAGACATAATGCGTTTTTTGAGATTACTGTCGACGAAATTCTCGTTTCTTATGCGATCTGTCAGCGAAATTTGCGTTTTTTATGCGATTTATGAACGTAATTCGTTTTTTTTACGCTATTCATGGACGTAATTCGCGTTTTTGTTTACATGATTTTTGGAAGTAATTTGCGTTTTTTTACTTGATTCATGGAAGTAATTTGCGTTTTTTTACTTGATTCATGGAAGTAATTCGCGTTTTTTAAGCGATTCATGGAAATTCGTGTTTTTGGGGCGATTCATGGATGTAATTCAAGTTTTTTACGCGAAATTCGCGTTTTTTACGCAAACCAGGCACAGAATCCGTGTTTTTTACGTTATTCATGGATGGAACTTATGTTTTTAGCCAAGTCTTTGTGCGAAATTCGCGTTTTTCGCGTTGTCCTTTGTCGAAATGTTCGTTTTTTTACACGATTCTTTGTTGAAATTCGCGATTTTTTCGAGGTCTTTTGGCGGAATTCCCGTTAGTTGTAAATAAATTATACATAAAATTGAGGGAATATTTTTATTTTTTGGCACTAAAAAAGTTACAAAAATAAAAAACGTTTCTTTCCTAAAATTTTCTGCGCACGGCGTACGCGCTTGCGTCTATCTTATACAGCTCTGATTATATTTATTTTGTCTAGACACCATGTTTATGGCTATAGTTATTGGCTTTTAAAGTTAAGGGAATGGGAAATGTTTTTATTGAACACTTTTAGAGTAGCATAACCTTAAAGCAGTTTATATGGAAATGCTAAGCCAATTATTATTTTCTCTTTCAGATCACAGTTCATCCAACACATTAATTCTCATTATTAAAGACTAAGTCATTTTCTTTCGAAAAAAAGTGGCGATTTCTATCCATACACATGTTTAAAAAAAATTGTATTACATGAAATGACATAATTTCATTCAAGAAAATGTCAGAAGCTCATCTTCAGTCTGAAACAAATGAAAAGCCGTTTGTTTGTAATGTCTGTTCGAAAGGATTTTCTCAGAGTGGTAATCTGACATCGCACCTGCGTGTTCATACAGGAGAAAAACCATTTGTTTGCAAAATATGTTTGAAAGGATTTGCTACTAACGGCACCCTTAAGGAACATTTGCGTATCCATACAAAAGAAAAACCTTATATCTGTGGTGTGTGTTCGAAAGGATTTTCTCGAAGTGGTCATCTTAAAATACATTTCGCAATACATACAAATGAGAAACCCTTCATTTGTGAGGTATGTTCAAAAAGATTTTCCTGGAAATGGAGTCTTAATCAGCATCTTCGAACGCATATAAAAGATCTGAAACGATTTTTTTGCGAAATATGTTCGAGAGGATTTTCTGAAAAGGGCTCTCTAAAACGACATCTTCAAACGCATACAAGAGAGAAGTTTGTTTGTGATATATGTTCGAAGAAATTTTTCTGGGAAGAGAAACTTATTCGACATCTTCGAATACATGCAAATGAAAAGCCATTTGTTTGTGAAATTTGTTCGAAAGGATATACACGAAGAACTACTCTAAAATTACATCTTCGAACACATACAAATGAAAGACCTTTTATTTGTGAAATATGCTCGAGAGGATTTACGCAATATAGTATTCTAAAATCGCATCTTTTAACACATGAAAATGAAAAATCTCGTATTTGTGAAATATGTTCGAAAGGATTTTCACGAAGTGATAGTCTAAGATCTCATCTTCGAACACATGCAAATGAAAAGACTTTTAACTCTGAAACATCCCCGAGTGAATTTTTTGAAAAAAAATAGTCATAGCCAACATCTTCAAACAGATACAGCAATTGAAAAATGATTTTATTTTATGAAATTTATTTAAAAAAATATTTTATGTGTGTTAAAAAAAATCATATTACGTAATAAGAAAATGTTTATCAAATATATTCCAAAAGATCCTCTCTAAATGGAAATCAAATCAAGATATTTAAATGCATTGAACAAAAGAGGTGTGTTTTTATGTGAAATGAGAAAACCTTTTAATTGTGAACTATGCTGCAAATGATTTTTAAAGTAGTTTTGTTAAACTCTTATTTTTTCGGTTTTCACATAGAAATAATAATCTTATATGAGAGTTGTAGTCTAAAAATTATTTTTAAATCTCTTACTTTATGTATATACGTATAACAAAACATTAATTTGTAAGGTGTTCTTCATAGAATTTTTCAAATTCGTCATCTAAAATATCTTCCAAGGATGACAATAAAGTCATCTTCTCCTTTTTGGTATGTTTATAAAACTGTCTTTTGCTCTTTTTGAGTGTTTTTATTACCTTTTTTACTCCCAATTTTTAGACAAATTTCAAAAATAGATATGTTAGCTCTTAGATTTTGATGCTAAACTTCTGTGTTTTGGCTCTTTAATTTATTCAGGGTTCAATTCAAGCAAAAAATTGGAGCCTATTTACAGTTTTTTTTTCAGAAATTGCCCCTTTGTAAAGTTATACTTTTTTTTATTATTTTTCTTGTTAAAAAGACTTGTTTACAAAATTCTATTCCATAAAAGTAAGCTCTTCATTAATATTTATTTATTTATTTTGCTAGTAAAATCTTAAATAGTAAATGTAAAATATGTAATTTGCAAACAAAGAATTTCACAAATTAAAAAAAAAAAAAAAAAAAAAAAAAAAGAGCTTTTAGTGTAATGATTAAAAAGATATTAATAAATGTTTGGTTTTGAATGGATTTGATCTTTCATTGCGAAATTTAATTTTCACAAAATGCAGACCCCCCCCCAAAAAAAAAAAACATACATCGACCCTTGTTATATACGCATGAATATTTCCAACTGGGCAAAAAATTGCCCAGGCCGGGAATCGAACCCAGATCTTGGCTTACAAGGCCATCTTGGCTTTATTGTTTAACTTTTTACAGTCCAAATTCAGATCCAGGCATATTTTAAATTATTTGTTTGCACATTATGCCTCCTAATGCTTTAGTTAAGGTATGTTAGTCATTAATATAGTGGAAAAGTTCTTTTATATATAATTTTCAGAATGTTCCCAATTGGGAACATTGGTCAGTTCCGGCGGTCATTTTCCAGTGGTCATTGGTCATTTTTATGATTTTAAGTACATTTTTCCATAAATGATAGGAATTTAACTTCTATTTCAAAAAATCAAATTATTTAATTTGAAAAACCTATTTCAAAAAATCATTTTTATGACTGATCATTTTCCAGTGATCATTGGTCATTATTATGATTTTCTGTACATTTCCTCATTGGTGATAGGAATGTAACTTCTATTTCAAAAAATCATGTCATCTTTTTACTATTTCTGCTAATTTTTTCTTGTTAGTTTCGATTAAATTTAATTTTTAATAAATTTTTAAACTTATGTTCCCAATTGGGAACATTGGTCTGTAAAAAGCTAAGCTAACTGGGCGACAACTGTCGGGCATCTTTCGCTCAGATGACCTTATTGGTCATAACATCTAATCTTTCATTTAGACAGCTCGACAGAATAAACCTAAAGTCAAACCAAATCAGTTTGATTAAGTTTTAAAAAATAATAGTATACTTTTTGATTAAGTTTTAAAAAATAATAGTATACCTTGTTATATAGTCTGAACTTTTCCAAAGATTTGAACTTAGCCAATGATCTGCTGTCAAAAAATAGATCATGAGTAGGTGTGTGCAGTACAGTATTTTAGATTTCTCAGCTTTTCTATTTTTTTTCATTCTATCGCAATGTGAAATATTAATAAAGTTCAATACTAAGTTTCTTGAATTTGTTATATTATCGATGGATTCAAGCCAAACACAGAAAATTTCTGGAATTACAAAAACAAATTCGTGTTATTATGTAAACTTCATAAAATGTCATTAAATTATACAATCAAACCTCCCTAAAGCGACCATGTTCCGTTCCAATAAAAATTGGTCGCACCGAGAAATGGTCTTTTATGGGAGGTCATGTTTGAATCTAGACTTTAATTGTTGAAAAAAAAAAGGGTAACAATTAATGTTACTAAAATTTATTTTCCATATTATATAAAAATCTAAGTGTCTAAACACAAGTTAACTACATAGGTTAATTACTGCAGAGTTTAAAAATTGATTCGGGAAAAGTCTGGTAGCCGCGGACATATTAATTTCTAAGAAATTCAAAGTGTTGCGTAAATAAATAGTTATTGTACATGAATGCCCTCTAGAGTCGAAAAAAATGCAGTTTAATGGCTACGTGGTCGCTTCGTAATTTACTCATAATAATCCAAGAGCCGACCGCACAAAACCCTAAGTCTTCGAGCACAAGAAAATTTCCTTTATTTTATGGAAGAGTGGTGATAGGGGAATCTAATGATCCATGTCTGCCGGAAGTGCATAAGCCAAAAATGAATACCACTAGTGGTTGACTCGTAGACATATACCCTGTTCGCACTGGGATAGTTGAGTCACTTAACTTTAAGTCACTTAAATTTTTTGAAGCGGGATACCCGGAATTAGGCTTCACCTGTTCGCATTTACTAAACATGTAAGTGACTTAACTTGGGCAAACTGGCATCTCAGCATGCGCATAAGTTCTGAAATTTGTAACTGCAACTTTTAACTTTTTTATATACACAGTAATTATCCTGCCATATTTCAACTAAAAAATTAATTTCTTTTGTGGGAGGAAATAACAGGTACAACGTTTTCCATTTTCGGCCTTTGATTACAAACACACGTGTTACGTAACTGGAGTAAACAAATAACAACTTGAAATAGTTTATAATTATTTGTAGGACTCAAATTCATTAATTTAAAAATCAGAATTAAATATTCTGAAATTCAGAAATAATAATTAAATATTCAGAAGGCAAATTTCCACTCAACTCATAGTTAAGAGAGCAAGCTTACTTGAGCAAGTTTCAGAAACTTGCTCAAGCAAGAATCTTGATTCCGGGTACGACCGCTTCAAAAAACTGCAAGTTAAGTGACTTAACTTTCTCAGTGCGAACAGGGTATTAGCATTATGTTTTCCTGCACCCAGTTTTCCGTGTATCCATACTTTTGATTGTACGGCAAACACAATGATAGACCTTCGAATGAGCCACTAACTGTATTAATTTTTGGCTTATGTACCACTTCACTAGAGATCATTAGATTCTCCTATGACTATTCTTCCGTAATGTAAAGGATTTTTTCTTGTGCTCGATGACTTAGGGTTTTGTGCGGTCGGCTCTTGGAATATAAATGAGAGTTTTATTTCCATCAATAAATTTTCGTTGCTCCTGTCAAACTTTATTGCAGGTTATCAAGTGTACAGTACGTAAGTGTACATTCTTGTCCATTATTCAATGCTTTAGGAAATTTTATTTATTTAAAGGTTCTTATAATGTTGTAACTATTGTTGTACAAATTGGGATTGGGACATGATTGATTAATATTGACGGGACTAATCGCCGTTTCTTGTGACGCCAAAATATAAGATTAAACTATTTTCAGTATATTTCGTTAAATAATTCGACAGAATTAGCACCGTTTAATTTAAATCATTAAAGAAGTTCGTAATTTTATTTTAAGTATAAAATAAAGACTGAAATTTCATTCATTTGTTTTTTATTTGCAATTTATCCAAACGTCCGGGGCTACCCGATCTTCCTCTACATTGACGTTTGCTTTGATTTTACGGTTTTATCTTTTGTAATTTTTATTTCCAAGTCCTTTTGGCATTTAGTAAGTAATTGCAATTCTTTTGGTTGGGGACAAATAATGACGATTTCATTCCTTTGGCTATGTCTTTGAGAGTTTCTTACAAAACAGACAGGGGAGTTTATCGGCTGTTTCTTAATTCGTCATTAGAGTTACATTAAATTCATTGCCCCAAAAGGCACAAAGAGTTTTAAATACTTCTAAGTTACCGGGGGGAAAATATCTAAACTCAGTTTAAAAGTTTGATGAATAATGCGTTCTACGGAATTTATTTCATTTTCTTCAAAGAAATTGATTGATCAAGGCAAGATGTCATCTGGGATAATCAGCGCCGTGCGAAAAAAAACAAGTTGGAAATTGCACGTGAACACAGCAAATGAGGTGCGTTCGTACGTAACATAGTGTAACATACGAGTGTAACATACGTACGTAACATTTAAAACTTCCTTATAGTAGGAAGTTTTAAAAATATTCAAATCTTGCTGATATAGTAGAGCGTACTTCGGATACAGTATAGTAGCCGAAATATTTTTCGTGTTCCTGTAAATATACAGAAAGTAAGTTTTATTATACCTCAGAAACATATATCTTATTTGTAAAATGTGAAATAATTGAATATAATTAAAACACGCTTCAATCAATGTTTCCCCGTATAGCATTATGTAGTGGAATACTTTTGTGTGGCCCTGTAATTTAATAATAAAAATTCTTTGCATCACAGATTGTACAGAATGCATATTTTAGTATATACTTCATAAATTCATGCCAATTCTATTATGTTCGAATGAGTGTAACATCATAAAAATGCATTTGAAACTTTTTTCCCATTGACCGTAATGTAATGGAATACCTTTGATTGTCCCTGTAATTGATCTATGCATCCGATTTTCATAACATTTGAAATGACTCGACAAAATTACGCAACAATTATATGTTTTAAATTTCAAACGATTAAAATGCATTTGAAATGTTTTTCCCCATTGACCGTAATGTAACGGAATCCTTTTGATTGTCCCTGTCATTGATCTATCCATCCGATTTTCATAAAATTTGAAATGACTCGACAAAATTATGTTATAATTATGTATTTTAAATTTCAAACGATTCGGTTGGGTAGTTTTTGCGTTGTTATATGCGGACGGACGGACGGACAGACAGACAGACAGACGGGCGGACTGAGCGACAACAATAGGTGCTACGTATTTACATAATTACGAACGCACCTAAAAAGGGGGGGAAAGGGCGCCAAATTGATACTTTGCCCCGGGCGCAGTTTTCTCTTCGTACGCCCCTGGGGATAATCTCTGAATGTAGGTAAAATTAGTACTGAGTCTATGGGAATAAATTTCGTCCCATAAAAAAACTTTCGTTCAGGAAGGTGGTTGCACATAGAATTTAAACCTGTATTGTATGTTATATATTAGGGTGGGCTGAAGAAAACTTTTTTTTTCGATTATGGACAGTGTGCGGAAAAGTTGCCACGAGTGGCACCAAGATCATACAAAAAAATTCATTTTTTTAGGACAATTCCTATATTTGTCACAAATGGCTTGAAGTTTTTTGCAAAAAATTTAAAAATGTTAAACTAAATTTATTTTGGTTGTGATCACTTGAAAATGCATATTTAATGTACCAAATGTTTAAATAAACTCTGATAAAGCATTAGTTAATTGCTATGTGTATTTTAAATTAGCCGATTTGCATAGCTTTTTATAGTATTGAATTCAGGGGGTGCCCCAGGGAGACATACCCTTCCGGAGCAACGAAATGTCCACCGCCTCCCTGGAAAATTTGGGATTTTGTATTTTCAATGGTCAAAAATTGCAATTTCCCCCTCTATGATGTCCCTCCCGTAGAAAAATGCCAGAATTCAACACTAGCTTTTTCTCCGGGAAAAAGTTGCATTTGTTTGAATCATTCATCAGTTTCTCTCTTTTGCCATATTTATGTCCCTTGGTCTTCATTATTAGGTGCGTTCGTAATTATGTAAATACGTAGCACCTATTTTTGTCGCTCAGTCCGTCCGTCTGTCTGTCCGCATGTAACAACGCAAAAACTACCCGACCGAATCGTTTTAAATTTAAAATACATAATTATAAGATAATTTTGTCGAGTCATTTCAAATTTTATGAAAATTGGATGGATAGATCAATTACAGGAAAATCAAAAGGATTCCGTTACATTACGGTCAATGGGGAAAAAAGTTTCAAAGCATTTTAATCGTTTGAAATTTAAAACATATAATTATTGCGTAATTTTGTTGAGTCATTTCAAATTTTATGAAAATTGGATGGATAGATCAATTACAGGGAAATCAAAAGGATTCCGTTACATTACGGTCAATGGGGAAAAAAGTTTCAAATGCATTTTAATCGTTTGAAATTCAAAACATATAATTATTGCGTAATTTTTTCGAGTCATTTCAAATGTTATGAAAGTCGGATGCATAGATCATTTACAGGGACAATCAAAAGTATTCCATTACATTACGGTCAATGGGAAAAATGCATTTTAATGTTGTTACACTCATTCGAACATAATAGAATTGGCATGAAATTATGAAGTATATACTAAAATATGCATTCTGTACAATCTGTGATGCAAAGAATTTTTATTATTAAATTACAGGACCACACAAAAGTATTCCACTATATAATGCTATACGGGAAAACATTGTTTGGGGCGTGTTTTAATTATATTCAACTATTTCACATTTTATGGATAAGGTATACGTTGTTGAGGTGTAATAAAAATTACTTCCTGCATATTTACAGAAACAAAGATTTCGACTACTATACTGTATCCGAAGTACCCTCTACTATATCATCAAGATTTGAATATTTTTAAAACTTCGTTATCGTACGAACGCACCTCATTTGCTACGCTTCACGTGCAATTTCCAACTTGTTTTTTTTTTCGATGCGTCAAAGATCATAAATTTAGGTAACCGTATGGTTCAAAAACAAATCTGGACTGGATAGGGGTAGAGCAGGACCCTATGCGAGCGAAATGACTTACCGTAATGTTGAGGGAGTGAAAGAGGAAATAGAAGAGGAGGAGAGAAAACGCGATAAGGGATCCCTACTATTTTTCCGTGCTCAATTACCCTAATTACTTCAGTTACATTTGTTTGATGAGAAGGTTAAAAGCTGCGAGCGAACAGCACTAGTTTTTATTACACTAAAAGAGCAATCAATCAATCTTTGTTTTCGAACGGAACAAGGGTGAAATCTCTTTAAATGATTTTTGAGGGGCTGACCCTACCAAATTGACAAAGGAAGGGGAACTTTTATCTACCTTATCTTCAGTCGTAAAGCTGTCAACTGATTTCGCGTTAGATTCCTCTCTTGAAGTTCAGATTCAGTGCACTAGAAGTGCAATTTATACATCAAAGCGCCGACACGAAAGATCAAAGATAGCGCAAGAAGTTAGTGCTATGTGCGTGGACCTTAAACCATTTCCTCTGAGGTAATACAGTACTTTTTTTATCGTTTAACGTGCGATTACTATGTTTAGTGCTTTTTATTATGACGAATTTTGAAATGGCTAATATAAAGGGCCACGGCCATGTAAAGGCGCGATAGTGTGAAAAGTAACCTTTTAGGGGCACCGTGTATATTGAAAGAGTTGCAATTGACAAAGTAGTTGAAATACAACACTTAGCTGGTTGCGAACAATGGCTTAGTCAGAGAGGGCGTTCAATACCAGTAAAATTATAAAGTTTTCTTCGTTTTGATTAATTGCAGAAGTTTTTTGTTTAGATAAAACAGGCAAAACTTTACAAAAATAGTGGTATCCAGAGCGTTTAAATCCCCACTTTGGCTACGCCACTGATTGCGAAGCGATACAGAAGAAAATCGAGATATTCATCTTCAGCAAGGTTAATCCCATTGGTAACCAAAAATAGTGACGAATGATGTCAGCATAAGTTGACAATTGCAACTCTTACAATATTGCACCGGTGCCCCGAAATGGCTACTTTTCACGTTATCGCGTGTGTTTACATGCCTATGGCCCTGCATACTACCCATTGCTAAACTCGTCATGATAAAAAAGAACAAAACGCGGTAAAGAAACGTTAAACGAATCCGCAAAGTACTGAATCTCACGAAAAAAAGATTTCATTTTCACACTGAACAAGTGTTGCAGGGTAACTGGTTGTGTTTATGACGGCCAATTATCAACCTGAGGGACATAGATCCTAAGGGGGAGGGGGGTTGCACTCCGTGGGGGTTCTTTTTAAGGGAACATAACTCATATTTACGCAAAAAAACAAGATTCGAAGAAAACTACGGAAAACTTCGAACGATTAGGCTGACGGGCGTGATTGGGTTCGAACTCAACACCTCCCGTCTACCAGTTTTGAGATCAGAACCTCTCGGGCACTGGTGGGTGGGGCACAGGGTAACTGAGCATGGAAAGATAGTAGATAGTAAGGATCCCTTATCGCATTTCCCCTTCTTTCATTCTCGATATAGACGTTCTCAGTCGTGACGTCAGTTATGACGATTTGCTTGGATACTGACTCCAAACAAACGGTTGCTATGCTGTATTTTCTATTTTATTTGCATATTACAGAAAAATTTTTAGCTATATATAACAGACACATGTTTAATGCTTTATATGAATGATACCATTTTCTGCGATTTATATTTAATAAGAAATGAAGCATAGCAACCGTTTGTTTCGAGTCAGTATCCAAGGAAAATGTCATGACTGATGTCACACTGAAAGCGTCTCCTTCTCGTTTTCCAGATTTGTTTTTGAGCTGTACTGCTGTCTATTACTCAAATATGTAACCTTTGACGCAAAAAAAAAAAAAAAAAAAAAAAAAAAAAAAAAATGAAGATTAGAGGACATAAATAAGGCAAAAGTGAGATAAAAGTTAAGTTAAAATTTTACTCCCACTTTGTCACTTTTAAAACATAAAGCATTAAATTAAGCAAAGCTTCTAGAAATATTTTGAAAACTAAGAAAAAAAAAAGGGACATCCTTTAAGAAGAGAACACTGAAATGAGAAGTTAAAAATGTTAATTTTCTGAGTATAAAAATGCATCCAAAAAATGAACATTATGGAGAGGAATTTGTGACCAGCAGCCTTAAGGTATGTTGACTGTGCTAAAAACTCCATATGTTATTCTATCTTAGGACTGGTAACACCATTTACGTTCGGCGTGATTAAAATTTGTTTTGTCTTTTTAATTTACATTTTTATCATCAACTTTTTTCCAATCTTTTATTCATTTTCTGAACTCCAGAGATTATAATTTAAGCAAAGAAACTTTTGATTGCTGCTTGCTTCAACGAAAACATTCTTTTCAATACTAGGGTATTATACCCTTTTGCCCTCAGCGTATATCCTCAGATGAGAGTTTGTGACCCTCTGTTTTTTTTCTACGACTGCATCGCTAGCAATTTGTCTTCCAAGTCATATCCTACTGGAAACCACCTAAAAATCCGATTTTAATGGTTGACTCATAGGTTTACCAACTATTTATGATTTCCTGCTTCCAATCTTCTATGTTTTCATATTTTTGGGTGCAGAAACCTACGAGTCAGCTGCAGTGTTCTCGCTGTCGCTCGCCAATGCGCCAAATTGCGACTAAATTTTTCATTTGGCGACTAAACAAGCGATAAGATTCGCCAAATTGCTAGTGCTCAATTTTTGCTTTTTCTTTTTTCTTTTTCGTTTTTTATACATATGCATATATATTTAATATATGCATATTTTTTTATATTTGTAGCGGATTAGTTGAAATTAGATTAATAATAATCGCTGTCACAGTTATAAAAACTTGGGTTATTTTAGAACATATTGAAAAAAAGGGAACACATTAAAGAAATAAATGCTTTTTTTGTGTCTGTGCAACATGGCGAATCTATTTTGCTAATACTTTTCTCATTTGGCGAATGTTTTTCATTTTTAATTAGCCAAATTACTAATGTTGGTCAAATGTCGGTCGAGAACACTGGTCAGCTGCTAAAATCTTGTTTTTCGATGTTTTCCACGAAGATATGACTTGGCACTTGGCAGACCGATTGCATTTTAATATGCGAATCGAACTGCCAATTTAACTAATCGTTCATTTTCATCAGTTAACTCGAAGAGATGATAATGTTAGCTGCGCGCCTTCCGGTTTATGCAATGCTATCGTACTATATTTAGTATTTAACTCGTAGTATTTTATAAATTACAAGGATTATGGCAATTCAAGGTAATGCCTTTTGGTCTATGTAATGCACCTGCAACTTTTGAACGCCTCATGGAAACGGTTCTCCGGGGGCTGTCATATGAGGCATGTCTTGTTTATTTAGACGATATAGAAATCATAGGAAAATCTTTTGATGACCATCTGAATAACCTCAGGCGGGTGGTACAAAAGTTAAAGAAGCTAATTTGAAGTTAAGCCCTTCGAAATGCAGTTTGTTTCGCAATGAAGTCGCCTACCTTGGACACATGATTTCGGCGGATGGATTTAGGACTGATCCGGAGAAGGTATCGGCAGTGAAAAATTGGAGTCGTCCAGCAGATGTTCACCAGCTTCGGAGTTTTCTAGGATTATGCACCTATTACAGAAAATTTGTAAAAGGCTTCTCGATGATTGCAAGACCACTTCATAAATTAACAGAAGCCAATCAAAAATTCATGTGGACACAGGAATGTGACGCTGCTTTCGAAAAGCTTAAGGAGGCCTTAACATCCACTCCAATTCTGTCATATCCTCAAATCGATAAACAGTTTATACTTGATACGGATGCGAGTAACGAAAGCATTGGCGCTGTACTGTCTCAGAAATCGACGGCTAGGGTGTTATCGCCTATTTCAGCAAGTGCTTATCAAAGGCAGAGCGAAACTACTGCGTAACAAAAAATTACGACAAAAACTGAAAAAAGTAGTGAAAGCCGTAGACCATTTTCATCACTATCTTCACGGTCGAAAATTCCTGATCCGAACTGATCATGCTTCTCTAACTTGGCTATTGAATTTTAAGAACCCTGAAGGCCAGATAGCCAGGTGGATACAAAAGCTTCAAGAGTACGATATGGAGATACGCCATCGAAAAGCACATCACATGGAAATGCAGATGCTCTCTCAAGAATACCCTACTCAGAGAATTGTAGATACTGCGACCGGGTTGAGAAGAAATTTAATGTCAAAGGTCCTATAGTAAGATTCAGGTCTTGAAGAATTGGAGAACTAAAGGGCTTTTAAAGGATCCATTTACCGCAGCCATCGGTACAGGAAAACTGTCCCTTTGTTTTAACTAATGCTGAAGTGCCATTAAAATAATTCTTTTTTGTAAATGCGATTGGAATTTTTAGGTATTCATATTCGGATAATTTTTACTTTGTCGTATGTATAATACAGAAAACAAATGTCACACGAAATATGAAATTGCGCAAAATAAATAAATAATCGCTCTAAGCAAATTAAAAATACATGTAATACAATGCGCTTGCACGGAATTCTCCTGTAGCTAGAAGTTACATCTTTACTCCACCAGATGGCGTATTCAAGTGTTCGAATCGCTAATTGGGTGTTGCACTCTTATGTAAAAAGGCATTAGTAGAAAATTTATTACGATTTTATACATTAAATTCAACAACGCGGAAATAATAGGACTCCATCATAAATGGAACGTAATCATCATGGCAACCTAGAATCATCACCTATCATGAGATATCATTGAATCAATTACATATGGTAGATTTTAATAGAATGGAGAAAACTTTTACTAAATTTTTTTTTTTAAATTTTTGATTCCATTTTCATGAAATTTGAAAGGGTTTGGCAAAATTCTACAAACATTCTATACATTAAATTTCAAACTATTTGTTTGGGCAGTTTTTGCGCTGTTGTATGCGGACAAACAGACAGACCAGACGACGACTGTAGGTGCTGCGTATTTATTTATATAATTATGAACGCACTTGGAAAGTAAGTGTAAAAAGGAAGACAATAGGAAAATTATTCGTCGTATGCCGCGTATTTCCTGCTTTTAAGGCCATTTTCATTAATGCAAAAAGAAAAATGCAAAATTTGTCCATGAAAAAAAAAAAAATGCAAGGTTTCATAGAAACGTTTGTACATTTGACTCTGTTGTAGAATATTCAGCAAACTTATAAAGAGAAAATGAGATTATTTTTGTTCAAAACTATTAACGATAGCAAACTCAAAAATAACGACTAAACATTTTCCACCGAATATTTTTTGCCAAAAAAAAAGGAGGGGGGGGGGGTTGGAAATGACTAATTGATTTACATAGAAAAGAATTGAAATATTTTGGAGAATCTTACACGACCAATTCTCATATGAATGCATTACACGTAATTTGAAAATAAAGAAATTTGTTAACATGCCACCTTTTCTTACGCTTAAGAGCTTACTTGAAAAGTAAAATAAGAAAGCATTGGTAAAAATTGTTATAAATGTGAAATTTTCATTAGATTTTCTTTTTAATAAATCGTATAAGTTATAATTATTTCGATAAGTTGCAAAATTGCAGAAAGATGCGATTAAATAGATTTGTTGAAAAGTCGCTCTTTATTATTCATACGTTGTCACTGAATGCGGACGTTGCATTGTGCATTATTAAATTACGTATTACTCAAAAAGAAGAACCGTATTTTTCAGGTAAAGGTATAGGGTGAGTCTGGAATTTGAGAACAAACCAACGACTGTTTTCAAATAGGAATATGCACTACAGATAGAACATTTATTTTTATTTTAACATTCTTAACATTTAAAAAAAGTCGTAAATTGCACGTCAAATGTAGCAAATGAGGAGCGTTCGTATTATAACGAATTTTTAAAAATATTCAGATTTTTGTGTAATTGATATACAGTAACTTCGGATACTGTACAAGTATCCGAAGTCTTTTTTATGGCTATGCCCTGTAAATACTATCTGCTTTCTATTATACAGGAAATAATCTTTAGTAAACTACAGCAATGTACATCAATTTCATAAAATGTGAAATCGTTTAAAATAATTAAAACGCGCCCCAAACAATGTTTCTTCCTATACCATTATGTAATGGAATACATTTGTGTGGCCCTGTAAATTAATAATAAATATTCTTTGCACCACAGATTATACACTATGCATATTTTAGTAGATACTTCATAGATGTGTATCAATTTTATTATGTTTGAATGTAATATCATTAAAATGAACTTGAAACTATTTTTTTCCGATTGGCCGTAATATAACGGAATACTTTTGATTGCGGAGTACTTTTGATTGATACTTTTGATCACATTCGCAAATGAATACAATAAAAACATGAAGAATCATATAATGAATCTGTGATATACATTGCGACTAACGATGCCAAAAAACGACTGCGACTAACATTGAGTTAATGTCTGAAAAGACTGAAACTTTATCAAAGTATCATAACTTGGCAATTTATAGTCATAAAATAATGAATTATTTTTGTTTTGCTTGAATCTGCGAAAACGACATCTGGAATTTTTAGTGAACGTTTTTAGGTACATTCGTAATTACGTAAATACATTGTACCTATAGTCGTCACTCAGTCCGTCCGTCTGTCCGCTTATAACAGAGCAAAAACTACCCAAATGAATCATTTGAAATTTAAAACATACAATTGTTGCATAATTTTGTCAAGTCATTTCAAAAATTATAAAAATCGGATGTATAGTTTAATTATAGGGACAATTAAAAGTATTCCGTTACATGACGGTCTATGGGAAAAACTAGTTTCAAGTCATTTTAACGGTGTTACTCTTTCGAACATGATAAAAGTGATATGCATCTATGAAGTACATACTAAAATCGTACATTCTGTACAATCTGTGGGGCAAAAGATATTAGTTATTAATTTACAGGGTTACACAAAAGTTTTTTATTATTACATTATGGTATAGGGGGAAACATCGTTTGGGGCACATTTTAATACTATTAAACTATTTCACATTTTATGAAATTGATATACGTTGCTGGATATTACTACAAATTATTTCCTGAATAATAGAAAGCAGACAATGTTTACAGGATGCACAAATTATTACGGAATTGTTAGACGAGTCCGTACAAAATTTACAAGTACTGTATATTATTACACCAAAATCTGAATATTTTTAGAACTTTCTGATAGTTCGAACGCACCTCATTTGCTACGCTTGACGTGCAATTTCCAACTTGTTTAATTTTGTTTTCCTTTTTCGTGTTTCATGTACTTCACATTATTTTAACCCTTTCGGGTCCGAATTTTTTCCCATTTTGAGAACGATTTTTTTTTTTTTTTTTTTTTTTTTTTTTTACTTCACTAATATTAATCGTAGCTATCCTTAAAAAAAAAAAAAAAAAAAAAAAATTAAAATTAAATCCTTACTAAAATTTAAAAATTATGTCATCGTCTCAAATGTAAGGAATATACTTATTTTTTGTACTATTAAATGCAGTTTTATATGATAATAGGTTAAGGAAGAATTTTTGAAGACATCTGGAAAATATCAAATTACAACAGGATTTTACAGATATTGCAACATTCTAATGTTTTATCACACGAGACTAGTTCAGAAAAGTAACCTATGTTTTAAATTTAAAGAGTGAAACATATATGAGTACCCCAGAAGTGACAAAATTGAAAAAATTGAGTTAAGTGCACAGGGTATCTGGAAATATGCTTTTTTCATTTCAGGTAAAGAAATATAGGTCATTTTCTGATTATTTGCTGAGTTATAGAGATAAACCACTTTTTTCGAAAAACAAACAATATTGATTAATTATACATTTAAAGAAAATCGTACTCTATTTTTTTTAACAGTTATTGAAATGAGAGTTCAAAGATTAGAATGCAACAAGCAGATGTTTCCTATTTCAATTTAGTCAATTGTTATTGATGTTCCAATTTAAATATCAATTATTTTTAAACTCAATTTACTCCAAATCGACATTTTGTCACTTGTACCCCTTGGATTCTGGGCTCCTCATATATATTTTAAAGGAATCGCCAACAGTGCACAGATAATTAAGAACATTTTTATTTTTATTGTTATTACTAAATGTCAAAACATAAATGAAATCATAATGAGAAAGGCACAGCAATGTACTATGATTTCTATAAGTTGAAAGTAACTAAATAATAATTAAGACAAAAATAATACTCGATAAAAATGACATGTTCTATTAATAGTAACACCAGACCCCTATCAAAGGGTTAAAATAAAGTGCAAATATAAAACCTTATCTCATATAGTACAGCGAATACTCGTTTATGATTATTTTTGTGAGTGGGATAAGCATGTTTAAATTATCTAGTTTTGATAATTTTCTGCTTATCATTAGAGTATTATGAACTCATACTCCATACCAAACTGTTTGTTTTCTGTTTTGTTTCTAAGCAAGTGGATACGAAGCGTTTCATGATTTCGTTTCTGTTGAAGGTTTGGCGCTCCCGAAAAGGTGAGCGAGGACAAATTTAAATTGTTCGCAAAGTTTTAGTTTTCTGAAAATCTTCACTTACATTCCTGTAATTAATGAGTCATGCATTCATTAATTATGAGTATGAATACGCATGAGAGAATCTTAAATTCTTTACGTATTACTCAAATCGTGAAATGAGAATGAATCAGGCCTGAGAAAAGTCACCGACATCTTATATCCTTTTTTACTTTCTTCTATCTTTACAAGAAGAAAGTATTGGATTCATGAAAATTTTCGACTTCCGGTTTTCGACGGATTTATACGTTTTAGAAGATCCTGAACACGTTTTGACTATTTTTAGAAAATGTCTGTCTGTGAGTCTGTCTGTCTGTCTGTCTGTCTGTATGTATGTATGTATGTCTGTCTGTCTGTATGTGACAAAAAATTTGTGGGCGCTCTATCTCAAGAACTAATGCTCGAAATTTAATAAAATTTTATATTCAGTTAGACCTTGATATGAATTAGTGCCTATTGGTTTTTGGTGAATATTGGCCTGCAGGTGGCGCTGCTATACTACGTTTTTTATGATTTTCAAGATTGTTATATCTCAAGAACTAATGCACAGAATTTCCCCAAACTTCAGATTCTTTGATCACTTGATATACATAGACACTGATTAAGTTTTGGTGTAAATTGGCCAGCAGGTGGCGCTGTTATGCCACGTTTTTCATGATTTTTATGATAGCTATATCTCAAGAACTAATGCACAGAATTTCACCAAACTTCAGATTCCGCGATACCTTGAGACACATAGCCGCTGATAAGGTTTTGGTGTGAACTGCCCTATAGGTGGCGCTGCTATGCTACATTTTGCACGATTTTTGCGATAGCTATATCTCAAGAACTAATGCAGAGAACTTCATCAAATTTTAGATTATGTTACACTAGAATATATAACATAATTAGACGCTGATTACATTTTGGTATTAACCTTGCAACAGGTGGTACAGCTATGCTGCATATTGCACGACTTTTCCGATAGCTATATCTCAACAACCAACGCACAGAATTTCATCAAACTTCAGATTTTGTTACAAAATGACATATAACATAATTACACGATGATTACATTTTGTATAAATCCTTCAACTGATGGTGCTGCTGTGCTATATTTTACACGTTTTTTTTAAACTAGCTATATCTCAAGAACTAATGCACAGAATTTCATCAAACTTCAGATTCTTTCACACCATAACATAATTAGTCGCTTTTTTACGTTTTGGCATAAATTGTCCAAGATATGGTGTTTCTGTGCTACGTTTTGCAAATTTTTTGTTATAACTATATCTCAAGAACTTATGGACGAAATTCCATCAAATTTCAGATTCTGTTAGGTCTTGACATAAATAGATGCTTATTAGGTTTTAGTATAAAATACCTAACATGAGGCACTACTAAGCTCATTTTCTCAAAGTATTAATTAAATTTTTCGTTTTAAGCTATTCGGATACCAGAATCTCATTTGGCTAAGTCAAATGTTCGAGGAAATTCGATAGTGAGTAACTTTGGGGTCACCACGTTTTTTTTTTAAATATTAAAATGTACTTATGAGATAGAAGAAAGTTTTGGGATTGACACATCCAACTAGTTTTTTTAAGTATCTGGCTACGTTTAAAGGATTTTTTTTTTTTTTTTTTTTTTTTAACTTTGCAAAAGAAACATTGTATTTACAATTTTAAGTGCGTTCGTCGTTATATAAATACGTAGGAACTATAATCACCGTGTGATCGGTCCGTCCGTCTGTCTGTTTGGATATAACAGCACAAAACGACCCAACCAAATGTTTTGAAATTGAATATACATAATCGTCGCAGAATTTTCTCGGGTCAGTTCAAATTACACGAAACTCGTATCAAATCTTAAAAAAGATATTCATAAAAGTTTCCACCATTCTATTAAATCCTATCGTACAACATTACTTCAATGATATCCCGTGATAATTTTCTGTTTCTCATTAGAATATTCTGAACTCATGCTGCATTACTAACATGTTTATTTTCTGTTTTGTTTCTAGATAGAAGTGTTTCATGTTTTCGTTCTCCTGAAGGTTCGGCTAGAGCGAGGACAAATTTATATTGTTCGCAAAGTTTTAGTTTTCTGAAAATCTTCGCTTACATTCGTGTAATTAATGAGTCATACATTAATTATGAGTATGAATACGTATGAGAGAATCTTAAATTCTTTACGTATTACTCAAATCGTGAAATGAGAATGAATCAGGCCTGAAGAAAGTCGCTGACATCTTACATCCTGCTCTTCTATTTTTATTTTATTTTATTTTGTTTATTTATTTATTTAGGTTATCTGGCTACGTTTAAAGCACTTAAAAAATAAATAAATAAATAAATAAAATAAAATAAACTTTGGCAAGGAAACTTTGTGTTCACAGTTTTAGGTGCATTCGTATTTATAGAAATACAGGGTGTCCAGCAAATAAGACCCCGATTTCAAAATTAAATTTCTCTAAAACAAAGATCGGTAGAATTATGCGGTAAACGGTTTGTTTATCAGGTAAGCTGTAAAAATCTTATACAAAAGTTTCTAACGGTGAATATCTTGAAAAAATTGTGATCTAATTGCAAAGAAGGCTTGATTTGCCCTTTTTTTTTTTTTTTTTTTTTTTTTTTTTTTTTTTTTTTTAAGATTGCTTGCAGAGAACGCGTTTTTCGGCGTACAGTGCGATAGTTTAACGATTTTTCGAAATTTTCGAAATTAAAATTCCAAAAATCGTTAAAATATGGCGCTGTACGCCTAAAAAGTCGGTCTCTGGAAGCAATATAAAACAAGAAAAATGTCAAACCAAGCATTCTTTGCAATCAGAAAATAATCTTTTGAAAATGCTAACCGTTCGAAATTTCTGTATAACATATTTACAGCTTACCTAATAAACAAACCGTTTAGCGTATAATTCTATCGATCTTTGTTTTTGAGAAATTTAATTTTGAAATCGGGGACACCCTGTATGTAGCACCTATAATCAGTGGTGTAGTCGTAAAAACAACAAAGGGTATTTGCTCTAAGCAGAGAGTATACGCTCAAGGCAGAGAGTATACCCTAGAGTGTAGCTTTCTTGAGACACACAAAGTATACAGTGTTCCTTAAAAAAAATCCAAAAGGTTTGCGGAGTATACCCCCGTATACCCACCACTACATTCTTGCCTATAATCATCGTATGGTCCGCCTGAATGATCTTTCTCCTTTCCTTTTCCTCTTACTCCTTGTCTTCCTTTAATCTTTGTTTCACTCTCATTGTGGTTTCCTTTTCGGAGGTGAGGGCAATTCTGTATGAGCCGATATCATCCTGTATATTGACTCATAGAGAATTGTAAACCACCCGCGTGTTGGCCGTGCGTGGCGACCCGTGTCCCTGGAAAGGGGGATCCTGGCAGTTGAGGGAAACCAACACACTGCTTTGGCCTCTGCTTCAGGTAGACGGGAGGTGCATATTGGTCCCGTATGCATCAATCGGCTGGTCAGCTGACTTTGGTCACTGGCTTTAGGGATCAAGCGAGCGAGCAATTACTAGTCATCTCGTTAAGGGTGGAGACTGACATAGGATTGTCTTGTGACCGTATAGACCCTGGTTAGCACTGGTGCACGAATGTGCATCCCCTTGTTGGGCTCGAGAGTGGGTGGTGCGGCCGGGGTCCGAATTACGTTTTGAACTAATATGGATGGAAAAACTTCTATTTCATCTATTTCTCTCCCTCGTGGAGAGCAACAAATGTCACAAAATTCCTCTTTTACTCGATTTTTTGTAATTAAACGCAATGATAGCCTCTCTGATAGTTCTTTCAAAAAAACTTCACCATTTCTTGTTGCTAAAACCTTCCAATCTGTTCTTGGTGATGGCCACTCCCTCAAAAAATTACAGTCCGGGGATTTACTTGTTGGAGTTTCTACAGCTAACCAGTCTCAATTTCTGTCCAATAGTGATACAATAGGCACCTTTTCTGTATCTGTTAAAGCACATCAAACTTTAAATTCTTGTCGTGGTGTAATATCTGAACCAGATCTGTTATTTTCCACAAAAGAAGAACTTCTAACTAACTTAAAGGATCAAAATATCATAGATGTCCGCCGTATCACTATCCGTAGAAATGGGCAGATACTTCCTACTAAACATATAATACTAACTTTCAATAGCCATATTTTACCTACTAGAATTAAAGCCGGCTATTTAAACTGTCCAGTCCGACCTTACATCCCTAATCCCATCCGATGTTTTAAATGCCAGCGTTATGGCCATACCAATACTAATGACCAATGTCGTGGCACCGTCACCTGCGCACGTTGTGCAGAAGTTGGCCACGACAGTAAAACTTGTGAAAAACCTGAACGCTGTGCCAACTGCAACGGTGATCATACTTCATATTCTCGCTCCTGTCCTATTTGGACCCGTGAAAAAGAGATAATTACTATTAAAATAACCCAGAAACCTCCTTACCCTGAAGCCCGCAAAATTGTCGAATCGAGAACACCATCTGTTGGAGTTTCTTACTCAAGCAACAAACAAAACCTGTAAGGCACATTAGTACCCAGACTGAAGCCCCTTTTAAGAACTGTTCTCCTGAAAATACATCTAGTCCTATAAAGAAAAAGACCCGTGATGCCCACGCTACTGCTGTTACCAGAGTTTTGCCAAAATTAACGCTTTGGAAACCTTCATCAGAGCCTGTAAAAATAGAATATTGGACTAGTCAAGTGCAAAAATCAAGCCAATCAAAAAATTTAACCAAACAAGAAACAGGAAAAACTCCTGCTCCATCTGCATCAAACTCCCAGAAACCTGATAATAGTAAAACAGTAAAACTAATACAAAAAACTAAAGAAAATAAGACAATTCGAGGCTCTTCACGATGGCAAACTGTGAAGACTAAAGAAAGGAAATCTTGCCATAGTTCATCTGCTAACAATTTGAAAAATCCCAAACAAATGAATCAGTATGTGGAAGAGGCTATGGAGGACGACTCGAGTGAAGAGGAAGAAAATATCGTTTACGAAGAATATACGCCTAAGTGATTTTACCTGTTTTAATTGTTTTAATATATTTTTTGTGCATCTTTTTGTGCATTGTTTATATCTATACACTTTATTTTAACTAAATTTTTTAACATTTCTTAATGTAGGTTCTGAGGACTGTTTTGATCATACAGTTTTTAACTTGTTAAATCTCCTTTAAGTTGTCTAGTTTTCCCTCATTGACTGATTTTAATTATATCATGACATTGCATTCTTTTATTCCTTAATCTTTTCTTTATGTAATATTCACTCATCTTGCTCATTGTTTGTATTTTATCATTTAACCCTTTCCGGCGCGGAGTAAGTTTAATTGAAATAATTATCTGCCACCAGAATTTATAAACGAATTTATTAGAGAATACGAACTTGCTTATTTTCAGGCATTTTATCAAAGGAAAATTTTAATTAAATATTCTTGGTGCCAGTAAAATTAAAATTAGGTGTCCTTTTTAAGGGACACCGCGCCGGAAAGGGTTAAACCAACTTCTACAGATTTTAAGTCACTTGGTGTTTTTTATGGTTTTTGTCATCGTTTAATTGGATTTTTATTACCTTTGTTTGATTTTTAATTTTAAATTACATTGTGTTTTCTTTCCGTCTTTGTCTTGGCGCAGCATGTCCCCAAAGGGACCTTGCGCCATAAAACCTCATATAACCAACCAACCATCGTATGGTCCGTCTGTCTGTCTGTCCGGATATAACAGCACAAAAATGACCCAACCAACTAGTTTGAAATTAAGGTACTATTCTGTAATCCCGTCGACCGATTTCGCCAAATTATACAAATCGTCAAACTAATAGCCAAATTATACATATTGACATAATTTTTATTTTAAATAACCAAAAAACAAATAAATTAGTAAAACATTAATAAAAAGTCGAAATAAAAATCACTTTATGACATTTTAAATACTTGTATCGTATTTTAATGTCATTGAATGTGGCATTCACGATCATCCATTATTGGCATTTAATCTTATGGCTTGGCGATAATTTTTTGATCGACGGGATAACCTAGTAGTACCGAAATTAAATACACATAATCGTGGCAAAATTTTCTCAGGTCATTTCAAATTTTACGAAAATTGAATCAAGTTTTAAAAAGATATTAATAAAAGTTTTCTTCCTTCTATTAAATCCCATCATACGTCATTAATTCAATGATATCCCATGATAAGTTGTGATTCTAGATTGCTATGCTGATGCCGTTTTATTTCAGATGCAGTCCTATTATTTATGTATAACTTAATTTAAAGGGCTACTTGCGACATGCGAAAAGACCTGCTTGTTAATACTAATCCTATGGAAAACACTTATACAGGTATCTCGGTTGCATTTCAATATTTTTAAATCACTTTCTTTTTTTTTTTTTTTTTTTTTTTTTTTTGCATTGGATAGCTAAGCTGGATCTGTACAAATGCCCTTTTTAACTTTTTCGATTTTGATTTCGGATATTTTTTTCGAGAATGGTTTCATTTTTAAAATCCGTTACGATAATTAAAGTGTCTGCTTTAAAAATACTTCTAGACAAATCGAAAAAGTAAAAAAAAAAAAAAAAAAAAGTCTTTGTACAGATCAATCTTAACTATCCAATGCAAAAAAAAAAAAAAAAAAAAAAAAAAAAAAAAAAAATCATTTAAAAAATATCGAAATGCAACCGAGATATTTTCATGTTTTTTTCTATATCATTAGCGAAAGTATTTTGTTGATTGATTGAAGTATTGAAATAGCCTCTTAATCTATAGAATCGTAATAAATTTTATATTCATGCATTTTTGCATAAGAATGCAACAGCTATTGCAGCAAGATCTGAATATTTGTAAAACTTATAGTACGCGAACATACCTCATTTGTCACATAATGACATGCAATTTCCAACTTGTTCAATTAGGTTTTAATAAATATTAAGGGGTAGTGCATATATAACGTTATCAGCTTTTTGGTAACTTTAGATCCCCTTCCGATATCATACATTATCATTCCTCACTCCCCCCCTACCCCTAATAATATCGTTTTATCAATGTCTTTTTGTTGTTGTTGTTGTTTTGTTTGGAGTGATATATACAAAACTGGTTCCATTTATTTTTTGTTCCCTTTATTGATTCAAATGAAGAGAAGTCTGTAAAATATCACTTTATAAATGAAATAACTTTATTTCCAATAACACTTAGAAGAATTTTATAATTTCTTTTTATTTCATAGTACATAATGTATTCTTGCATTTGCCTTACGCGGAGGAGGGGGCATGGGACAGATAGTAGTAATACTTATCAACGAAAGAATTTAACAAATTTTTTTCTCTTTCATTTATTAGTAAACCCAAGTTTCATTTCAAATGTACTTCACATTGGTTTTTTGAAACGTATGCATACACATATGAAGAAGAATAGGAATGTAAAACGTTGGGGGTATTCCATGTTTTAGAATTAAATAATTTTATATTAATTTGGTGATTTTAATAATAACTTTGTGTTTTCATAAAAATAAACAACTGACTAAACAAAGGTACCATACTATTTTGAACCAAACACTATGTTACAATTAAAAAGAGACAATTTTGATTGGATCAAAAATGATGTCGATATCAAAAGTCAACCTCCCTTCCGCCTAGAGATATCTTACGATATTATGTGCCAGACTTTCCCCCCCTCCCTGAAATGATAATGTTATATAATCACAGCCCCTAATAACTAACCTTTGAAATATATATAACTACAGTCAAACCTCGTTAATATGAACACGCTTAACGTGAATTACTTTTAACATGAATTGTTTTCACCTTTAACCCCTTAACGCGCAGTGTTGCCGGGTCGGCAACACCTAAAGTTCCCACTGTTTAGAGACACAAAAACTCCGTAAATATTTCAAAAACTACTCTAATGGCTACTTTAAATCTTTCTTATGAGGTCTAGATGGCAGCACCACAGAGATCAAACTCTACTGGTTTTAAATAATAGGTAAAATGTTTTACTGTAATACGCGCTTCACAGCAATGCTCTTCTCACTGCGCTTATCAATGCTTTACTTATGGGAGGTTACCACTTCGGCAACAGCTGTATAATTAAAATGGTTAGTGCAATCTTTACAAAACAATACCTGTGTACTCCTCTAGGCCTAAATAGATTGCCTAATTTTTATTTTCTTTAAATTCCAACTTTAAAGAGTAGTGCGCCGGAAAGGGATAAAGACGAATACAAAGATTTGATTCTGATAACATGAATTGCTGTTAACATGAACAAAATTTTGATTCCCCTTGAGGTTCGACTGTATCCCTATTAATTTACAAAAATGTTAAATATTAGTGGAAATTTAAAGGAATCTTTCAAAAACTTTAACTACAAATTAAATGATATTTTAGTAAATAAAAGTTTTAAAGATGATCGAAGAGTCAATTATAAGATTATCAACAGCTTTATCGTGTTTTTGACAGGTGATAATTTTGAAAATATAAATACTGTTAAAATGCTTTTATTAATTGCACTAGACAACAATATATTGACAAAGCTTCCAAAGTTTTATGAAAGAGTGATAGTATATTTAAACCTCCGAGCTTTACAGCATTTTCTTAAAAATGCTTATAAAGTTAGTATGATAGAGAGGGTACAATACACAAAAATCTTCAAATTTCCTTTAAAAAAATATTGCATTAAATATTTCGCTATTTTTTATAGTTATAATGACGTTTAAGTCATATTTATATTTTAATTAGAAGAGGGTTTTTTTCCGTTTTGGTCTGTTTTTTAAAATCTAGCTTTTAAGCTATGATAGTTATGAAAATGACTTTTTGTGAAAATGCATTTGTCTTCATGATGGGTTTTTGCTGATAACTTGGTATTTTCATAAAAATAGACAACAGATTAAACAAAGATACCGTACTATTTTGAACCAATTGTAACCATGTTACAATTAAAAAGAGACAATCTTGATTGGATAAAAAAATGATATCAGTATCAAAAGTCAACCTCCCCCCCCCCCCCCACTCCCTCCGTTTAGAGATATCTTACGATATTATGTGCCAGACTCCCCCTAAAATGATAATGTTACGTAAGCACAGCCGCTAATAACTAATCTTTGAAATTTATATAACTATCTCCATTAATTTACAAAAATGTTAAATATGTGTGGAAATTTGAAGGAATCTTCCAAAAACTTGAAAAATGCATGAAACATGAAAAACATATAAACTTTATTAGAAAAAAATTACTTACAAAAGTAATAGAAAGTTTAATCTAACTAACTACAAATTAAATGATATTTTAGTAAATAAAAGTTTTAAAGATAATCGAAGAATCAGTTGTAAGATTATCAACAGCTTTACCGTGTTTTTGAACAAATAAAAGGTGATAATTTTGAAAATATCCACACAATTAAAATTATTTTATTAATTGCACTAGACAACAATACATTGACAAAGTTTTGTGATAGAGTGATAATAATATTTTTAAACCTCCGTGCGTCTTGGCGGCTTTACAGCATTTTCTTAAAAATGCTTATAAAGTTAGTATGAGGGGATACAGAATACAAAAATCTTCAAATATTCTAAAAAAAAAAAAAAAAAAATAATAATAATAATAATAATTGCATTAAATATTTCGCTATTTTTTATGGTTGTAATGACGTTTAAATCACATTTATATCTTAGAGGATGATTTTTTTTTTCTTTTTTTCGTTTTGGTCAGTTTTTTTTTTTAAATCTAGCTTTCAAGCAATGATTGTTATGGAAATGACATTTTGTGAAAATGCATTTTTCTTCATGATGGGTTTTTTCATAATTTCTCAGACTTAAATTGTTTAACTCAAGAACCGTTACTGATAAATGCTTCAAACTTGGAACATGCCATTTTACTTTAATTTTGATTCAACAAATTTGAAAAAAAAAATTTACTTTTGAAAATATGTTTTTTTTAAATAAGTCACATATTTTTTTTTCTTCAAATTTATACTTTAAATATTTTTATTATATTTTTTAGTATTAGTATTTTTTTTTTTTAAATGTTGAATTAAAATAAAAATTTAGATATTTCTGTAAACATTTAGAAATGTAAAAAAAAATGAAATTCTATAAATAATATAGTTGTAACACTTTTAAGTTCACTCACTTTTTTAATGAATTTTAAATTTTATTTTTTTTAGATAAAATTACGAGAAGTTTTATCACATGATTTTGTTACAAATGACATGGTTAAAAAAAAAAAAAAAAAAAAAAAAAAAAAAAAAAATTAATTCAATGAATAAAAATTATTTTAAAATGTGTCCCGGACACCCTTAATTAAAATTTTCTTTCTTTGTTCGTTTCTAAAATGCATTTCACGTACATTTATTTGATATACAATTTTAAATAAAATTCTGTTGAAAATATTTTTGTCTGCAGTAGATTAAAGTTGTTTGAGAGAAAGCGGAAAAATATATGCAAACCGCTCAAAAGGGTTTTAATTATCCTTTTTAAAGTAGTTTTTTGTGTAAAAATCAGTTTTGAGAAAAATACATTAAAAAATTAAAATAATATTATTTTGCTCATAGACTTCTGATCTAAACATGTTACACAGTAAAAAATTTATGGAGTAATTTAACCGATGTAACTGGTGTTACGTTCAGCGCCTTGCGAAAGGGGGGCGAAGGGGGTGGTCGCCCCGGGCGCGGAGATGTCTTTGTGAAGCATCCTTCCACCTTATCGAAAATGAAAAACACTCTTAATTCTAAATAATAGTATCTGCATAGTTCATGTTATTATTGATTGTTTTTTTCAATTGTACAATCAGATATAACTGCGTGGTTTCCCATCAGCTACCTATTTCTTCATAATTACATTCTCTAACAATCCCAAGTATTCATTCGGATAAATTCTTTTTGATCCTATATATTTGAAACTACTATTCATCCAAAAGCTTACTCCAGAAGCGTTTACTAAAATGTACAATTCCATACGAAAGATACATTCTTCCTTCTTAATATTGCATTATAACATAGGTTTTTTTTCAACTGTACAATTAGATATAACTTCATGGTTTCCCATCAACTACCTATATCTTCATAATTACATTATATAACTATATCCTAAGTATACATTCGGATGAATTCTTCCTGGTCATATTCTTTAAAATGTCATTCATGCCAAAAATATACGCAAGTAGCGTTTCCCCTAAAACTAGCAATTAGCATATATGAAAGAGATACACTCTTATTTCTTTATATTGCATTATGACAAATAATTTCAAAAGATATATATATATATATATATATTCAGCTGTATAATTAGATATAACTTCATGGTTTCATATGAGGTACTTATTTCTTTATATTTACGCTACCTAACAATCCCAAGTATTCATTCGGATAAATTCTTCCTGGCCCTATATTTTTTAAACAACTCTTCATCCAAAAACTGACGCCAGAAACGTTTCAACTAAAATTAGCAACTCACTACTAAAGCGTTATTCTTACTTCATAATATTGCAGTACGGCAAATGATTTCAGAAGATATTTATTAGTTTTTTTTTTTTTTTTTCCTCTCAGATATAAATTTATGGTTTTCCGTTAGGTACCTATTTCTTCATAATTACATGCCTAACAATCCCAGGTATTCATTCGGATGAAATCTTCCTGGTCCTATATTTTTGAAAATACTTATCATGCAAAAGATTTCACCAGAAGCGTTTCAACTAAAATTAGCGATTCGTATGCAGAATATTCTTACTTCTTAATATTGCAGCACGACTAGGGTTGCCAGTTTGTATGTTTTTCTCGTAAGTTTTTTTTTTTTTTTTTTTTTTTTTTTTTTTTTAGGTCTATTGTACGGTGTACATTTAAATGTATCCCATACCCTACGGTGTTTTCTTCCGTTTTCTACCGCATCTTACTTTTGATAGTTAAACAAAAAAAAAAAAAAAAAAAAAAAAAAAAAAAAAAAACTTTTTTTAGTTAGTTTTAAAATTTTACGTTTTTTCAAAAATAAGAAATTTAATTAATACGCATCAAAAATAAAAACAGCTTATTTTTCGTTCAGAAATACAAAAATCTAGGGAGAGTTGTGTAATATTAGCCATTCTCATTCGCTGTAGCACTAGATCATTCGAACTTTACATTATTGTAGACTATAAGTATCTCATTATAATTCTTTTCTTAATTTAATATACCTGTCTCTTACATTTCAATATTTTGTTGATTTACTATCATTCTTTATATTTTGATCGAATCTATCGAGGGCGAGGATCAAGAGATTTAATGCGAATATTTTTATAGGTTATCATTGCTAAAACTTTCAGCAATGAATTGAAGGATGTTTTAATTTATTGTTATTATTACATTTCAATTAACATTTCATTCATAATGGGATATATGACTGTAAAATTAGTTAAACAATGTTAATAGAATAATGTAATACAATCGTAGTTAGGGAATCTCTATAAATAAAAGGAATTCCGAGGATAATTAATTGAGGCACAGGAAAATCGTCTGCTAAGAAAATCTTTTTTCATTTTGAACTCTATAAATAAAAGGAATAAAGCAGAAGAAATATAAAACAGATAATGTATTTATCACAAAAAATCGTCTGCTAAGAAAATCTTTTTTCATTTTGAATAAAATTAAATAAAATATTGAAAACATTTGATTTAAACTAAAAATTGTATTACTAAAAGTTTTCTTTTTTTTTCAGAACCTTTTAATACTTTATAACGATGAAAATGACGTATTTCAGACAATGCATTTCTGCATGCTTCCAGTTATTGATAAAATCATACAAATTTCAAGTTCGTTTAATATTGCTAATACGGACCCGGGCAACGCCGGGCGGGTCAGCTAGTAATGATTAAATCGATTAATTAATAACCTCTTTTTTAAACAAATGTTGTAGAAAACATTACCGGCACATTCAATACAATTTGAAATGGTTTGATAAAGACCAAAAAACTAGTATCAATAAGAATCTTCCTTTTTTTCTGAGATAAATCTGGGAACCCTAAGTACGACAAATGATTTCAAAACATATTTATTAGTTTTTTTTCCAACTGTATAATCAGAAAACCGTAAGTTATCATGGCTCCAAAGACGGACAAAAGAAAATTTTTGTCTAACCTAACGAAATTCCAAGCTGTCAAATAAGGTATTTCTCGTTCGATGATCAACTTTAGAATTTTTTGCTTGTTTTCGTCTGCTAAACAAGGAGAACTTTCATTTTCTTCCACATTTAATTCATATTCCTTACGATAAAAATCCTTTGCATCTTGAAAAGGTGACGACATCATAGAGGCTGAGTAAGTAATGGATAATATTCCTAACCAGACTGAAATATAAATAGAAGTAACCTTCACCTATGCTAAATAATTGAGCTTCTCTAAATGTCTGCGTTGTCAAAGCTAGTCCAGTAAAACCAGTCACTATCAATGAGCACAAAATAAGAAAAATTGGAAATGAAAATAATTTGTCGTAATTTCTTACTTTGTAAAGATAATTCTTGTGGAGACACGATTTGCTTTGATAATGAATATGTAAAAGAACCTTTTTTTCTTTAAAGACGTTTTTATTCTTCCAATTTTCATCGCTAGTTTCATGTTCAAGATGCAAAATAAATATAAAAACACACTACAAAATAAAGTTTGTTGGGCAGCATAAGGCAAAACACTTCGAAATAAGGGTATCGGTAAGCAGACTGCGCTTAAATGAAGTGTAATCATAAAACCAAAAATAACCATAATTGAGACCTTTATTAGCATTACTAGCAGGCTATGTCCGCTGTGCTGGTCAATATTTCAAAATCAACCATGGATGAAACGAACTGGTGAATTTAAATTTGTATTTTAAATAATTTGGACCTCCAGAAGCACCTTGCTCATTGCTGAAAACGATTCAGACACCATTGTGATATTAAATTATCTTAAACGTTGCACAAAAACAGCTGTTTAGAAGTAACTATTTTAGTTTATTACTAACAGTGCACATTTGGAATCGAAATGAGACAATTATGGCAACAGGATTTAAAATTTTCCCTTATCTGAAGAAATATTAATTATTACAGTCGTTACCATGGTACAACTTCTGAAAAATTTCTTCCCAACTTTTCATTATGTGAAGCCAGGAACCCAAAGCTATTCCCACCTAAAAAGTTTATATATTTTTATTAAATTTTGTCTGCGTGATAAAAGGCGCAGTTATGCAAGAACCATCTTCAAACTCGTCAAGTACAATGAGATGGTTATTATCTCAGTGGGAATTGCAAATGAGCAAAATCGGCCAGAGGGGGTGGTAATTGGGAAGGGTTCAAAAATTTGAATACCATCTTAACATGGCTTTGACAAAACCAGCTCTTGCAAAACAATGGCAGGAAAAAAATAAACATTTTTCGTTACAGCAAGTTGCCAACGAAAAAAAAAAAAAACACACATTAAAATTCTCACTACAACAATTACTTTATTATTACAAAAATTATTCCTGAAAAATGAAAACAAAATTGTTTGCTCTTTCGTATTTAAGCATTTTCTCTTTAGTTATTTAAGATAAAATTTTGTAAATTTGTATGATTTGGCGAATGATTTGGCGAAATTGGTTGACGTGATAATCAAATAATAGCCCATTTACACTTTTCATATTTCACAAAAGATTCCTACACAGACATCATATACGCAATAGATTTAGCACGATTTTCTGGCAACTACAATGTGGCAAAATCCTCGTTTTAGAATACCAAAGAAATTTATATATATTTTATTATTTTCTATCATTTTAAACAGCAATTAACAATAAATAAAAAGTAACTGTAGAACAAAACAACAAATATCATTTTAAAAAAGAAACTGAAAGTAAATAAGCAATTTATCATCAGATAAACAACTATAGCTGGGTTTCCATATGAGGCAAATAATGCCATTTTGGCGCCAGTGAGATACCTCGATGAGTATATGACCAAATCTGTGACAAAATTTCCATATTTGGAAAAAAACTTTAATCGGTATTTATACTGCATTTTCCCTACTTATGTATAGGGAAAAAACTTTGACACAGATGCCATGTATGCATCACATTGGCGCAATTTTTTTCTGGCGCCAATTTGGAGAACTTGGTTTTTAATTACCAATTTCATAAATATTTTTTAATTATTTTGTATTATTTGAATAAAAAATAATAAATAAAAAAGTTTAATTAATAGCTATAGAACAAAATGATTTATATTATTTTAAAAAACAAAATGAAAGTTAATAAATAGTTTATTAATAAATAAACAACCATAGTCGGTTTACCATGTGAGGCATAAAATCGCCATTTTGTTGCAATCGTGCGAATGTGGTGCGTCTATGACATCTGCGCCAAAACTTTAAAAAGTTGCAATTAAATTATTTTAGAGTTTGGATGAGGAAGACATTTATACTAAAATTTAAACATTATACGCATTTTTTATTTGCTATAACTGCTATTTATATATTTACAATAAAACATAAAAAAATATCCTAAAAATGCTCTCACGATTTTAAAAGAGAGGGAGAGAATTTAGTACTAATTGCGAACATCGCTCCGGCTTATGCCTTCTTGGTATAAAATCGCATTGTTTGATGACAAAAGTAAATTCAAACACCCAAATAAACAAACAACATATAATTAACAGATAAAACCATTTTCAAAAACAATTCTGCTTTTTTGTCCTGTAAGACACATAATGGAAGAATTAGATTTTAAAAATATTTAAAAAAAAAACTACTTGGTTATATCGTCGACCAATTTCGCCAAATTATACAAATCGCCAAACTATTAGACAGATTATATAGATTAACATATTTTTTTCATTTAAATAACGAAAAACAAATTAGCAGAGCATATATAAATGTAGAAATAAAATGTCGAATTAAAAATCACTTGATGACATAATTAATATTTATATTATGCTTAATGTCAAGTGAATGTGATATTTACGATCATCCATTATTGACATTTAATCTTGGAATTTGGCGGTAGATTTTTAATCGATGGGTAATCTTTCCTTCTTCAGTTTTTAAATTTTAAAACTGAAATTTTTCCTGTAAGTGAAATTGACGAAATGGCGCAAGAAAAATTAAATTAACAATAAAAACATTTGCAAAAAGAAATAAAAGTGTTATACTCATATCTATGTAATTTACGATTGAATATTAAAATATACTCCAAAAATTATCTTCACTTGGAAAAAAAAAAAAAAAAATATTGCGACCATTAAGAACCTAAGTCAGGCATTAAGTCAGTAGTGCATTTTCGTCTTAAAAACACATTCTTGGGCGACAAAAGCAAGATGAAAATAGTATAGAAACGAATAGTAACTCACAACTTACAGTGTCTTTTACAATCAGATCTGCTTTTTTCTGCTGTAAGTTATATTATACGGAAATTCGATAAAAAAGAGAAATAAAATAATAAAAAGGGAAATAACTATCATTCAAAATTCATTTAATCAATTTCTGAAATTCATGTTTTTATTCTAACGCCAGGGATAAGTCGCCAAAAGTTGAACCAATTGTTATATTTCGCGTTAATTTATTTTTAAAGCATTACAAATATTTTTTTTTCATTTTCAAGATAAATATATTTTTATAATATTACGCCTCATTTAAGCGGTCTTTCTTTATTATTATTATCAGTAGTTATTTTCTGCTATTATTTGCAAGATATTTGTAATATTTCTAATAGATATAGCCAATTTAATTCTTTTAGCAATTATAATTTTCGCCAAAAACAGCTACTGGCAACCCTTTTGTCAAAAATAACCGAAAAATACGAAATTTTCTACGAAAAATCAGAGTTATCCCTGTAAATTTGAATCATAAACCTACGAAAAAATATTTCCTATCGAATGATACAATCGGCAAAAAAATCCATCGGGTAGTTTATGAAAACACTCGTTTGGAAGTTTCAGAACTTCTGCTTTATAATATATATGATATAATGTCTCACAAATGCTCGCAAGAATCAATGGAATCAGAATGCAAACTAATAGTGCTATGGCTAACAAAAATGTTAAATATACCCGAGGAATTTTATTCTGTAATAAACTGGTTTCAATACCTCTTGTTATATACAGTGAAAATCTTCTCCTTTTAACCGTACACTATACCAAATTATTTGTGATAAAACGGAATTAATGACTGAAGTGTAGCTAGATTTGTTTATATCAAACACTTTGACGGAATTGTAACATTGTATAAAGTAGACAAATGCAAAAAAAAAGAGGAAAACTTTAAAATATTGGTTTTCGACATAGCTTATTTTGAAAGTTTTTGTCAAAATGCTCATTTATACCGAATATACGAAAAAGTTTGGCCATGTATGCTGCCGATATCAAAAGCTGCTTCTCACTTTCTTGTGTTCTATTCTTATATATGCTTGATTATTTTATCCATTGGATGTTATATCTTTTAATAATATTTTACAAACTATTGATTACAAAATTGTATGTTTGTACTTCATATTCAAAAAAAAAAAAAAAAAAAATCGTTGCATATTCTGTCAAATTCTTTCATCAAATGTAAGACTTTGTAGCTTGCTTTAGTGCCCAAATTGGCATTATATGCTTCGAATATTTTCTTTTTTTTTCTTTCAATCTGATCCATTTACTACTTTAAACCAAAGTAAAAGCATTATTTAAAAACAGTTTTATTGGAAAAATATTTCATTACATAAATTTACAATTTTCTAAATGTCTAATTTCTCTCTCTCTCTCTCTCTCTCTCTCTCTCTCTCTTTATATATCTACACTGCTCAAAACAATTAAAGGATATTGCAGTTTTTGGTGGATTTTGTATCTGGGAAACTTTTTAGCTGATTGATACATGGTCGACAGACACAGTAGGTTATATGAGAATAAATTACACATGTTTGGCAGAAAAAAATGCATTTTATTGCGCATTTGTGTACAAAAGGAAAAAAAACACAATTTGTTCACGAAAAAAAGAATAAGAAAAGGTGTTTTCTTCAAAGAAAATCATTTTCAGTAGGGGGTATGGTTTCCACGGGCGGTCAGCGACGTTGAACACCTTTGAGGCATGGACTCAATGAGGCTATTAATGACGAGTTGGGGTATTCTGCCCCACTCTTCCAGAAGAGCTCTTTCCAGTTCTTGGAGAGTTTGTGGGGGTTGTTGGTGGCCAGAAACTCGTCTTCTTAGAGCGTCCCAAACGTGCTCCATTGGATTCATGTTTGGAGAACACGCTGGCCATTCCATTCGAACGATTCCTTCCTCGAAAAGGAAATCCTCCCCCAGGTTTGCACGATGTGGTCTGCAGTTATCGTCCATTAAAATGAAGTTATCTCCGATTGCTGCAGCGTAAGGGACTTTAATAGGTCTGAGGATCTCATCCCTATATCGGCGACAGTCAGAGCTCCATCTCGAGTGAAGTAGAGGTCAGTGAGCCCGTCAATGGAGATTCCACCATACACCAACACTCCTCCACCGCCATATCTGACACTTTCGTGCACGAACGCTGGATTATTCCTACTGCCACGGTCCCTCCAGATGAAAATACGCGTATTATCCGGATGTACAGAAAAACGGGACCCGTCGGAAAACAGAATATTGCTCCATTCATTTCTCCTCCAGTTGACATGCTCGGTTGCCCACTCCCTGCGGTCGCGACGATGCCTTGATGTTAATCTAACACATACCATCGGTCGGCGAGCATACAGACCTGCAGCATGGAGCCGGTTTCGGACAGTCTGAGTTGAAATCGTGGTGCCTGTAGCCGAGCGAAGGTGTTGTTGGAGAAGAGTAGCGTTCATGTTTCCGTGTCTCCGAGCTGTTAACGCTAAATACTGATCTTCATTGGGCGTTGTTGCCCATCTACGACCTTGCCCTGGTCTTCGGCCTGCACATCCACTCTCCAAAAAACGGTTCCAGATCCTGGAAATGACACTTTGTGACACTCCAATGGCTTGCGCTACTTCGGCTTGAGTTTGGCCCCCTTCTAACCTACCAACAATTCTCTAAGCTTCTGAATCTGTCAAATGACTTCGCTGAGACTCATTGAGTACAATGTTACTGAGACATTGTACTCATCGAAACAAAGCAATCACTGAATGCCGATCATCCTTGTCTTCATTCTCTTTTATCCAGTTGAAAGTCAAATTTCATTCGCTGCCGCTGAAGCGACGTTTTTGACGTCGAACTCAAAATTTGCATACTCCACAGTTTGAAAACCAGAAAAATTTGCATTTGTGATTCTCTTCTTCTATTTCCGGCAAAAAAATTTCGTTTATATCTTTATTTTATATAAAACTTCAAATATCCTTTAATTGTTTTGAGCAGTGTATATAAATTTATAGTACAATAAACAAAACTGATATTAATTATAAAATTTTTATCCGAGAAAAATAAATAAATACTTCAATTACTTGATTTTGTATTAAGTAATTGAAAATGCGCCAGGGACTTTCTCACCCTTATGTATTACCCTACAAATATTTCCATCATAAACATATGATTCTTTAAAAGAATTTAAAAAAGACGAATTTTCGTAGTTCTGTTGTACATCGGCTTTTCGTGCAGTGATAGCCCTCCATATAGCTAACCTAGCTATTCGCCAGCAGCTAATATACAACAAAATGAGTGAAAACGCTTTTTTTATTGGTTTTTGTTAATTTGTTAGAAAACTACTGGATCAATTTTGATGAAATTCAAGACGAATCAATTCAAAAGTATCTTCTTTCATTTAAAAAAAAAATTACATGAATCGGTCGCGTAGTTTCAGAATAATCGGGGAGCAAACGTATAAAAATGCATGCATGTCAAATTGATAACGTCCTCCTTTTTTTTAAGTCGCTTAAAAAATTGATTTCATCCCCGACTAAATTAAACCGATAATTATAAATCCATACATTAATTTTACATGTGAGGAGAACTATATTTATTAACTCTGTTTGTCTAGCTTAGCTTTAGAGTATTAATAAATGTATTTTGAAATCTGATCTCATTTTGATTAAAATATAAACTTGAAACTCCTTGAAATATGAACAGCTAGAATAACGTTTTTGTGTTCAATTTTCATTGAACTTCATCGAAACTTCTCCATATTTTCATGTAAAAATGAAGTTTAGTTTTAAAGTTTCTTTGTAATTTACGCACTGAAAAATACCTTTCTTTCAGCCTATATGCAGATTTCTTAGCTTTTATTATAATTTCAATGTTGAGAATTATTCGAAATCTATTTTATAAAATAGGTTCACGTTCTGTTAATTATTGCATGTAATAAACAAAAAGCATCTCTAATGGTGCTAATGACTGTCAGGGGCGTGCCAACAGTATTCGGCGCCTGTGTGCAGAATTGCATTTAGCGCCCTATACCCCCCCCCCATATCCAATCGCCTGTAAAAATAAAACTTTATCCCCCCCCCCCAAAAAAAAAAAACTAAGAATATTTATAAATGTAATAGTTGTCATTCTTTTGGAGTATTTTTTAACCAGAAAATTTATTTAACAAAATATGTTTTGTTTCTTTACAGTTCGTATTTTATTTCATTAAATAAATAAATTTCTGTTTCCAAACATGCTTAAATTACTTGAAAAATAAAGAAGGATGGCAGCAATGTAAATAAAATTCGTAACACAGTAAAACCTGTGTAAATGAAAGCACTCTCTATCAGAATACTGCGCTACGGTAAAATTTCATTATCCTGGAGAAAATAATTTAATGCAATAACAATAGATTGCATCTAAAAGAAAGAAGTTTGTTTTTACTTTGCATGGATTGGCGATGGCTAAGAAAATTTACCGCATATAGATATCTGAAAATTTCGACAAGGATCGATGATGGTAGATGCACCTTGCACCTGAACCTGATTCTCATTTTTTTTTTTTTTTGTTAATTACCCGAAATATTAATTAAAACCCTTAAAAACCCTTAATGATCATCGCAAAATGGCGATCTTTTATTCTTCAACGAGATCATGCTTGTGTAATTCCCCAAGTAGTCCTTCCCACTGACCAAAAGCGTAACGTTTGATTTTTTCTGCATTTTCAAATTGGGATATAGTGAGATCCCGGTAGATTTACAAATAAATAATAATAAAGAAAAAAAAGAAAAACGATTTCAATGGTATTTTTAATTACTATTTCAAAAAACATTTTTATTTGGCAGCGATTCTCATCAGTTTTCAAGCTTTCCATTTCTCTGAAGTTTCAAACGCATAAAAAACAAACAAACAAACAAACAAGAAACAAACAAAAAAAAAACTGTTGATACATTCATGGTATTTTTCAGGTTCCAATAATATATCTGGAGTGAAAATATTAATATTTACTGTTCAAAAATTTTTTTGAAGTTATTTCAAGGATTTGCCAAACATATTTTTTCTCTCGATGCAAATTATCTCAAGATATCGTTTCCCAATTAAGAAATATGTGATTTGAATATCATTTCGCGTTAATAAATAAAAAAAATATGTATGAGGGATTGTGCGCATTTCCATTATTTATTTTATAAAGATTTTTTTTTTTTTTTTTTTTTTGTCAAAATTGAAAGTTTTATATCTAAATGTCAGAAAATAAATACAAATTGACGATTAGCTAGAAAAATCAGACCGGAACATGAATAGTACCGCCGGTATACTCTACTGAAGATAGTGGGAAATAAACTCGAGTTTCGATTGGATGGATTTTCATTTAAAAAGGAAAAATCATACAAATTCAAGATTATACACTGCTAACAATATAATGTTCGTTCGAAAATATTTTTATTCAAAATTATAAAATCAAATCAACTTGCTGCTGAAGACATTGCCCTCCCCACACCCCATCTCTACATTCGTTTGAAAAAAAAAAAATAATAACATTCAATATTTGACTTTAGAACATTTAAGGTTATTGTAATTGGCCTAGATGATCCAAGGCGGTTGGTTATAGTAGGATCCAATTATATAAATTTTGAACAGTTAAAACCAACATACTAAAGAAAATTGTGACAATATAACACAATATTTCCTATCAATACTATCAATGAATATAAACAGTTTATTTGTCGTAAATTACTACCAACTACCATATATACTCCTGTATAAGTCGAAGAATTTTAGACAAAATCTGGGAGATAAAAGTGGAGGGATCGGCTTATAAATATGTTAGTAAAAAAATAAAATAAAATGAAATAAATAAATCGAAGTTAATGGACGAATGGGCAATTTTTGAAATAATCGCATACGAGTCTAGGTTGGAGAGAGATAAAAGCTTAGAACAGAATCATTTATCCATCAAAGAATATCATAGAATTATCACTGTGATTAACAGAAAAAGCTCAACAATAAAGTCCCTGTAATTGTTCTGCACCCCTTTATTCTCTTGGGATAAAATTTCCTTCAGTACAGGGGCATTCATTTCAACATTTTAATCCTGAGAATGCTTCTAGATATCTCTTCTAAAAGACCTACATTCCAAAGAATACTATATTTTAGCAGTTTCAGAAATTATTTACCCTTGTAAATGAGGCTTGAATAGGTTTTATAAAGAATTTTTTTTTTCTCTTTTAAGCACGATTAAATTGGTGTGAAAAGGTATTTAAAAAAGTTAAGCTTTTTCGATTTTATATAATTATACAATTTTAAAACGCTGATTTTTTTTTTTTTTTTTTTTTTTTTTTTTTTTTTTTTTTTTAATAGCGATTAGAAACGTAGGAAAAAAGTTTACTAGATTAACGAAAATTTACTATTTTTTTTTCTTTTATTACAAATTATTTTTCAACACACTACCAGAAATGCGTTTCGACTTATACAGGGATATACTTTTAAAAAAAAGCCTAAAAATTGAAGAGGGGGACGGAAGTCGACTTAAACACGTATGTGGGTTCAATAAAACCGTGTGGAATTCAAACACTTTTCCCCGAGATGAGCTTCTGTACTCCGGGAGGAGGGATATTATAGAGCTCCGGGTAGAAAATTGCACTTTTTCAGCCAAAAAAGTTTTTGATCGAAAATCCAAACTCTCGAATTTTGAGGAGAGGAGGGGGGAATGCCTTCTCCCGGGCCACCCACCTGAATTCAACACTGCAATTAAAAAAAATGATTCAGCTGAACAAAACAAGATACATTCGCACTATTCAATTTAAAAACCCGCAAATTCATCTGTAGTATGCTTTTTTTTTTTTACACGATAAAAAAAATAATTTATTTTATTCATTAAAAGTATTTACTAGCAACTAACCAACTAAAATTCTATTTATATACATGCTTTCTTCGAGAAAATTAAAAATACAAAACAAAAGTAAACTTTTCTGACCTGACATCTGTCTGTGCAGGGTAAAAAACAAGAAAAAAAAATCACGAAAACTCAATATATACAGTAGACTCCCTCAAATCCACAACCCTCTACCATCCGCACATAAGTTATGGGTGTAAACAATGAAACATTCAGTTCAGATATAATTCGCAATCTTCTTACCAAATATATTTATGTATTAATCAAGTTTTTTTTTTTTTTTTTTTTTTTTTCATTAAGTTTGGCTAAACCTGAAATAAAACTTCTTTATTTTATGATTTTATATGTGAATCAGTAATGTACTGTAAAGAACTTAATTCTGAGAACTAAATTCCTAAGCCTGCGATTGATGGCGCTACTCCTCCTAAGAGAAAAGGAAAGAACATTTCCAAAAAAAGAACAATTTTTCAGTTGAGAGTGTCCGCTCGGATTTTTTGTTTAGTGAGATGGTGCAGCGTTGTTTCTGGTTTGTTCTGGAATGTGTTATATAAAAATGTTATTCTATTTTTTGTTAATTTGTGTCGTGCTCGTCTACATGTGAAATAAATTTTAAAAAGACAAAATGAGTTCTCCCTCGTGTCGACGTCTGCAGTTCTTCGTCAAGTCTACTTTGTGTTCTTACATACGTGAAGTTTGGTTGGCAGCTTGTGGGATATGAATCTTGGTGGAACAAAGCAAGTAAGCTAAAACTAGTTCCAATTTCTTTTATTTTTAGTGCCTTGACATTTATTATCGATTAATTTTTTTTAATCAGGATTAATAAAATTTTGTTTTACTTTCGTAAATTAATTACAATCTTTAGTAAAAGTGTGAATTAATTGGAGTAAAATTTCAAGCACTAAGAGTATTATATTGGCTTATTCCCATCAAATAGTAAAAAGAGAGTATAAAATTACTTTTGTTATTATTTTATTTCTTGCTACAAAGTGTTACTTTCGAATTCGTATGCTATGATAATTTAGAATATTGATAATTGTTCTTAAATAAAGAAAAGATATTTCTTAAATAAAGAAAAAAAAGGAAAGTAATACAGTTATATTTAATTTTTAGTAAGAATTATGATGGTAAAATTCTTTTGAATCAAAGTGATTTTATTTGTGAAAATGGTATAAATTTTATTCCAAGAACGGAATGACTTCGAAAAATAAAGGTTGTCATTACACCATTTCGATTATTGGATGAATGCCAATTTACAGAAGAAAGGTTCTTTCTGTGTTTGGTTATTTAGTTTATTCTAAAAGTAGAATAAATTATTTTTTGTTTTTTGTTTCCTAATTCGGAAATAAATGCAGTGATATTTTTGTTTTGTTATTTTTTGAATGAAAAAGTATGACAAAATAAAAGTGTTATCGGAAAAAGATTAATTCTGATTTCTTTGTTAGGTTTTTATAAAACAATAAAAACTTTTTAAAATATCTAGATAAAAGATTTATTATCGTTTGAAAAAGAAAATTGAGTTGAATATTTTAAAGTTTATTCTTTTCATGTAAAGAATAAAATTGTTGTGAGAATTATATAAAATATATTTTTGCAAATAATTTTGTTACGATTGCATAAAAAGTTTGAGAATTAAGAAAAATTCTGGTGTTTACGTGTTCTGGTATTTAATTTTTATTGCGTAATATAAATATTGTTTAGAAATAAAATTATCTGTTACACCTGAAATACAGTTGTGAATTTCGAAAAAATATATCTATTTTAATTGTATTTTTATGGTATTACATATGCTTATTTAATTTGTTTTAAAAATTTTGCATTGTGTTTAATTTGCTAAGAATTTTAGTAAATTGGTATATTGTGTTATTGTATATTGGTCAATTTTTCGTATGTGATTGGGATTTAAATTTGATTGAAATAATAGATCTAAGTAGGGGATTTAATTGAAATATGTTTTAGAATTGAATTATTAATTAAATTTGTTACTTGCTTGAAATATTGTTGTTAATAAGTTTAAGTAAAGGAAAATTGGGAATTATATAAATTTTAAAAATCAGCATTCTGATTTTGTTTCGATTTCGCTACAACGAAGATGTCTTATTTAACAAAGGGATCGAAGAGGGAGGACTTACAATTACTGGCTAGTGAGCTTGGCATTAAGGATGTAGGGAATTTAAAAATCGCGGATCTGAAGAAAGCTATCCTAGGAATAGACGATTATGATGAAGATTTTGTTAAAGGAATATTAAATACCGTAATTGAGGATAGGAAAAAGAGAGAAGCGAGGGAAGAAGAAATACGACAGGAAGAAAAAGAAGAAAAAAGACGTCAAGAAGAAAGGGAAGAAAAAAGACGTGAAGAAGAAAGGCAAGAGCGTTTGGCTAAAGAAGCTTGTGAACATGAACTAGAATTAAAGAAATTAGAGCAAAGAACTCTTGAATAGAGATGTAAATTTTCCGGAAAAATATAAGTGGCGGAAAAAAACTGTTTTTTTACCGGTTTTTTTCGGAAAAAAACGGAAAAATTGGAAAAATTGATTTTTCATGACTGTTTCTCCCAAATAAATTATATTTTCTTAGAGAATATTAAATAATAAACATTTTTTCCCATTTGTATGTATTAAATGAAAATTATTTTCACTTTATATTACAAAATAAAAAGAAAGTAGCAAAGCCTGCTTTTAAAAGTTTAGTTTTTTTTTCCCACAGCCTAAGAATTTTTATTATAAACACTATTGTTTATTGTATCATATTTCTGTTGAAATGATTTTTCAGTTACATGTTTAACTACCAATTGACCTAATGTAAAAACCTGAGCCAATATGTCTGCAGTTTGGAATGAAATAAATTATGCATTCCATTTACATAAGTATAGTTTTTAAGTAAATGATACTAGTTTAAAGAAATTATTGCAGTTTTGTCATTATTACGAATATCAATATTCAAAAATTCCATTGTTTGTTTAAAAGTGTATATTTTTACATTATTACTTTTTTTTCTTAGAATTATATTTTATTTCCTTTATAAAATATGTTTAGTTTAGGTATAGCTTTCCAATCTCAACTCAAAAAAGTTTTGATTTAGTTTTATAATCTAAATTCAAACACAACTGAGTTTCAGTTTGGCTTACTCAGGTATGCAACTAAAAAATAGCGTAGGATTTATTGACTGTTAGATTTTTACTCACTGAAACTTTTTTTTTTTTTTTTTTTTTTTTAAGTTTAATTAAATGTAATTTTTTTCTTTTTACCCTGAAATCTGGTATTCTATTCTTGAGTAAGAAACCATATTCAATAATGTTTCCACATGGTAATTTTATATTTCTAAGAATGGAACTCAAAAGTTATGAAAACACAAAACTACAAATAGAAAATGCTCACTATTTGAGGAATTAACAAAAGCAGTTACATACAGAGATAAACTTCTACTGTGCTTTAGAAAACTACAAAAATTCTAAGTTTAATCAAGAGGGAAAGTGTAATTTGGAAAATAGTTACTTGTAATAAAATATGGGGGGTTTTTTCATCGCAGTTGTACTTTTCTAATACAAACTGCCCATGTTTTTGCAACATTACTGTACATTATGGAGGTAAAATGGAGGTCAATTTTAGATTCAACACCTTGAAAAAACATTCAAGCTATAATGAAATCTTGAAAAATGCAGCATAGTAGAGCCACCTATAGGGCAATTTACACCAAAAACTAAACAACATTAATATATATCAGAAATTGTCTGAAGCTGTAGTTTGATTAAAAAAAAAAAAAAAAAAAAAAAAAAAAAATCATCCTTGAGTTAAAGCTATTGCGATAATCATGAATAATGCAGCATAGCAGCGTCATCTGTTGAGCAATTTACACCAAAAAGTAATGAGCACGAAGTTATGTCAAAGATTAACTTAATCTGAAATTTTATAAAAATACATACATTAGTTTGAGATAGAACTATTGTGGAAATTATGAATAATGCAGCATAGCAGCGCCATCGGTTTGGCGGTATACACAAATAACTAAACATCTCGAGTTTATATCAAGGTGTAACTGAATCTAAAATTTTGTGAAATTATGTGCATCAATTCTTGATATAGAGTGCCCATAAAATTTGTCACATACAGACTCACAGAGTGACAGATATTTTCCAAAAACCATCAAAATGTGTTCAGGACCTTCTAAAACGTTTAAATACACCAAAAACTGGAAGTCAAATTTTTCACGAATTCAATACTTACTTTACTTACAGTAAGTAGTAATAAATGCATACTTCAAAATTTTATGTTGAATTTTTAATTTTATCATTTCCAGTAATCGGCATATTATTGCAATGATTTTACACATGAATTAATTTTTAAAAAGAGAAGTTGCATTTAATTACATATCTAGATTTTTGTCATGTAATCAAGTTTTTGTGAAATTGTGAACTTTTTGTATATACTTGTACAAAATATATTCAGAATTTTTGAATAAGAAATTATTACTATATTTAGGTTCCTATTTAGAAATTTTTAATAAGGTTATTTACATACATATATGCAATTTAATAAGATTCAGCTGCTGTATGGCATGAGATTTTTTTTTCTTCAATCACTGCACTTGTGAAAGATACAATTTGTTGATTAAACTTTTTCTGAAATATCTATTTTCAAGAGAAATTTTGCAAAGGGTCTTGTGTTTCGAACAAGAAAAAAATGTGAAGGATCCTTTTTCAAGTCTTCTCAAACAGATTTCTGCTCAGAGATCAAATTATACACATTAAAATTTTCATGTGAGACACTCAACATAAAAATAAATAAAATAAAAAGTATGAGAATGTAGCTATTACAAAATTTTCACTATATTATTTCATAAATGAAATTTCAATTTTTCCAGTTCGGAAAAATTGAAAAATAAGCCTTCGGAAAAAACCCGAAAAAAAACGGGTTTTTTCCCAATTTTTCCAGTTTTTTTCCGAGCATTCCCATCTCTACTCTTGAACAGAACAATTTATCAGAGAAAAAGTTGGATCTCGGACCAAAGATACAGTTGGCACAAATTGTTCAGAAATTCGATGAAAAATCTGATGAGATGGGTCTGTTTTTGATTAATTTTGAGCGAAGAGCAGAGATGGCTAAAGTGTCGAAAACTGATTGGGTGGCACATTTGTTAGCTGTTTTACCCACAGTGGTCTCAAATATGTTAGCCAGGGAATCACCCGAAGACGCGATTAACTATGATTTCGTTAAAAGTCTTATATTAGAAAGATACAAGTTGAATAGTGAGAAACTGAAACAATGATTTTATCGTCATCATAAAACACCCGACAAATCTTGGAGGGACTACGCGCAAGAACTCACTAGTTATTTTACCGCTTGGATTAAGGAATTAGGTGTTGACAATTTTGATCAACTTAAAGATCTAATTATTACAGAACAATTAAAGTTTCGAGTGCCTGCGGAAACAAAGGAACATTTTCTAGATAATTGGTTAAATTTTATGACCCCTTTAGATTTGGCAAAAAAATTAGATGACTATGAAAGTATCAAAGAAAGTTTAAAAAGGAAAGAACTTCCTAAAAAGAATTTGTCTAATTTTCGACCCCAGTTTAAAAATTCAAATAACTTTGACTCCAAAATAGAAGCTAAAGATAATAAGCCAAAAATGCATATTAAATCAGAATCGTTTTCAGGAAATCATAGAGAGAGAGAATTCGAGAAGAGGAAAACGTTACGTTGTTACGAGTGCGGATCGAGCAATCATCTTCGTCCTCAATGTGATAAAATTAAGAAATCCACAGAAGTGATTTCACATGTTGATGTTGAAAATGAACAAGATTCTTCAATAACGCCTTACCTTAGTGAGAGGAAAGTAAATGGTGTACAAATGGAAATTTTGAGAGATACAGGTGCGACCATAGATTTAATTGCAAAAAAATATGTGAAGCCACATATGTATTTGAACGAGAAAGTGTGGGTTCGGGTGCCCTTACACGACGGTTTATTTTGCTTACCTCTCGCAGAAGTTGAATTGGACTGTGAAATGGGACATGTGATAACTAAAGCTGCTGTCTCTAGAGACTCTGTAGATTTAGGAAGATATTTGCTGGGAAATGAAACAGCCGAATTATTCGAAGATTGTAAAAAAGAAAAGGCATTGAGAGAGCACATGATAAATGCTGTGCAAACCAGAGCTCAGAAGAAAATTCTGGAGGCAGAGGTTCCTCTGGAGGAACCTGAAATGCACGAATTTTCTGATGTAACTTCAGAGAAAGATCACAACAATAACATAGCGAGTGAAGATAAGAAAATGGATGAGAAAAAATATGATAAATCTGAAGACAAGAAGATAGAAAACGAAGAAGGCTCAATTTTACCAGTTTGCGAAACTGTCTCATTGCAAGAACTTATCAAAATTTCTCCGAAGGAATTTTCTGAAGAGCAAAGGAAAAGCAAAGAGCTCAAGCCTCTTATGGAAGATGCTAAAACGGAAAATACTAAAGATAGAAAATTTATTTTGGAGAAAGATATGCTTTTCTATAGAAGAAAAGATAAAAATGGTACTGAAAGGAAATTATTAGTTGTTCCTGAAAGATTTCGTGAACAGTTAAAAAAATTTTGTCATGAAACTGTTGCATCTCATTTGGGTGTGGCTAAAACTAAAGATGCATTGTTTAAGACCTTTTATTGGCCAAATTGCTTCAAAGATATCGAAGAATATGTCCGAACTTGCGATTACTGTCAACGGGTTGGGAAGCCTCAGGACAAAAAAAGAAAGCACCTTTACAGATTGTTCCAGTTATTTCAGAAATATTTACAAAATTAAATGTTGATGCTTGTGGACCTTTACCTATCAGTACATTTTGGAACAAATACATAATAACTGTAATTTGCTTAGCTTCGAAATATCCTGATGCAGTTCCTACACCTAATTTGTATTCTACGACGGTTATTGATGCTTTTTTACAAATTTTCAGTAGACTTGGATTTCCTCGTATACTACAAACTGATCAAAGAAAGTCATTCATGAGTGCACTTACATCGGAATTCTTAGAGAAATTTGGCGTCAGAGTTGTGCGAAGCTCAGTTTATCATCCACAAAGTAACCCAGTTGAAAGAATGCACAGGACTTTGAAACGGATACTCAGAGTACTTTGCTTAGAATCGGGATCTGATTGGGAGAAGGTACTTCCACCTGCCCTTTTTGCATTAAGAACTGTAACTCATACTAGTACTGGATTCAGTCCAGCAGAATTAGTCCATGGACAGAACTTAAGAACTCCAATGATGTTACTCTCTGAAAATTTGACTGAGCAAGAGATAGAAGAAGATAGTGTGATATCCTATGTATTTTACTTAATGAACAGAATGAAGAAATGCCAAGAACTTGCTGCAGAAAATATGGAAAAGGAGAAACAAACACAAAAATATTGGTATGATATCAAAGCCAGAAAACGAGAGTTTAAGGAAGGTGATCAAGTTTTAATTGTGGCCCCATCCAAACCAAATAAACTGTCAGTTAGTTGGATAGGACCTGGAAGAGTACTAAAAAGATTATCAGAAACTAACTACGTTATATACAATCCAGAAGGGAAGAAGTCCCAAGTGTATCATGTAAATATACTAAAACCTTACCATCAAAGAAGTGTGGAAAACGTAAATTTACTTACTACAAAAACCACCTCTAATGATGAAGAAGAAGATGAAATTCCTAAATTGGATGAAGAAAATAAAGACAATGCGTTGTTAGAAGTATGGCAAGAAATCCAAAAAAATAAAAGATTAAATGAAAGTCAACGAGAAGAATTAGGACAACTTATTGGAAAATATGCTGACTCTTTTTCGACTGAACCAGGATGCACAAATTTAGTTGAACATGATATTGAACTGGAGTCAGAAAACCCAGTCTGTGCCCGGCCTTATAAAATGTCGCCTAGACAGACGGAAATTCTAAAGGCTGAAGTCGAGAAAATGTTGAAACTGAAAGTTATTGAGCCAGGTGAATCTGACTTTGCCTCTCCATTAATTTTAGTTGAAGTTCCCGGTAGAGAAGCAAGACCCTGCATAGATTATCGCCGTTTAAATAAAGTGACTCGAACAAAATTTTATCCTTTGCCCGACACTGAACAGTTACTAGAAAAAGTGTCTTCAGCCAGGTACATTTCAGTTTTAGATCTGACCAGAGGTTACTGGCAAATACCGTTAACCAAGCGTGCTCAAAGATATGCAGCTTTTGTGACAAATTTTGGGACGTACATACCGTTGCGCCTCCCTTTTGGTTTAAAAAATGCTCCATATGAATTTAGCCGACTTATGGCCGGATTGCTGAAAAACTGTGAAGAATATGCGGTGCCTTCTCTGGATGACGTGGCGGTTTTCTCGCAAACTTGGGAAAATCATTTAAAACACCTAGAAGTTTTTAAAAGATTGAGTGAAGCAAAACTGCATATTAAACCATCCAAATGTCAATTTGCCCAAGCTTATGTCAAATATCTTGGACATTTAGTGGGTCAAGGTCTTAGAACTCCAGGAGAACTGAAAGTTCAAGCCATAAAAGAGTTTCCAGTTCCTACTACTAAAACTCAAATCCGATCTTTCTTGGGTTTAGCTGGATATTATCGAAATTATATTCCGGACTTTTCTGTAATTGCAACGCCTCTCACTAATTTATTAAAAGGAAAGATTCGCAAATCAACTATAGACTGGAATGAGGACTGTCAAAAGGCATTTGATGAACTGAAAGTTAAACTCTCTGAAAATCTTGTCTTATATAGTCCAGACTTTACAAAACCTTTCATCCTTCAATGTGATGCTTCAAATTTGGGAATTGCTGTAGTCTTATCCCAGTTGAATGAAAATAATGAAGAACATCCTATAATGTACTTGAGCAAAAAGTTTTCAGACAGAGAACGAAAGTTTAGTACCACCGAAAAAGAATGCGCAGCTATTGTGTTTGCAGTGCGAAAACTACGATGCTACTTACAAGGAAGGTCTCCATACGGGCATACTCAGAAAAATCTGAAAAAATTACAGAATGTTCTTCTCATATAGTTATATATGTTTATAAAAAAATTTCGGCGGAATCTCCTTATAACGTCCGTAAAAAAATAATAAAAATTTCGTTTATTTGGCAATTTATCTCCGGTTGGCGAAAAAACGAAATTTTGAAAAATACGCTTTTACGCTTCGAATACTTTTTAAAGAAAAAAATGTCTATGTTCAATTTATTTAAATAAGTTTAGTTTAAGTAATTTTAGTTTTGCATTTTTCTTTACTTTAAGTGTAATTTTGTCATATACGTTTATATGTACTTATAACAAAATGAAATTAATATATTTTATCATTTAAAACACAATTTAAATTGATTAAAATTGTTCCGAATTGAAAGATACACTGTTAAAAATCTGCTGCATTTTGTTGCAACGCACTCCCTTGCTTGTATAGAAAACGGTTACTTGGCCGTGAAATGGATCTTTCTCATTGGTTGGAATAGAGATATTATATACAAGCGGTGGAGTGCGTTGCAACAAAATGCAGCAGATTTTTAACAGTGTATGACACGGTCAATTCACCGTGCTATGGAGCATTCTCATTGGTCAGAAGAGAGATATTCTATGAAAGTAGTGGAGTGACGTTGCAGTAAATGCTGCAGATTTTTAACAGTGAAGTCAATTAAAATCAATTTTCAGATTCGTTAAAATCGTCTGCTTTTGGCGAGGAAATGCACTGCTCGCCAAATCCCGCGTCGCTGTCAGCTTTTCACGCCAATTATTCCAAACTATTTTATTTTTTTACATATCTAATAATGTAATTCCGCCGCTAATTTTAACTGATCCTTTATTACCTACATGAGTAGTTTAATTCGTATTTTTTTTCAAAAAATTTTGAGTAAGCCCCCAATGGAGACCTTCCTTGTTAGATGGCCATCAAAAATTTCAAATCCAGACAGACCATAACTCTCTAGTATGGTTAGAAAAGAACAGCGGAACTAATCCAAGACTTTTAAGATGGGCTTTGATTTTACAGTCTTTCAATTATGAAATTGTTCACAAAAAGGGAAAACAACACCAGAATGCTGATAGTTTGAGTCGAGCTATAAAAGTCTAATTGATTAGAATGCTAATATGTATATATGTTTATTTGTATAACAGTTAATTTTGAATTTGTTATATTATATGTGTGTAAACTATTTTGTTTTTAAAAGAAAGGTATCACTTGTATTTGTAAATTTATTTTGTATAGATTATTTTTTATTTCTTTTTACGGTGGGAATAAGTCCGGTTCAAGGTACTAAAAATGTTTTTGGAACTAGTGCTACCAGAACTATGTTTTAAAAAGAAACTTTTCCTCGACAAGGCCCGGAAAAGTTTTCCCCCGGTGGGGAGGAGTCTGTAAAGAACTTAATTCTGAGAACTAAATTCCTAAGCTTGCGATTGATGGCGCTACTCGTCCTAAGAGAAAAGGAAGGAACATTTCCAAAAAAAGAACAATTTTTCAGTTGAGAGTGTCCGCTCGGATTTTTTGTGTAGTGAGATGGTGCAGCGTTGTTTCTGGTTTGTTCTGGAATGTGTTATATAAAAATGTTATTCTATTTTTTGTTAATTTGTGTCGTGCTCGTCTACGTGTGTGTTTACGTGTGAAATAAATTTTAAAAAGACAAAATGAGTTCTCCCTCGTGTCGACGTCTGCAGTTCTTCGTCAATTCTACTTTGTGTTCTTACAGTACCTTTGTGAGCCAAGTTTCATTAAATAGTTTAAGAAAAATACATTTCATCAATATAATGAATATGTATTCGTACATTATTGATTATTAACTTGAAGTCTGCCTTTAATAATTTAATCATTTTAAAAAATAATTTTTATTATTTTAGATTATTACTTATTTCAATATTTTATCATATTGTAAGCATTCACTATAGTTTCGTTTGCATCATTAATTGCATTCAAATTACTGTTTAAAAAAAGTAAACAAAGTTATGACCAGAAATCCTCAAAATCCTTTGGTCCCAAGCTGTATGGGTTTGAGGGAGTCTACAGTACATGTTATCCAAACAAGTTGTTCGAAAATTAGAAATTTTTACATGGTGTTTTTAAATATAGCTTCCAAAAAGCATAATCGTAAGTTTGAAGTAGAATATTATACGTATTACACTTATAGTATACTATTAGTATAAGAATAAGTATTATACGCGAGGTGAAGTATAAGTGTTTGAAATTATAAAAGTTCACATTAAGAAAAGACAGAGTTATTATTACAAATGTAGGGGAGACAGGGGTACAATGGACCACTTTTGTAAATTTTGACTGTTTACTCTTAAAATATTCATTTCTATAAATAAAAAAAAACCTCACATGCATGCATGTTATCCATACATTATAGTTTAGATTACATCTACTCAAAAATAACAATTATGTATACTTTTTAAAATATATATTTTTTAAATAGCAAGTGATAAAATGGACCATTGTACCCCATGACCGGGGTACAATGGTCCACAGCATGGGACTATGTGAACCACATGTAATTCTGAAAAAATATGTAAGTGTAGTACATTTTTTAACCTCCTGACTGCCGCCGGCTGATTTTTTCACACACTAAGCTGCAGGTTTCACTGCAACATAAGCAATATTTAAATTAGTATAATTCCACAAATAAAACCCAGTTCTAAAAAATTAAGTTAGGATTGATGCTATCAAAGATTATTCACCGATACTAATACCGTATTTTGCATCAGGTTGGAAAAAACATCTTTTTTTTTTATATTTTTAATAAATTACAGAGAAAACAACATTACAATAATACCCTTTGGCTGGGCAGTCAGGGGGTTAATAATAAGAAGCATAAAATATATCATAATTTGTTTATTTGTGTCTTAACTTCATAGATATAATGTAAGATTAACGATTATTAAGCAAATGATACATCAAAAGATATTTGTACCACTGATAGCCTGCTGCTTTCTACTGAAACATTAGAATCTGGAAGAATCATTTCAGTATCGTAAACATTTACAAGAGATTCATCAACATTATTGGAAAACACAAATACATTTTGGTGTGATTTTCAGCACACAAATCTCACAAAAATAGAATCATCATCATTTTTTTCTTTTACTAAATCAACAAATGTTTTTAGCCTCCGATACTATTTCTTTCAGACAAGCTAAAAAGTGTCGTGTCAAAAATTTTGGTCCACTTTTACTTACCAATCATACGTAGTATAGGGTAAGTCTTGCAAACCGTTTTGAAACTCGAAAAAAAATTTTGACGGATTTACACGTTTCAGATACTGGAGATTCCGAAAAACACATTTTTAGAAAAAAAAAAATTGCCGTCTGTCTGTCTGTAAATGCTGTATCTCACGAACAAATGGAGGTAGAGACTTAAAATTTTGTATGTACTTGGTAAGTAAGAATAGGAAGAAGCCTATTTAATATCAGTAACCTCGATTATCCAGAACTATTTTTTTCGGACTCTCAAAAAATTCGTTCTAATGAAATGTATATAAAAATTTTCGATTTTTTTTTTTTTTTTTTTTTTTTTTTTTTTTTTTAAGGAAAGGACGTAAAAGGCAATAAAATAACAAAAATTTTGCATCAAGAACGAAGTCGGTCGGATTAATAGTTGCCGAGATATTTGTAATCCTGTTTTCCACATTCTTCGATTTTTCATGACCCTGTATTTTCTTCAAATTTCAATTCAAAGATATGTTTTAATTGGAAATGAGACGCTTAATCTGACGCAGTAAACTGTTAGTTAATATGATTATTGTTTTTGGAGTTATAAGGATGTTTCTTTTACACAATCCGGTACTACTTGTGTAGTTTGGTATTTTACATAATTTGTCGAAATGGGTTCATCAGCAATTCATTAATGGAGCATTACTATGTATATTAAGAATATTTAAATATACGTTTAAATTTTGTTTTGGAATTGCAATGCATCTTATAAATAGTTTTCACATATTTTATTTTCAAATATTATATAATGCATATCCATGATGAATAAGTATTACGGTGGTCCCCAGCGACTTGTTTCGTAATTTGTTTATTAAATATTATTAATTTGTTTATTAAATTTATTTTGGTTATTTATTTATTTATTTATTTATTTTTTTTTTTTTTTTTTTTTTTTGTCAAAATTTAACCATAATGTAATTAACAACTTTTATTTCTGTCCATTGGTGTTTAATGTTTAATTTGAGTTAATTTGGAATTTGAAAACATATTATATAGATAATATTTCAAAAATGCTCTACGGAACATGAATCAGTTTATTTACATGCAAAAAATAAAATAATTAATTAATTCTCAATTTTGCATACAATTTTTAATTTTAAAAAACAGAGAATTCAGGACTGGAGTACAATGGATCATGATCCATTGTACCCCGGTTTCTGGTGGTCCATTGTACCCCATATGTGACTTTGACAAAAAAAATGATAAAAAAGAAGTTTAATATTTAGTTATTTTACTTACAATAAATATAGTAATATATTGTCTTACCTTTTTATTGTGCTGAGCAATGTCTTCCAAATTACAGATCTTTAACGTAAAAAATAGCATATGTTTCACTGAAAATATTTACTTTTACCTGTCTCAAATCGACTATCAAGAATAAAATGACTAAAATGGCAGCTATGCACATGGTTTTAAATTTTTATTTACTACTGCAGGGCTGCCATGTATGTACCAAAATATGAAGCATTCTAAAACAGAAATAATATCAAAAATAGGGGGTGGACCACTGTACCCCGGGGTCCATTGTACCCCAGTCTCCCCTACAAGTAAAAAGTGAGTAACTTACCTTATTATATTAATGAAGCATCAAGATTTATCTCTTAATTTATACCTTGGATCCAATTATAAGAACGATTTTTTAAAATCTCTTCTTATTGCACCTCCTATAACAACGAAAGGCAGACTAAATTGCAAGATCTTCAGAATTTCATGTCTCAGCAAAAAGTGAATATAACATACTACGGCGCCAATACAGTATTGCTGAATTTTACCTTCTAGAAAGAATGGTTTATCTTAAACAAAAAGAGATAGCTTAATTCAATTTAATGTGGCAAAAAAGATACGTATTCATTTGTTAATTTGAAGTAAAATAAGTAATTTCTTCTTCCTTTCCATGTTTGCCAGCAGTTGTAGTGCGCTTCTGCTTTCTTAAATGTTGGACAGGCCTAGTGTAGAGCAGCATTTGTCAAATGCAATATTCAAGTCGTTGTTCCAAATTTTTAAAGTTTCTGGCTTTTTTTTTATGTATTTCAGGTGCTTGATGGCACCTTTAAGAATTCAGTAGCGCCTTTCGACCATGACTTTTCGCCACAGTGGTGCCCTTCAGTTTGAGATCTCCCCCCCCCCCCCCCCCCCCACGGCGAAACCGCTGAAGAGATCTGCTAATATTATATACTTTAAAAATAAAAATGAACTCAGAAATTTATCAGAAATAATCATTTTAAATTTACAGTACCGCTTTAATAAATTAAAAAAGTTATTCAAACATTTCAGCTTCGCCTAAAATATTTGGCGCCTTTACTATTCTGGCGCCCGTGTGCGGTGCACACTTTGCACACTGGGTCGGCACGCCCCTGATGACTGTCTTTTCCAATTTCGAAAATTTATCCATTGCATTTATCTCTACATATAACAATAAAGAATAGCTTACGAAAATAACTTATTTTCTAAGCATGAAGAATATAACTCTAATTTTTAATAATTTCTTTCATTATTGCACAAATATATATGTATGATAATAAACGTGAAATATCTCTCATCGTAATTTTTCTTTTTCTTTATAGACATATAATGAACATTTTCACTTCAAATCCGATTAAAATTTAATGATATTTTCTCAAGCAATCTAGCAAATTTAAAAATGGCAATGTAATACTATTAGAAAATCAGATTAAATATTTGTATAGCGAAATTTAATCTGTCAATATTGTTTATTGTAACATAAAATATGCCAAATAATAGAGAGAAAGGCTGTTTAGTTGCGCAAAACACGGTAAACTTATCTCTTATTGATTAGCATTTCATCAAACTGGAATGTTCTAGAACAGAGTTTCCCAACCTTTTGTCTTTCACGTAGCCCTTTCTTAGATTTTTCATTTCGGGTACCCCCTTTTCTCTTTAACACGCACCCCCCCCCCCCAACGCAAGCATGCTTTTTTAGGGTTTCGTTCATCTGACAAAACCCTATTCTTCTCTATCCTCTGTCTGTCCGTCCGTCACACAAAAACTGTATGAGTCAGATACTCTGTGTACTTACAGCTGAATACCTCGTGTCACACGAAACATCATAAAATGTTGAAAAATTCTATTATCTATATATTTAAAACACCTGGCTGTTTTTTTGGTCATCAGCCCTGAGCCTTCTACTGGCCCAATTTTGATAATTATTTTTTTAAATGAAAGCTGTTTATGTGTAGATGTGCCCATTCTGGCTAATTTTTAATTTATTTCAATTTTAATATTTTATTTTTAATTTTAAAAGCTTTTTCATGACATTTCTTCAAAACAGTGGCAACAGGTTAAGCTGTTCTCAAAATTTATTTTGTTTCATTATTCTCCACAAATCAGGAGCTTGATCTCATCGGTGAATGTATAATCGCATTTCAAAAAAAAAAAAAAAAAGAATAAATAAAGGTTTTTGTTAAATTTAATCATAATAAAATGATTGCACATAGTTATATCCCCTGCAATACACAGATTATTTACTGAGTAATATTATTAAGTAAGTAAAATAACAGAAGATAAACTTTAATAAAATATAATATCTAAAGTGAAATTTTGTCGATGGAGAAAATGTCGTCATACAAAAACCAGATAAACTTATTCCATGAATATAATATACATTGTTATAGCTGTGTCAGTGATGATGTCATATTCACTGACTTTAATTCCTGCATCTAAATAAAGTGAACGTTTATTAATTTAAAGGTCCGTGGTGTGCACAAATGAAAATATTTCGATAAACTGCGCCATTTCTATTTAATTATATTGAATATTTTATGAAACTAAAGAATTCTTAAATAACTGCATAAATCACGCTTTTATTTAAGAAAATATGAGTATTTCTGAAGGTGTAAATGATGTCGTATTAGAGAAAAAAAAAGAATAAAACCTGTGATATGGCGGTATTACTATATTTCTAGCTTACATAATATCAAAAAATAATTAAAATCATTTCATTGTATTAAGTTATTGTTTAAAATAGAAAAAAAAGTCTGCATTTGAGCAACAAATACAAAAATTTTATTCTTTTTAATAACAGAGATATCTTTTTTTCCGTTGCCATAGCAATAAAATTAATTTTTACAAGTTCATGGAGGATACAAACCGATAAATAAATTAAATTTATTGCAAGTGCTGTAAATGTGTACTGGGTTGGTTAGGTAGTTTAGTAAGTCCCTGTTTCTATTATAATTAAAATGTTTCATTGATATTATAATTATTGTACAGTTATCAAGCGATCTTTAAATGGAGAAAAAATAAACTATGCAGATATTTTTTAATTCGTCTTCCGGGGTATAATATTAACTTCCTAAATAGTTTGGCATTTAAATAATATTTAAGATTTAGAAACAGCATTAAAAAAAGATTTGTAGTTGAAGTCCAACATAATAATTTATGAGTTGTTTTAATGTTGTTTGTTATGTGTTATGAGTTGTGCATTTGTTTATTTCGCTCAGTATTTTACTGTCTATATAAGATTAATATATATCATACCTAATATGTATTTTTTCCGTCGAGTTTCGACGGGTGCAGCTAGTTTTTATTAAATCATTTTTTTTTTCAATAGCATTCATTAATTTTTGCGATTTAAATTTTAAAAAAGTACCTTAATTTGAATGATTTGTGTGCCGACATCATTGCTTGAAGGTAAAGTATCTCGCTAGCGAACAAAGGGTTCTTACAAGGAGGGTCTCCATATTGGGCATACCCAGAATTTTATGTAAAAAATACTAATTAAAGTACTTATGCATGTAATAAAGGATCAGTCAAAATTAGCGGCGAATCACATTAGATATTGTGTAAATAAAATATTTTCGAATATTTGGCGTGAAAAGACTAAAGAGTCACTCGATTTGGCGAGCAGCCCTTTTCCTCGCCAAAAGCAAACGATTATAATGAAATTCAAAACTGTTGGATATTTAGTTTGCGTGGAAATGGTATTTAATGAATTTAAACATAAACAATGAGAGACTTTAATACATTATATACATCTGTATGCATATTGTATTACATATATATATATCTATTACTCGTTGAAGTAGTTGTTTAATTAATCGCAGGAAAAAATGTTTTCATAGCTAAAAAAATCATATTGAGAAAAATTATCTTCATGTTACATTTAAGCGTATTCAAAAATAAATGTCATATGTTTCCAAAGCAACAAAATCTAATCAACAATTCTCAATTGGACTTTGAGCCTGAAACAAATATAATTAAATTTTAATTATGAATTTCGTTTTAAATCTCAAATTTTGATGATTAAATTTGAATATATACTTAAAACAAACTAAAACTTATCAAACTAAAGTTATTTAAATTAAACTTATCAAAACAAGTTCAACATGAAACTTTTTTTTTAAAGTGTATTTGACATAAAGTTTTTTTTTTTTTTTTTTTTTTTTTTTTTTTTTTTTTTTTTTTTTTAATTACATTTTGTTGCCAACCGGCGATATATCACCAAATAACGAAATTTTCATTATTTTTTTACAGCTACTGAATGGAGATTCCGCCGAAATTTTTTTTTTTTTTATAACACAAGAAGAACATTCTGTAATTTTTTTCAGATTTTTCGGGGTATGCCCGTATGGAGACCTTCCTTGTTAGTTCGATCTCCGAGCTGGAAGTTAAAAATTTCATATTAAGATGGATTTAATTTCTTATTATTTTTCTTATTTATTTTTTATTTAATTTCAGTTTAAGATTTATATTATTAAGGTTTCGTTCATCTGACATTCATAATATTTTTTGAAATTCAACTTCCTGTTTATTTAAAAAACTATTGTGATTTATTAATGATTCAGCATTTTAAATTTCGTTTAAACATTTTTTTTCGTCTTTAGAAATTTAAAATTGTATTTATATATCCGCTATTTTTTTTTTTTTTTCGTATTTTCAAAAAACTTGTAATTTTGCATTATATTTAAATAATTTGATTTGAACTTTTATAATTGTTTTAAAATTAAATCTGTTGGCGCTACCATCTTTGTAAGAATTTAGTAGTTATAAATTACCAATTTTAATTTATTAATTAAAGGATAAGTTGTTTTAAAAGACATACTAAACGAAACCCTCTGTGCGATCTGCGATCACACTTACCCAATTGTTTCATTAGTAATCATCTTACCACAACCATTTAACAAAACCATACAAATTACATTGTCGGGTAGCCAATAAAGCGATCACCGCCAAAAAACGGCATCTTTTCGCCAAAGATGTTGAATTTGAAACCATGCCGAGAGAACTATGGGATGTGGCGTCTACGTATATTAGAAAGTCAATGGGAACGACTTTTTATTTAACCCATAGTCCGCATAAGTCAATGTGGTGTCTATATGTAAAAGAAAATTCTTTCTTTTAAAATTTGATTTTTCTACCCACTTGTTTCATGGTGTATGTTCATTTTTGTTTCATGGTGTATGTCTTATTTAGATACACCATTCTGTATAAAATTTCACATTCCCAAAGAAAAGGAAACTAACTCTATTGTGTCGCGACGCAATAGAGCGTGTGCTAAAGATTTCATTTTATTTCAGAATTCCTTTCCAAAATCTTATAAGATTATATTTTGACGTGACAACGTCTTGTAAATTGGTTTGCCGGGAGACACTTCAAGAAACTGCGTTACATTACGTTACGCTCCGCTCACGATACGCGCTCACTTTTCTCTTAACTTTTTCCGGTCACTTGTGGGACCATTTTCTGAACGTGAATGTGAATTCGCTGCAAGGAAGGGGCGGTGCTTAATAGGAATTTTAGATAGTATCAAACTAAGACGAAATACGTTATGTATTAGTTATTAGTATAAAGTACAAAGAAAATAAGTGTAGTTTATTTCGTAATTCGGTGGTATATTATGGAAAACTAATGATATGTGATTAGTGAAAGCCATTTTACTTTAGTTATATTCTGCTCATTGAAAAATTCTTTAATATGCTGTTTACAAAATTCAACATTTGACATCAATAAACATGAAGTAAAATGTGTTTAACAAACACAGTGTATTGCAAGTTATTGTATGTATATTTGTATATAAATACGTATGTATGTGTAAAGGTAAAAATAAAATTTTGTTAATATGAAATTCAGTGCGAGATTCTTTGTATAAATTAATGTTTTAAATATAATTCTTTGTATAAATAAATGTTTTAAATTGTTACTATTATTTCATCCTTCTTCCTACTATACGAATGAATATTCACATTAAAATTATTTTACAACTCAAAGTCGTTGTCACGTAAAACTTTCGCCCGTATACCGACTTTACAGGCAACCAATTTTTATTATTATATTTTTCATTCTGATTACTTGGTTTTATGTACATTATTATTTTTTTATTTGCAAATAAAGATTAGGTGTCACCCCTTAGAGGGTGACACCCGGGGCGGACGCCCCCTCCGCCCTCCGCTAGCTACGCCACTGGGAACAGCTGCGCTGTTCTAGGAGGATATAAACCGTTTAAGTTCTTATTTTTGATGGAAAATTATATATAATATACGAATGTTATTTTTCTGATTCATAATAATTTACGGGGTAAAAATCTTATTTGAAAAACGTAAAGAAAATAAAAAATAAAAAATATTATCTCTTAAAAGTTAATAAATGCCAAATTAACTTTGAGATTTTCCTTACTGGAAGGCTTCTTGAAAAAAATTCTCTGTACCCGTATGTTTTAAAAATCTGTGCTAATAAAAGAAAGTTTCGCTATTTGCATCTGTCTTTATGTGTGTTTATGATGCCTGGTTAAATTTATAGTACGTAAGAGGCTAAAAATTTTTGAAAGGCTAACCCAAAGTGCCCCTGGTGCACCTGAGACACAGAATTTTAAATTCTTAATAATTAGTTGAATTAAAACATTAATTAACTCTAATTAAAATAATTTTAAATATTATTCATAATTCAACTAAAACATGGATTTTTATCAAACCGAAGAAGATTTTTTCAAACAACTTGGTGAGAGGAGGAAGATTTTTGTTGGAATGAAGGATTGATAAGGACGACAAATGTACTGGGTTTCTTTAAGAAAGGGAGATATTTTTAAATCGACCGATTCTAAAAACTCGAAAATTGCACAGCCAGACGCAAAAGAATTCTCCTTTCAGAAATTCTAAAAATTATTTTAATACTTCCGTAAAAACTTGAAAAATCCATTAAAAATCGATTTATAAAATCTATTTTTTATTTCTTTTGAGACGCAAGCAGGGAACACAGATGTTTGTAATCTTTCCGAAAACAAACATTTGTCGCCAACTGAAGTAGTAGTTTTTCTTTTTCTTTTTTTTCCTGGTCTGTAACATTTTAACAAATATTGCATTTAGACAGTTGTAATTAATGTCTCTAGGTGTTTTTTTTTTCTGATTACAAATACATAATTTTTGTTAAAATATCTCCTATAGAACTCTAATTGTTGATTAAAAATCAGACTTAATGAAAGAATTCATATTGGATTTCATTTTTTCCTCCCCGACAACGTTTTAACATCAGCAGATAAAAAACCACAGATATTTTTTAAATTACGATTTTTTTTTTTTTCGAAATGCAGTATTGTTGTAGATAGTAAATTTACAGATTTTAAAGATGCATCAATTTTTCGTCGCTGTTTCTGAATATCTAATTATCTTAAAAATCGATTAAGAGCTTTGTATTTTACCAAAAAATCAATTTTAAAGAAATAGAAAAACTTGCCAAAGTCACATGATTTAAATCTAATAACATATGTGCTCGTAGAGAAATTAAGGTTTTTATAAACACAGTCCCAAATTTTTCTAAGTTTTTTGCTTACAATTTGTAAAGTTCTTAATATAAAATAATGTTTTCTTCTGAAAATATGACAAACAACATTGTATACAATACCTTGTAAACATAATCAAAAATTAATAAAAATTGTATTAAAAATGAGCAGGTTTACTAAATTATTTTTTACTGCGCATGCGTGTTGCGTCAAAGATATCAAAATTTCATTTGCATATTGTGTTAGCTAAATGTATCGAGCAACTTTTATAAAAGTCTCAAAATCATGGATTGAACATTATAACAGTGATCGTCCATAGAATAAGGCCAAAATCCAATATTCCCAAAATGAAGCAAAAAGATGAGGGATTGTATTCATATATCGATTGATTAGTGTCAATATAGAATTACATAATATGGCACGCACTACTATATTTGGATAAAACCCCTCATTTTTTGCTTCATTTTGGGAACAAGGGATTTTGAGCGTATTTTATTGACAATTACGTTCAAAATTTTCAAGCTATGTTTTTGATACTTTTACAAAAGTTACTTTATACACTATATTGCCATTGATTATGGGACACTTGCGATTTTAGACATTTTACTAAATATTTAGAAAAATACATAAAGAATCATCTCGAAACTCTTAGTGTATAAATATAATAGTATACGTCATACATCTCCGTGAAGATTTTTTACCGAAACTCCATAGGGGACCGTCAACAAATTAAAAAAGAATGAATATCTTTTGAATAACCCTGTCAAAACTAATGTAGCAAAAGCGCTCAAACTCTAGATTATGATTTAATGCCGTATTGTAATACACTGTGTTCATTTTTATGCAAATAGCATGCATACTCGCAGAGTAATTAAGGTTTTTATAAAAATGATCCCAAATTTTTCCAAGTTTTTCCCTTATAATTTTCAGAGTTCTTAATATAAAATAATATTTTTTTCAGAAAATATGACAAACAACATTGCACACAGTACCCTGTAATCAGAATTAAAAAATAATAAAAATTGTATGAAAAATGAGTAGGTTTACTAAATAATTTTTTACTGCGCATGCGTCAAAGATATCAAAATTTCATTTGCATATTATGTTAGCTAAATGTACAGAGCAACTTTTGTAAAAGTCTCAAAATCATAGTTTGAAAATTCTGAAAGTAATCGTCTATAGAAAAAGGACAAAATCCGTTGTTTCCAAAATGAAGCCAAAAAAATGAGGGATTTTATCCAAATGTAGTAGTACATCCCGTATTGTGTATTCTATATTGACACTAATCAATGAATATATGGATACAACCCCTCTTGTTTTTGCTTCATTTTGAGAATAACGGATTTTCAACCTATTCAATTGACGATTATTTTCAGAATTTTCAAGTTATGATTTTGTGACTTTCACAAAAGTTGCTCTATACATTTAGCTAACATAATATGCAAATGAAATTTTGATATCGTTGACGCATGCGCAGTAAAAAATTATTTAGTAAACCAACTCATTTTGTGTACAATTTTCACTATTTTTTAATTCTGATTACAGGGTACTGTGTGCAATGTTGTTTGTCATATTTTCTGAAAAAAAATATTAATTTATATTAAGAACTCTGAAAATTATAAGGAAAAAACTTAGAAAAATTTGGGACCATTTTTATAAAAACTTTAATTACTCTGCGAGTATGCATGCTATTTGCATAAAAATGAACAAGGCGTATTACAATACGGCATTCAATCATAATCTAGAGTTTGAGCGCTTTTGCTACATTAGTTTTGACAGGGTTATTCAAAAGATATTCATTCTTTTTTAATTTGTTGACGGTCCCCTATGGAGTTTCGGTAAAAAATCTTCACGGAGATGTATGACGTATACTATTATATTTATAGACTAAGAGTTTCGAGATGATTCCTCATGTATTTTTCTAAATATTTAGTAAAATGTCTAAAATCGCAAGTGTCCCATAATCAATGGCAATATAGTGTATATTTTATTGCTTATTATGTTTATACAAATGAAATTTTGGTATCGTTGACGCATGCGCAGTGAAAAATTATTTAGTAAAACTGCTCATTTTTTTATAAAATTTTTCTTTTTTTTAAATTTTGATTACAAGATATTGTGTACAACGTTGTTTGTCATATTTTCAGATGAGGACATTATTTTATATTAAGAACTCTGCAAATTATAAACAAAAAAACTTGGAAAATTTTGGGACTGTTTTTATAAAAAGCTTAAATTCTCTACAAGTACACATGTTACCCACATAAAAATGAACACAATTTATTACAGTAGACCACTTAATCATAATCTAGAGTTTGAGCGCTTTAGCTACATTAGTTTTCACAGGGTTATCCAAAAGATATTCGTTCTTTTTCAGTTTGTTGACGTCCCCCTATGGAGTTTCAGGGGAAAATCTTCACAGAAATGTATGACCTGTACTATTATATTTATACACTGAGAGTTTCAGGATAATTCCTCAGGTATTTCTCTAGATATTTAAGAAAATGTCTAAAATCGCAAGTGTCTGGTCACCCTTGGCCATATAGTGTATCATAGGGACTCAAGTGGTGTACTGTGGTATTCAGTGAGATAAACAAAGCCCGAATGGTTCAGATGGTTGCGCATGTTATTGATACAACCTGCGTAAAGAGGCTTGGATTTTCTTTAATCATCAACAACAAGATGACTCTTTAATGATCTGGGCTTCACTGTTCTTTAATGCTCTTTCATCTCTGGAGTTCCGCTATGGTTGTCAAACAGCGCAAGGCTACATATTGCACATTGGAGAACAATTTACAGTCACTTGGTGGACTTTTAAATGGTCCAAAGTATTATTTGAGCAAGAAAATACGTTCATTCATGTTACATACAAAACAAAAACTTGGTTTAACTCTCAAAATATTGATTGGCAGGTGTGTATCCCTGATCTGAACCCAATCGAAAATATTTGTGACATCATATATGGTAAGGTTTACGCTAATTTTAAATCATAATCTTCTGAATTTTCTGTTAATAAGCTTCAAACTGCTGTTGAACGTGTTTGGTACAAAATAGACCCTTAAGTGATGCAGGATTTAGTTTCTTCGATGAAAAGTCACATTTTTTTCCCTAATTGCAGACAATGTGGTTTCAGTTCGATTGCAATTTATGGTTATTTTTCCTGTGAATGTATAGATTGTCTATGCTTTTGCAACAATGTTTTTTTTTTTTTTTTTTTTTTTTTTTTTTATCATTATATATTATGAAACGTGTATAATTTAAAATTGATTGTTTATGATTAAAGAATAAGTCATAAGAAATATATGACAGTTGAACTAAAACAATTAGTTGCATATTTCTCAGTGCAAATGCGTGATCGATCATTGACTAAACTTTTGCTGGGAACTCATTTACGCTTTTTCCATATAAAAGAGATTTGCGGCAGTGGCGCAGCCAGAATTCGGTTCTAGGGTGGAGGGGGGGGGTGTTTAAGTTTCTGATACATGTGTTTGCCAGTTATTTAAATCGCTGGTTAACAGAATCAGTATTAATTAGAATATTCTCTATATAATACTTAAACTGAAAGAACATCTGTGTGGCAGGAAATCATCTTTCTTTTAGCATAATGCGTCTCAGAAAAGTAATTTAGTTTAAATAACCAATTTTTACTTAACTAATCCATGTAATATGCCATCCACAGTTTTAAGTAGAATGTTCGCCATTTAATTGAATCACTTTATTAAATGAAATCTGATTCAATAAAGTCGCGGATTTCGAAATACGCCGCACTGTAAAAAATTTTACCCTTTTGCTGCATCGTCACTCCCCGGCTTTTATAGAATATCTCTCTTTTGACCCATGAGAGTGCTTCATAATAGGATGAAGCAATCGTTTTGTATAAAAGGGGTGGAGTGACGATGCAGCAAAAGGGTCAAATTTTTTATAGTACATAACGTTTAAATATTAAGTTTGATTTTGATTCGTATAAGCGGCAATTAAAGCGATCCTTCTCAGCTCACAGAGAGGTTTTAACCCCAACCCCTCCGCCCTTGGTTGAGCCACTGATTTGCGGTACTTTAGTAGAGCTTTTTTATCGTGCTTTACATGTTCACTGCACAATTTAAAATCCGATAAATTTTTCTTTAACTGTCAATTTTCTTGAATTGACAACCGTAAAAGTGCTATTACATGTGGGGTCAAAGTTGCATCAAATTCTAAGCGTCTCCATGTTATCCAATGGCTCCAGGGGAGTCGCTCAGAAAGCAAGCGATTCTCTTGTGTAGGAGCATCTTTGACGCCTGGAACGAAGCGATTCGCCGATAACAGCCAATCAAATGCTTGAAAATCTGAAGATGGAAAAGCCGTTTCTCGAACAGCAAATGAAATGCTTAGAAAACAAAAAATCGCAGGCGGCTTTTGTCGCTTGAAATTTTTATGTGTAATAGCACTTTAAATATTTATTACACGAGATCAAAGTCGCTTCAAATTTCAGGCGTCTCAATGCTATCCTATGGCACCAGGGGAGTTGCTTGCTTTTGAAGCGATTCCCTTGGTGCCATAGGATGGCATGAAGACACCTGCAATTTGAAGTGACTTTGACTCCTCGTGTAATAGCACTATAAAAGTGCTAATACAGTTAAAAATTGCAAGCGGCAAAAATCGCCTGCGTTTTTCCGTTTTATAAACATTTCATTGACTGTTTGAGAAAAGGCTTTGGATCATTCGGATTTCCAAGCATTTGATTGGCTGTTACTGGCGACATTCTTTGTTTCACACGTCAAAGACGTTCCGACAAAACACTGTAAAAAATTTGACCCATTTGCTGCAGCGTCACTCCACAGCTTTTATAGATAATCTCTTTTATGACCAATGAGAATGCTCCACAACACGCTAAAGTAACAGTTTTCTACAAAAGCGGTGGAATGATGCTGCAGCAAATGGATCAAATTTTTTACAGTGTAGAAAATCGAGCGCTTTCCGAGCGACTCCCCTGGACCCATAGGATAACATGAAGACGCAGACGCCTGGAATTTGAAGAGACTTTGACCACTTGTGTAATATCACTTTAGTATTGTTACATATGTTGACATCAGTTATTTGTAATTTATCTAACTGTGATTTTATAATATTCAAGATATAACTGTGATTTATAATATTTTATATAACTGTGATTTAATGTTCTATGAAACTGTGATTTATTATATTTTATGCAATTGTGATTTAGTAACATGTTTTATCTGTAACTGTATGGTTAACTGTAGCAGCAAGTAGACTGTCAGTTGAATGTTTTGCCATGATGCTGTGTGCACAAGCTAGTCTCAATGCTAAAGTTTAAGCATGTAATTATTGTAAATAAAGTTTTATTTTACTTAAAATATTACTGAATATAGTTAGTAATTAACTAATAAAACATGGTGTCAGGATGAAAAACGAACCATGTGTTGCATTTTGTCTGATGCAAAGGGATTGAACTTTGTTTATCCATGTGACAATATCTGAGTTGGAAACAGGCTTGAGATTGTTGTGGTCTCTGTGTGAGAAACTGGCAAAGTTTGTTCATTTTATTTATTTTTATCATATGAACTAAGTGTTCCCTGAGAAAAAAAAAATGGAGATATTCAAGCCACCAGGTGATATTAGTTTCACTTGCAACAATCTAGCTGAAGCATGGACAAAATGGACTCAAAAGTTTGAAAATTATCTTATAGCATCTGAGAAAGTGGACAAGGCTGACACAGTAAAGATTGCAATTTTACTTAACTTCTTGGGTGATGAAGGAACAGAAAATTTTAATACATTCAAGGCTGGTGAAAACAAAAGCAAGGAAAAATTCAAAGATGTTATGGAAATGTTTACAGACTATTGTATCCCAAGAAGGAATGTTGTCTTTGAACGATTCAAGTTTTTTTCTTGTTCTCAAGATGAAGGTCAGCAGGTGGACAATTATTTAACTGAATTAAAGACTTTGTCTTCTACTTGTAGCTTTGGTGATCAAGAGGAAAGTCTTGTCAGAGATAGACTAGTTTTGGGTATTTGAGAAAAATCCTTACTGGAGCGATTGTTGAGAGAGCCTGACTTGACACTACAGAAAGCGGTGAATTTTTTAAGAACAGCAGAGACGAGTAAACTTCAAATTGAAACTGTTAAGTCCACTTCCCAAGTTCATGAAGTGAAAAAGAGTAGTGACAAAGTTGTCAAAGGGACAGCAAAGTTCAAAAAGAAAATAAATTAGTGTCAAAAACTGTGCAAGGTGTGGAAAAGATCATAAAAAGTATAACTGTCCTGCATATGGGAAACTGTGTGCTAAATGCAAGGGTAAGAATCACTTTGCGGCTATGTGTAAAGCAGTGGTGAAAGCTAATTATAAAACAGTAAACAATATAGAAAGAGACTGTGATGATTTTAATTTATTATACATCGACAGTGTGTCAGAGCAAGTGATGGACTCTAGTTCTGATTGTGAATTGGTAAGTGTTAATTCTTTAGATAATATGTGGTTAAAGAAAATTAATGTTGAAAATAATTTGATTGAATTTAAACTTGATACAGGGGTTGAAATTAATGTGTTGCCACTGTCTGTATATAAAAATATGAATTTTCCATCTAATATTACATTGAATAAGACTAATATTACATTAATTTCTTATGGTAATTTTAAATTAATACCAGAGGGTGAATTATTGTTGCATTGTACTGTAAATGAAAGTGATAATGTTTCATTGAAATTTATTGTAGTTAATGTGTCATCTAGGCCTATTTTAGGGTTAAAAGCATGTCAAATGTTAAATCTTATTAGAAAAATTGATGAAATTCAAACTAGTTGTAAGCAAAATGTTATAAATGCATACAGTGAGGTATTCAGAGGTTTGGGTAGATTTCCTGGTGACCCATATCACATTGAGTTAAAGCCTGAAATTAAACCAGTAATAGATCCTCCTAGGCGGGTTCCTTTAGCTCTTAATAAGAAACTTAAAGAGACTTTGGGTAATTTGGAATTTAAGGGTGTGATAAGAAAAGTCAACAAACCTACAGACTGGGTAAATAGTCTTGTGATTGTTGAGAAACCTGATGGGAGTTTGCGAATCTGTTTGGATCCTAGAAATCTCAATAAAGCGATAAAAAGAGAGCATCACATTATCCCTACTGCAGAAGAATTAATTAGTAGGTTGGAGGGGAAAGAGGTGTTTTCTGTTCTCGACTTAAAAGATGGGTTTTGGCAAGTGCCATTAGATGAAGAAAGTGCAGATTTATGTACTTTCAATACTCCATTTGGGAGATATCAATTTTTATGCATGCCTTTCGGAATTGCATCTGCTCCTGAGGTTTTTCAAAAGAGGAATTTAAACTTATTCAATGACATTAAAAATGTAGAAATTTATTTTGATGATGTCATAATTGCAGGAAAAAATGAACATGAGCATGACATAACATTAACAAAAGTTTTGAATAGAGCAAAAAGCTGTAATGTTAAATTTAATCCTGAAAAATTCCAATTCAAAGTTCCTGAAGTTAAATATGTAGGTCAAATAATTTCAAAAGAGGGAATTAAAGCTGATCCACAGCATATTAAAGCAGTTACTGGTATGGAAACTCCAACTGATAAGGCAGGTGTTAGAAGGTTCCTGGGTATGGTCAATTATGTATCTAAATTTATACCAAATGTGTCTAGTATAATTTCTCCCTTAAGAAATCTTATAAAAGATAAAGTAGAGTTTAATTGGGTTGCAGAGCATGAAGCAGCTTTTAAACAAATAAAGGATTTGTTGAGTTCCTCAACTGTTTTGAAAGTATTTAGTAGTTCAAAGGAAGCTATTATTCAGTGTGATAGTTCGAAAGATGGTTTGGGAGCTTGTCTTGTACAAGAGGGTCACCCGGTATCCTATGCCTCCAGAAGTCTCACTGAAACAGAGCAAAATTATGCTCAAATAGAGAAGGAAATGCTTGCTATTGTGTTTGCGGTACAAAAGTATCATAATTTTGTGTATGGAAAAAAATTTACTATTCAAACTGATCATAAGCCTCTTACTAGTATTGTAAATAAACCAATGTGTAAAATTTCTACCAGGTTACAAAGAATGTTGTTAAAATTATTAAAGTATCAATTTGATATTAAATATGTAAAAGGTACTGAAATGTTTCTGGCAGATACTCTTTCTAGGGCATATCTTAAAGATAAAGTAAATGATGATCCTGATATGTTAAATGTTATTCATACTGTAAAACGGCTTCCCATGAGTGAACGAAGGTTGGCTCAATTTAAGGATTCTATTCAGTTAGATCCTGAATTAAAGTTAGTTTATGAGTATTGTGAAAAGGGTTGGCCTGATCATGTTCACAAGGTTCCTAATAACATTAAACAGTATTTTAAATTTAAAAGTGACTTGTATATTGAATTTGGTTTATTATTTAAAGACTCTAAAATTGTTGTACCATCTTCACTTAGAAATGAAATGTTGTCATTAATCCATGAGGGACATTTTGGTATAGAAAAGAGTAAAAACAGGGCAAGAGATATTATGTATTGGCCTGGAATGTCTCAAGACATGGAATCTTTGGTAATGAAATGTGAAGTCTGTCAAAAATTTCAAAGAGCAAATGTTAAAGAGCCTCTTCTGTCACATGTAATCCCTAATAGACCATTTGATAAGTTAGGTATTGATATTATGGAATATGGAAATGTAAATTACCTTGTTATTATATGTTATTATTCAAAATGGATTGAAGTAGAAAAATTAAGTAGTAAGAATGCAAGAGAAATTATTAATAAGTTAAAAGTGTGTTTTTCTAAATTTGGGGTTCCTTCCGTGGTTGTCATAGAGTTGTAAAAAACCCACAGTTTTTGAGGGACGGGAATAAACCCGGGAATTTTGGGGAATAAACCCGGAATTTTGGGGAATATTGGAAATTTTGTAGGAGTTTTGATAATAAACAAAACCAATCATTTTTCAACTTGAAATTTTCATTTTAAGTCATCATTGCTCATTATTCTGAGAAATTTAAATGGATCTTTTATTAATTAACAAGACTTATTATTTTAACACTTTGCAACTTTTTAAATTCCTAAAATTCATCAGCTTTGCAACAATGGTGATTTAATGAATGAAGATTTCAATTATTCTCTTAAAATTTTAAATTGTTTACTTTCTGTTACCTGGCATATCCAACATATATTCTTTATTTAATTTTTCTGTATATGTTGAATCTGAGAACAAGGGTGATGTTTACATTTATAAATAAATCTGTCCCTTTCTAACTTATTAATATTTTAATCTATTAGTTTTCACTTAAACTCTACTGGTTTTGTTTACATTTCTTATTGTAAATATTTTCATGCACTCAATCAGTAAGTTTCATAATACACAAATATTTGTATAGACAGATTTACTATAGTTTTATACCCAGAACAACCTTGTGATGAAAGCATCAGAATCCTTTTCTACTTTAAAATTTTCAAAAACAAGGGCTTAAATATTAAATTTTGGGTTTAAATATTAAATTTTTTCGCTGTTTTTTTCACTTGTTGCATTAATTGTATTGAAAGTATAAAAATGAATATCCATGGATGGATTTATATTTAAATAAGAATATTTAGAATCTCGTTACATGTCAATAATTTTTCAGTGTAACAAATGCTGTTTGGATTGTAAAAAAAAATCCTATTTCATCATAAAAAGATTCACTTTAACAAATTTTTCTGTATAGCGAATTTAATTAGTGCTTTCCAGAGACTCATTGTAATTAGATTTTATTGTATTTTGTTATTAAAGGCAGCTTTTAAAATCCTCTGCACAACAACACGAAATCCTGACATTATTTTTAAATATAAATGCACATAATTGGCTGGCCTATTGAAGCGATTCCTAATGAAAATGATTTTTCAATTCTTTGTTAAATAACTTATCCAATTATAAGCAATTGTAGTCACATGACAACACTTTTTTCCATTCCTGCAGTGTCTTGTCTGGAATTTGGTTCAAAGTACTAATTTAGACAGTATTTTCTAAAAGATCACTTGCATTTATCAAAAAATGAAAATAGTCTTTCAATTACACAATTTATGAATTACAACACCTGCTCATATCTACTTTTATATAATTTAAAAAGAGGCGGCTTTTGTGGAGCAATTAAAATTATTCAAAATAAATTCCAAAATTATACAATATAGAACTTTTATAATCACATGTCCTAATCATATACATTTTAAAATATAAAATTTTATTTTTAGGAAGAAATTAAACACTTACCTGTTGAATATTTGAGAGTGAAAATCATGCTAGAAATACGTTTAAATAAATATTCATACCTGCATTTCTCAAAAAGAAATAAATGACAAAATACTACAAATTGTATTTATAATATATTTTAAATATTTTACAACTGAAATCATAATTTAAGTGTTACTATCATCTGAAATTTGAGAAATACTGGTCTTTTTTTCCTGTTACCTGCATACATAGTGACTGTAAACATATACCAACTAAATATACAAAATGAAAAACTTTATTTAAATTCTTAACATTTTTAAATTGTATTAGTCACTTTCATAGTCATCAAGGGACAGTTGTTTTGATTTCAGAATAAGGTTTGATCTTACGGATACAAGTTTTGACACCCTTTCATTATTAAGTCTGTTGCGTGTCACTGTGTGGATATGGGAAAAGGCTTAAAAAATTCTTTCACATGTGGCAGAAGAGGATGGAATACAAAATAATCGTAAAGTGAGTGAACATGAATCCATGAATCAAATTCTTCAATTGGTCACTCTAAAAATTCGCTTAATTCATCAGAAATCGCAAAAGTTTGTAAATCGATCGAGAGAAAAATCTTTGAAATGTTGTGAAATTATCTATGAGTCACGAAAAAATAAAATCTGTCAGTCAACAGTCGAGAAAAAAAAATGCTAATCTTTGATCTTGTTTGGATCCGATTCTTAATCATTCCACTAAACTTGTCAAATGGACGTTGGTTTAATGCCTAACCAGTTATCCAGAATATATCCAACCTCAACCATTCTGGATAAATGATTCTGTATTGTACATACATTGAAGATGAGTTCACACTCTTTTTTCAGAGCTTGAGCCTGATGATTTGAAATCAAAGTTCACCCACACTTAAAAAGTTTGTGTCATTAAAGCTTGATTCCAAAAAATATGCTGCAAAAATCATTTATAACACCTTTAATTGATTAAGGATTAATTTCTCATTTGAAAATCTCTTCTTACATAGAAATAAAACATTACCGTAAAATATCATTAATCCGCCCCCCCCCCCAAACGAAAAGAAAAATCGTACAATAGTTAGGGGAGGGCGCTTACACGGGATTTTTTCGCAATCGTTCAACAAAATTTACAGGAATGAGTCATCATGAAATGAATGAATCATTGAATGAATCATGAATTTTTATACTTGAAAAAAAAAATTTTTTTTTAAACAAATTCTGTTGAAAAACGCAGAAAAAAGGAGAAATTAGTAAAAAAAAGCCAAAACAAGCATGAAATCAATTAAAAAATCTTGAAAAAACGCGCATTTCATCAAAGATTCATGATTCGTTCATTTCAAAATGATTGATCTCGCTCTCAATCGCCTTTGAGAATCGGGAGGGAGGGCGCTTTCTCAGGATTTTTTGAAAATTTCAAATTCTTTATAAAGTGGGGAGGGGGCGTTTGATCGGGAAGGGTGGATTAACGGTATTTTACGGTAATCGAAAATACGCACTCATGATCTTAAAAATATCTTTAAAATAGCAAATTTGTAACTAATACGATATCAAACGACTAGCAGAGATCTGCAAAAAGTCACAATTATTATTCATTTAAAATATCACTGTACAATGATGGTAGAACAATAAAAGTTCTGTTTTCTTGCACTTGTGGAAAATAAAAAGAAAGCGGGGATAAACAAGGATTATCAATCTCACAGCTTTGGATTTAGAATATATGTCATCAATAAAGTGAAATTCCTCTTCAAATTGATTTTTAAAAGATTCTAATACTTACAAGGCAAAGGCGATTGTGAATTCCTGAAAAAAAAATTGCCTGAAATTTTAGCGAGAAAGTTTTTTTTTTTTTTTTTTTTTTTTTTTTTTTTTATGGAGAGAGAACATAATTTATGAAACCGGAAGCCCAATCCTCCCATTATGATAAATATTAATTTTAATTATGTTTAAGAATCACATATGAATATTTTATTAAAATATCAATAGAAATGAAGGATAATCTGTATAACTTTCTATCTTGACTACAGAATATTAACTTGATATGTTCAATATAAAGAACAAATTTTTAATTTTCTATGCAGATACAAGTTTTCTAAAATAAAAAATAAACAATTTAAAAGTGCATTAAAGTGGTTGCTATATCAGATAAAGTATATACGAATTGTATTAACCAACAGAATAATTCTGCTAATAGTAATTTAGATTCCAGTAAGTCATTTTTTATTATTTATTAGACTCACAATCTAGGAATTCGAAATTTTGCCAAAAATACATCAAACTATTAAATTTTTTAAACATACAAATAAAAAATATCCATTTTAATTAATGTTTAATCTTATTTCCATTTAAAGTTTGAAAAAAGTAATTATAACAATAAAAGTACTTAAAAAAATCGGAATCCAAAGTTCGGCCGAATAACCCGTATTCAGCTAAATAACTTAGTTACATCCCTGGATTTTATACTTTATAATAAAAATTGTTAATAACCAAGCTAAAACCTATTACATGCTTTAATTTAAGGAATCTGTGTAGAATAAAAAAGGGAAATGATGTCTTGTCATTTCAATACAAAATTGGACGGAATACGGAATCAGAGAAAAGTAAACAGAAGCAGAGAAAACATGTTCTGTATCTTCCTCGGTATCTTCGCTTGGCTCGCTCAGAAGAGTTGAGTTGTTCTTGCAATTACAGTTAATAATAAAACAATTGAAATCATTACAAAAATATTAAATAATAAATTAAATATTTCAATGTTTAAAACGTTTTAAAAACTCCCGGGATTTTTCAAAATTTCCCTCCCAAAAAACCCGGTTTATTCCCGGGAATAAACCCGGTTTTTTCCAGCCTTTGCAACTCTAGGTTGTCAGTGACAATAATCCATTTAATAGTTTGGAATATAAGACCTTTGCCAGGGAATGGGATTTTGATTACAATTTTGCAAGTCCAAGATACCCTAGAAGTAATGGCATGGCTGAAAAAGCTGTTGGTATTGTTAAGGCAATATTTAGAAAGGCTTTTGAAGATAATAAAGATTGGGTAGTTGGAATGATGGAATATAGAAATACACCTATTTCGGGGTTGAACTTATCCCCCGCTCAATTGATGTTTGGTCGAAGACTAAAAACTAAAATTCCAATACACAATAAACTGTTAAACTCGGAAATATTTAAAAATGTAGAGGGGAGAATGATAGGTAAACAAGAAAAGCAAAAACGTTACTATGATAAGAGTACTAGGGTACTAAAACATTTTAATCCAGGTGATACTGTAAGCACATATAATTTTAATCAGAAAACATGGGAGCCTGCTCAAATAATTTCTAAATGTAAAAATCCTAGGTCATATGTTATTCAAATTGGCTCTGGTAAAAGACTTGTGAGAAATAGGGTACATTTAAGGCCATCACAGATTCCATTTGAAATTGAAAGAGAATTTGATATGCCTAAAGAACCCGTATTCTATTCTAATGTAATTACTAGTGTTCCCCCAGTAACGGATACATCTCAGTTATCCCAAAAATCAAACATATCCCAAAAGCAAACAAGGTCTGGGCGTGTCGTAAAAAGACCCCAATATCTAAATGACTATGTGTAATTAAAAATCTTCAAGGAGGGGTGTTACATATGTTGACATCAGTTATTTGTAATTTATCTAACTGTGATTTTATAATATTCAAGATATAACTGTGATTTATAATATTTTATATAACTGTGATTTAATGTTCTATGAAACTGTGATTTATTATATTTTATGCAACTGTGATTTAGTAACATGTTTTATCTGTAACTGTATGGTTAACTGTAGCAGCAAGTAGACTGTCAATTGAATGTTTTGCCATGATGCTGTGTCGAGGGGTCTCTCAATGACAGAAATTCTGTACGAGATTACGAAATCACCTTGATTACGGCTGATTACAGCTGATTACTGTAATCACATGTGATTATACTTGATTACACTAAGATTACAGCTGATTATACTGATTACACCAAGATTACAGCTGATTATACTTGATTACAGCTGATTATACTTGATTACATGTGATTAAATTACTAAAGGTTATCATATAAGAGTTTTAATCGATTTTATTAGCTTTTTTTACATGTTAACTTTTTAGAGTTGTCCAAAATAAGAAAATAGTATCAACCGACATTGTTGTAGAAAAGGGTCGGGGAAGGGGTCCGGAATATAAACCCAACCGATGGATCCGTACATATTAAATCATGGATAAAAAAGCATTAAGAACTGCTAAAATAGAATCGCAAAAAGGCCCGAATTTTTCGTTTTAGCAGGTATAATTTTAAAGTTTCTTTTTCGTTTAATACGGTATAATCCATTATAGACAAGCTATAATTTCACATATATCCTCTAAAATTTGTAATCACTCTATAACCCCTTAAAAGCATCTATGTACTATAGTTAAACTTAAGATATTAGAATATGTCTGCAACGAAAGCGTGACATAAATAGAAGAAATTTTAAAGTTCGACGAAACTAACGTTATACATTTATATCTGATAATATGAAAATCTGTAAAGAGGAATTTTTATCCAGTCCTTTACGATTCCTTCTTTGCAGCGGTCCGCTTGTGAAAATCAATTTCTGCTTTAAGGCCCCTTGAAGAAACGCTTGAAGAAACGCTCGCGAGCTAATGCTATTCCTATGGGGAAGCATTTTTCTAATAACTCTTTCGCATTTTTTTTTTTTTTTTTTTTTTTTTTTTTTTAACATTGGATAGTTGAGGTGCATGCCGACAGCGCACCTTTTTTACTTTCTCGATTTTGGTTGCAGATATTTTTTTAAAAGCACTTTCAGTTTCGAAACCGGTTTTGAAAGTGAAACTAACTTTGTAAAAAATATCTGCAACCAAAATCGAAAAAGTGAAAAAGGTACGCCGTCGGCATGCACCTCAGCTATCCAATGCAAAAAAAAAAAATTATTCAAAAATGTCAAAATGCGAAAGAGTTATTAGAAAAATGTTCCCCCATAAAAATAGCATTAGCTCGCGAGCGTTTCCTCGAGCGAGGACAGGGGCCTTAACACGTCGAATGTCGTGTCAGTCACCGGTGACTGACAGTCTACAATATGATATAGAACCAAAATATTTATATTGTTTTATGTAATTACTGAAAATGTATTAAAAATGTATATAATATGTTTCACATTCTCAGTCACCGGTGATTGATGCGGCATAAACGGGAAAAGTTCAGTGTCAGTCACCGTTACACTCAATTTGTTAAACAGAAATATTTCATGGTTCCGATCCTGATGATGAAAGGATAATTATAGGAATACTCTGATTGAAACAGAAACTTGTTTGAAATGGAATTTTTAACGATCTCTATTAATTCCATTTTCACTGATTTTATTCTGTGTGAAACTTCATAAACGGAGAATTTGAATAGTTTACTCAATCATGCATACGAATCCAGTCAAATCTGTTAAATTGAAACCGCAAAGATTGATACAAATTTAATTTTTGCCAAGTTTTCGTTTTAGCTTGCATAATTGTATGTTATTTATTTCGTTAACACTATAAAATTTTCCACTTAAGGATAGATTCGCTTACAGAGAGGTCAGTTTTTCTACAAGGTTTACTGTATACAACGTACATTAACCTAAATCATGTATACAAATACAGTCAATGAAGTTTGAAATTAAGGGGCTACTTCAATCATCCGAAAAGACCCATTCGCTAATGCTATAAATTCCCTATGGAAAAAAATTATAAAATTATCTCATTTTCATTCCTTTATATACATATATATATCATTGTATAGTTGAGGTCAATCTGCACAAAAACCGTTTTTTACTTTTTCGATTTTGACTGCATTATTTTTCATAAGAATACTTTAACCTTTGGAACCGGTTCCGAAAATGAAAATGCCCTCAATAAAAATATTTGTTAACAAAATCGAAAAAGTAAAAACGGGTTTTGTACAGATCGAACTTATCTTTCCAATACAAAAATATTCATTTAAAAATATTGAAATTCAAACGATATATCTTTTTAAAAAATTTCCATAGTATTAGCATTAGCAACCGGGACTTTTCACTTGACGAAGTAGCTTTCTAAGCTTATGAAGTACGCTCAAACTTGTCAAAGAAAAATAAAAACAAATCGAAAAATTTTCGTTTTTTTTAGAATTTTGTCTTAGTTTGCATAAATGTGTGGTATTTATTTCATTAAAACAATAGAAATGTTTGATCTAGGACAAGATTTAGTTATAGACAGGGACAGTAGTTATAGACAGTTATAGACATTTAGTTATGTACATAATTTTTCTCAGGATTCACTGCATAGAGCGTATATCAATCTGAATAATATATACAAGTATAGCCAGTAAAGTTTGAAGTTAAGGGGTAGTTTAGTCATGCAAAAAGACCAATTCGCTAATACTAATCCTGTGGATGAAATTAATAAATGTATCTCGTTTAAATTTCAGTATTCTTAAATGATTATTTTTTGCATTGGATAGCTGAGGTCAATCTGTACAAAGACCGTATTTACATTTTCTATATTGACTGCAGGTATTTTTTTCATGAAAATTCTTTTATTTTCGAAACCGGTTCCGAAAATGAAAGTGTTTTCATTAAAAATATCTGAAAAGAAAACTGAAGAAGTAAAAAATGGTCTTTGTAGAGATCAATCTAACTTATCCACTGCAAAAAAAGAATCATTTAAAAAATATTAAAATTCAAACGAGGTATCTTTAAAAATTTCTTCGATAAGATTTCCATTAGCGATCGGTTTTTTTCGATTGAATGAAAAAGCCTCCTAAGTACAGTCAAGCCTGTTAAAGAAAAAAAAAAAGAAAAAATATTCGTTTTTATCAGGTTTTCTGCTTAGTTTGCATAATTTTATGAAGTTTAATAAATTAAGACAATAGAAATTTTTCATAAATGATAAAATTCCGTTATTAGGTTAATTTTTTGCAAAGTTTACTGTATACAACATTGATCAATCTGAATCACTTACACATACAAATATAGCCAATGAAGTTTGAAGTTAAGGGGATACTTTAGTCATGCGAAAAGACCAATTCGCTAATGCCAATCCTACGAAAGAAAATTTTAAAACTATCTCGTTTTCATAACTTTCTTTTTCTGAGGTCAATCTGTACAAAGAGCTCTTTTTAATTTCCGAGTTTGCTTGCAGATATTTTTCATGAGAATGCTTTCACTTTTGAAACCAGTTCCGAAAATGAAAGTGTCCTCATTAAAAATATCTGTAAACAAAATCGAAAAACTAAAAAACGGTGTTTGAACAGATTGATCTTACCTTTCTAATGCAAAAAGAATCGTTTCAAAATATTGAAATTTGAGTGAGATATCTTTAAAAATTTCTTCCATATATTTAGCATCAACAACCGGACCTTTACGCTTGATTGAAACAGCATCCTATTCTTAGAAAGATCCAGTCATGCTAAATCTGTCAAAGCAAAATTAAAAAGATTGGAAGTTTTTTGTTTTTGTCCAATTTTCGTCTTAGCTTGCATAATTATATGGTATTCAAAAGAAATCATTTAACAATATTAAAATACAAGCGAAAAATCTGTAAAGATTTCTCACTTAGGTTTAACATTAGCGTTCAAGTTTGTCAGAAAACTGAATCCAATGAAAAACACTTGCACGCTAATGTTAAACCTTTGGGAATGTCCTTTTCAAAATTCTTATATGAATTTTTCCTTTTTTTTTTTTTTTTTTTTTTCATATATTATACCAAAACTCAACGTTGTACGGTTTTTCTTTTGCGTTGCATTTTTCTTATGAGTATATTTTTCTTCATTTGTATTACTACAACTACCATAAATTCTCTGAAATTGAAATCTGTCTGTAACGGAAATTTTGAAATGAAACAATATGAATAATTATACTTGCTTGCTAATATGGATAACAGCCTGAAGTGGAATGTTCTTTGGTTTCTTCCAATAGTATTTATTACAAATGTTATGATTCCATATTTTTAATTTTAAAATTAGTCATCTATTAGAAACAAATTTTCTTTGTGGAGATGGAGAGCGCCAAAATTCATATTTGCTCTGGGAGCAAAAAAGGCTAGTTTTGGCGCTGTCAACCCCCCCCACCCCACCCCCACGACTATGCGAATGATTGTAATTTAGTTTACATTTTGTGGTTTATGTATATCATTATCCTCAAGATAACTTGCTTATGTATTTTACTCCTGTACTTAATTTTTTACTTCATTTAACGATTTCGAGTTCGTCGTTCAAAGTTTTTACTATATTTGAACACTAAAGAATAAAGATTTGCCTTTTTTATATGACGTTTGGGGGTTAGGTTCCCCCTCCCCCCCCCCCTCTTAGCAAGGCCCCTGGGTTTACGGTGCTCCTTTTAAAAACGAGAAGGTATACGGCATATTCCCCCGCAGAGGCGTACGAAGAGAAAATTGCGCCCAAGGCGAAGTTTCAATTTGGCGCCCCCCCCCCCCTTAATCATCGTTTATCTTTGTGACAGGTGTCACAAAATTGAAAAATGTAAAAACACAAATAAATTCTATTGAATAGATGTTTATGGTTTATTTTGAAACTTTAAAAGGTTTAATCTTAACAACTAAACAATATAAAAGATAATTGCCCTTAAATTTAAACAAAAGGGATTTGAAAAACACGTGAGGAAAAGAAATTGTCTAGCAGTATTGTATAACCCCTTTTGGATTCCATGAAAGCAGCAATATGCTATTTTGGGAATGTATGCTTTTTTTTTACAAGAAAATCCAATACGTTTAAATGTGTAAATTTTTACCAAGAGAAAGAAAGAAAGAAAGAAAAAAAGATTATACAAAGGACGATGGTAAAAGACATTTGGCTCTCCCTCAATTTCCATGCCCGGGGCGAGCGGCCCCTTCGTCCCCCTTTTCGCCTGCTTCTTGCAGAACTTAGTACGCGAGCGAACGATGTGTGTGATAAAGACCAGATAAAGGCCAAAACAGACCTGACCATTCCACTGAAGACCATTCAACCAGTTCAACTGAATTCCTGGAACACCTTTCTTTTCTCCCTATCTGCGGTTTACTGACAGTACAAAACGGGGGAGATGACAATAGTTCGGAAGATATCTATCTCAACCCTACTTAAGGGAAAGATTCCTGCCCTGCACTTGGATTGATGTTGAACCACAAAAGTCATTAACATCAAACCCGCCGTGTAAGGGCATAAAATGCACCGCCTGCTAACCACAAAAGTATTTGTATGTGTTCGGAGCCTAGGACGCACGGACCCCACCACTCAGCATTTTGCCGGTTCTTTTCAAAAAACGCTAGCTCTGAGGGACAGGAAGTAGGACAATAAAGAGATTATGTAGACATAGGAGACATAGTAATCATGATATCTTTTACCATAGGGACAAAAGTAGCTTTTTTTGTGTTTTTGTGACCGGAAAAAACATGGAATTTGGGGCATACATTCTCCCTCCTCCCCCGCAAAGAAAACTTTCGAAGAGAATGTTACTAGGTTTCTAATAGCTGGCTTATTCTGTAATTTAAAATCTGCGTCATCCATCTGTCTCGCCGCATATAACAAAGCAAAAACTGCCCAACTAAATCGTACTATATTTAAAACTAGCTGACCCGCCCGGCGTTGCCCGGGTCCGTTATAATAATGTTAAACGAACTTGAAATTTTTATGATTTTATCTTCAACTCAAAATATGTGTTAATACACTGTTAAGAATTTGATCCTTTTGCTGCATCGTCACTCCACCGCTTTTATAGAAAATGATTACTTCAGCCTATTTTGGAGCATTGTCATAGGTCAAAAGAGATATATTCTATAAAAGCGGGGGAGTGATGATACAGCAAAAGGGTCAAATTTTTTACAGTGTACATTATATTAAATACGTGCCCCCTGACTGTGTCAAAAATTGTTTTTTTAAAAAACTAATATTTAACTGCAAAAATACCTAAAATGACTGAAATGGGAAACGCAGGAGGGAATATGTGTCCAACGATTTCGTGTTGATATTTATCCTTAAAATTACTGTTAAGTGACTTAACTAAATACTTTTTTCACATAGATATCCCAAGTGAAATATTTTGAATTTCAAACTAATTATATATCACTCTTAAATCTGACTATACCGTGAATGAAATCGATTCTCGATGATTCGCTAAAAGGTTAGTATATAATATTGTAGCGTATATTGGGTTCTTTTGATCTTATGGTTAGACAACTTCAAACTCTTGCTTATAGAAAAGTAGAAAATAATTTATTTACAGAACTTCAGAACAACAGAGTCTTCGAAACTCACAAATATTATAAGATATTCCAAAATGACTGTTTAAATCTATCGAACAAGTACAAATATAGGTCGCAGAGACTCTTTATACAATGTCTCAACACTATATCACATTCAAAACAACGTAGATAAAACTCAATACATCAAGCAAACTTGCTTAAACCTAGAAGTTCACTCTATGACTGACTGGTAAATAATAACAACAGCTCGCATCGCTTCTCTTCTTATATAGGTTCGGAGCATGTGCTAGAAATTTCTAGAACCTACTCGAAAAAATCCACGGAACAACAAACAATGTATCAGTATATCTAAGGGGGTTACCAGAGAGGAAAGGGTTACCATCGCCAACAATCGCCAAGTTTGTCGCCAACTTGGCGATATATCGCCAAATTTGGCGACCAAAATTAGTCGCCAAAAGTGACGCCAACTTGGCGATATCTTCATTATTTCGCCAATCTGCCGTAGACATACACTGAAAATAATGGACAAGTTTGCTTGATAACAGAGACAATGTAACAAAAACTAATATAAGTAAAGGAATGGAGCTTAATAAGATTATTTACATTATTTTACAGTACAAACACTAACTATTTACAAAATTCGTAACACTACCCCCTCCTCAAAGACTGCACGTCCCGGGCAGTGCAATCCTTGAGTTAGAGGAAAACACTTAAAATAAATAAACAAATAAATAAATAAATAAATAAATAATAACAATAATAATAAAATTTACATAAATAAGAACTAATTACTATTTACATATTTACAAAAAGTGACTTTCATGATCATGGTCTGAAATTCAAGTTTCGAATTTCTAATCACTTTGGCCAAAATAAGGGGCTAGCCGGTTATAGTGTACGACCTTCGGTTTGGCGTGTGGCGATTTTTGTATGCGTACAACGACGTCATTCAGCCTGTTGACGACTGTGTAAGGACCGTCCCAGTTTCTTTGTAATTTTGGCGACAGTCCCTTACGACGTATCGGATTCCACAACCAAACTTTGTCACCTTCGTTGAACTCATGTCCTGTTGCCTTTGTGTCGTACCGTGTCTTCATCTTTTCTGATGCCAGTCCAATTCGGTTCCTCGCTAGACAATGAATCTCCTCAATCCGCGCCTGGAGTTCATCGACATATTCCTCAGGCGATGAAGGAGCATCAGGAGGACGGCCAAACAAAAGATCCGCAGGTAGACGAAGATCACGACCAAAGAGCATTTGAGAAGGGGAGTAACCAGTGGCCTCATGAGTGGCACTCCTGTAAGCAAGCAGGAAAAGAGGCAATTTCTTGTCCCAGTCCTGTTGGTCTCTAGACACCAGGAGAGAGAGGCTATTTAGGATGGTACGATTGAACCGCTCTACCATGCCGTCCGATTGAGGGTGTAGAGGTGTTGTTCGGGTTTTGTCCATGCCGAGTAGTTCACACATTTCCTTGAACACAGCCGAATCAAAATTTCTTTCTTGATCGGAATGGATTTGAAGAGGAACTCCGTATCTGGAAACCCAGTGTTGAATCAGTATGTCTGCTACGGTTACCGCCTCTTGATTAGGAATGGCATAGGCTTCAGGCCACTTAGTGAAGTAGTCCATGACAACGAGGATGTACTTATTGCCATCAGATGTTTTAGGAAGTGGACCCAGGATGTCTAGGGCAATTCGTTCGAAAGGAGCTCCTACATTATAACGTTGCAATCGTCCACGGGTGCGCCTCTTAGGACCTTTACGTGCTACACAGGTGTCACAAGCTCGACACCACTTCTCCACGTCACTGCGAACATTATTCCAGTAGAAACGCTCTCGAACCTTTTGCAGGGTCTTCATTACACCAAAATGACCTCCTGTGGGACTACCATGCAGTTCTTGAAGGACCATAGAAATTCTCGACTTAGGGAGTAGTAGTTGCCATCTACATGTCTTTCCATCGTCAGACTCCCATTTTCGGTACAAGATGCCGTTCTTCAAATGTAAGGAATCCCAGAAAGCCCAATAACGTTTAGTCGTAGGATGGTAATGGGCCATGTCTTGCCAGCTGGGCCTCCTGTTGGACTCCTCTTTCAGCTCTAGAATTGGCTTAATTTCAGGATCAGCAAGTTGATCTTTACGCAGGCTCTCGTCACTCCACGGATCTTGCGATGATGTAGACCCAGTTGTAACTTGTCTTACTATAGGACCTTTGACATTAAATTTCTTCTCAGCCCGGTCGCAGTATCTACAATTCTCTGAGCAGGGTCTTCTTGAGAGAGCATCTGCATTTCCATGTGATGAGCCTTTTCGATGGCGTATCTCCATATCGTACTCTTGAAGCTTTTGTATCCACCTGGCTATCTGGCCTTCAGGGTTCTTAAAATTCAATAGCCAAGTTAGAGAAGCATGATCAGTTCGGATCAGGAACTTTCGACCGTAAAGATAGTGATGAAAGTGGTCTATGGCTTTCACTACAGCAAGAAGCTCTTTTCTTGTTACGCAGTAGTTTCGCTCGGCCTTTGACAAGCACTTGCTGAAATAGGCGATAACACGCTCCTGGCCGTTGATTTCCTGGGACAGTACAGCGCCAATGCTTTCGTTGCTTGCATCCGTATCAAGTATAAACTGTTTATCTATTTGAGGATACGACAGAATTGGAGTGGATGTCAAGGCCTCCTTAAGCTTTTCGAAAGCAGCGTCACATTCCTGTGTCCACATAAATTTTTGATTGGCTTCTGTTAATTTATGAAGTGGTCTTGCAATCATCGAGAAGCCTTTGACGAATTTTCTGTAATAGGTGCATAATCCTAGAAAACTTCGAAGCTGGTGAACATCTGCTGGACGATTCCAATTTTTCACGGCCGATATCTTCTCCGGATCAGTCCTAACTCCTTCCGCCGAAATGATGTGTCCAAGGTAGGCGACTTCATTACGAAACAAACTGCACTTCGAAGGGCTTAACTTCAAATTAGCTTCCTTTAATTTTTGTAGCACCCGCCTGAGGTTGTTCAGATGTTCATCAAAAGATTTTCCTATGATTATGATATCGTCTAAATAAACAAGACATGCCTCATATGACAGTCCCCGAAGAACCGTTTCCATAAGGCGTTCAAAAGTTGCAGGTGCGTTACATAGACCAAAAGGCATTACCTTGAACTGCCATAATCCTTGTCCCGTTGTAAAGGCAGTCTTCTCGCGGTCGTCGGGATGGATCTCTACCTGCCAGTAACCACTCTTCAGATCCAGAGTCGAGAACCAAGTGTTGCCCGCAAGTGTGTCGAGAGTGTCGTCGATCCTTGGTAGAGGGTAACTATCCTTTTTAGTGACGTCATTCAGTCGGCGGTAGTCTACACAAAATCTTGTTGAACCATCCTTCTTTCTTACTAATACAATGGGAGACGCCCATGGACTTGTCGATGGTTCGATGACGTCATTTTCTTCCATATCTTTAATTAAATTCTGCACCTCTTCTTGCTTGGCAAAAGGTAATCGTCTAGGGTGCTGTTTAATAGGAGAGTGATCTCCCGTGTCAATTCGGTGTTGTGCCATTTTAGTTCGTCCAAAGTCTTCAGATGTTTGGGAAAATAAACTTTGGAATTCTCTAATTAAACTTTCAGCAGCATCTCTCTGGTTTGGATCTAAGTCCGTATTTTGTAACAAATCCTTGACTAAATTATCTGAAGATTTCTGAGAGTGATTGGAATTTTGACTTATGCACGTCACAGGAGCACATGATGCTATCACCTCTCCTTTCTTGATAGTCCTCGTCTTATCACTGATGTTAGCAATTCTGACTGGAATGGTCTTTTTCGAGAGGTCTACTACAGAAGAAGCCACCAATACTCCTGCTTGTGTAGTATTGTCTACTGGATAATCTATATGGCCAAATCGGTAATTAGTTTCATTTTTAATTTCAGCTGGAACTAAAAATTCTGTTCTTGGATCTAGATTAATCTCTTCTTTGGCTATTACTATTTGTTTACATTCAATTTCGTTATTTAATCCAAAAAGACTTATTTCTTCAAATTTTGAGATCATTTTGTTATTTTTGAAATCAAGTCTGAAGTCAAACTTCTTCAGAAAATCTAGTCCGATTAAGCAAGGATCTGTTATGTCAGCCACATATGCCGTATGGTAATATTTCGTTCCTCCAAAGTTGATAGTTAAATTGGCCTTTCCATATATGCCAATCTTGTCGCCCGTCACAGTTTGCAGGGTAACGCAGGGTGGAGTCCAGATGAGTTTAGATTTCAATTTTCGAGCCAAATCTTCTCTGATTATTGTCACATTGGCTCCTGTATCGACAATCATACGGCATTGAATTCCGTTAATAAAGCCTATCACATATAATTCATTATCACCGCCACTCATTTTTGATATCTGGAGGATCTTCAGGTGGGGCTTTTCATTCTCTGGCAACCTCCGCCCCGCGAGATGGCCAAAATTTAGTTTCCCTGCTGACTGTTTGAATTTATCTCACGTTCGTGGATTTTGGGGCAATTTCTTCGGAGATGTCCTGTATCACTGCATCCCCAGCACGTGAGATTCTGTCTTCTTGAACTTGTTCTTCCGTATTTTAAAGCTTCAATTTCTTGATTTATTTTCCTAATTTCTTTCAAGACGTCGTTCTCAGTGTCTGAGCTTTTGTTCACCGTTGCCCCTCGGACTGAATGACGATCTCTTCGGCTGGCTTGTGTAGCTGCTTCCAACTTTAAGGCATATAGTACTGCAGCCTTTAAATCCTGTACATCTGCCATTCGTACCGCTCTCTGCACTTCTGGATCTTTTATTCCGTCTACAAAATATTGCAGTGACAGCATTTCCCGTACATTTGTTGGACAGTCAATGAATGCTAAATTTGCAAGCCGTTCAATTTCCGAGGCAAACTCTTGAAGGGTTTCACTCGATTTTTGATGGCGGCTCTTCATTTGTATTCTCGTATAATCCTTGAAGAATTTTTCGCCGAATCTCATTTCAAGTGCACAACTTAAAGTCTCAAAATTGAGTTGCGTCATATCGGGCAATGTTTGCAGCACGTCGGCGGCTTCTCCTCTTAAAGATGCTGCCAGCTGACAAGCTTTCACCTCGTCACTCCATTTGTTCGCTTCGGCTACAATGGTGAATTGGGTCTTATAAACTTGCCAGGAACTCTTTCCGTCATATGTCGACAGTTTGATGTGCACGGGAGAAGCAGGCGGATTCCTAAATTCTTCATAATTACCACTGGACGCTGAAAGCTTCTTCTCGAGATCTTGTACTCTTTTATTTAGCTTTTCATCTATTTCAACTATTTTTCCTTCCATTTTCTCTTCAACATTTTTAACATCATTCTGAATTTTCTCTTCTACTTCCTCTATTTTCCTTTCCATTTTCTCTTCTACATTACTAACTTCTTTCTGAATTTTCTCTTCTACTTCCTCTATTCGTCTCTCTACCGACGAGAACTTTTCTTCTAAAGTTTTCTTCATTTCTTCTTGGCCTATATTAATCTTTTCGGTCACTTCTTCTTGGCATTTGTCAATTTTGTTTGTCAACTGTTCCATTCTTTCTTCGTTTTTATTCATTTTATCCGCCAACTCTTCTTGGCCTTTATTCATTTTATCCGCCAACTCTTCTTGGCCTTTATTCATCTTTTCCGCCAACTCTTCTTGGCCTTTATCAATTTTATTTGTCAACTGTTCCATTCTTTCTTCGTTTTTATTCATTTTGTCCGCCAACTCTTCTTGGCCTTTATTCATTTTATCCGCCAACTCTTCTTGGCCTTTATCAATTTTATTGGTCAGCTCTGTTCTTAATCCGTTAATAGCTTCTAACAGTTCTTTCAGTTGTACGTCCATTGTTCGTGTTTTCGCCATAAGATCCCGACTCCTGACACCAAAAATTGTAGCGTATATTGGGTTCTTTTGATCTTATGGTTAGACAACTTAAACTCTTGCTTATAGAAAAGTAGAAAATAATTTATTTACAGAACTTCAGAACAATAGAGTCTTCGAAACTCACAAATATTATAAGATATTCCAAAATAACTGTTTAAATCTATCGAACAAGTACAAATATAGGTCGCAGAGACTCTTTATACATTGTCTCAACACTATATCACATTCAAAACAACGTAGATAAAACTCAATACATCAAGCAAACTTGCTTAAACCTAGAAGTTCACTCTATGACTGACTGGAAAATAATAACAACAGCTCGCATCGCTTCTCTTCTTATATAGGTTCGGAGCATGTGCTAGATATTTCTAGAACCTACTCGAAAAAATCCACGGAACAACAAACAATGTATCAGTATATCTAAGGGGGTTACCAGAGAGGAAAGGGTTACCATCGCCAACAATCGCCAAGTTTGTCGCCAACTTGGCGATATATCGCCAAATTTGGCGACCAAAATTAGTCGCCAAAAGTGACGCCAACTTGGCGATATCTTCATTATTTCGCCAATCTGCCGTAGACATACACTGAAAATAATGGACAAGTTTGCTTGATAACAGAGACAATGTAACAAAAACTAATATAAGTAAAGGAATGGAGCTTAATAAGATTATTTACATTATTTTACAGTACAAACACTAACTATTTACAAAATTCGTAACAATATTATAAATTCAGAGCCATTTTACAAAAATAGGTGTATATTTTTTATCAAACATGCGTAATGTTCATTCTATGAACAAAATCCTAACCGTAACCTAATTGTATCGGAATCATAACTTGTCTGTAACTTAGCTGTATCTTAACAGTAACCTAACTGCAAGTTAAATATACCATAAATGTAACTTGGCCGTCACCTAATCATAACCACCCATAATCTAACCACAACCTAACCGCAAATTAACCTTAACCTAACTGTAACTTAACCATGACCTAACTGTAACCTAACCGGAAAATAAAATAACAAAAGGGTCACCGGAACGTAATTGCAACCTAACTGTTATCTAACCGTAACCTAGTTCTAATTTAACATTAACTATAAACAAAATATTTTAACCATCTCGCGCTAAGTACTTAGTTTCACTTTCCACCGCTACGGAGTGCATTATGTTTTGTAGAACATCCGAATTTTAGGTTCGGATTGGATTCATGTTCATGGAAATTATTTTGTCTTCTTCGGATACGGTTATGATTGTGTGGAATATTTGTGTTCAGTTTAGATTCGGTTCAATTCAGATTTCGTGGGGTTTTTTTTCCCCTTCAAATGGGATTTTTAAGTTCGGGTCGGGTTGTACTTATATGGAAATTATTTTACCTAGTTCCAATGAGGTTATACTTCACTGAAATATTTTTGTTAGGTTCAGATTAAGTTTGGTTCAAATTTCGGGATTTTTTTTTCTTTTTTTTACAAATTTTTTGGTTTGGAATGGGGATTATGTCCATGGAAATTATATTGTCTTGTTCGTATCTGGTTATAGTTATTTGGACTATTTTCGTCGGATTCAGATTTGGTTCGATTCAGATTTCAGGTATTTTTTTTAAATTGATTTTTAAGGTTCTGGTTGGATTCATGTCCAGGGAAATTATTTTGTCTTGCTCGGATCGGGTTTTGGTTCTTTGGAATATTTTTTTCGGGTTCAGATGTCGTTCAATTCAGATTTCGGCTTTTTAATGGAATTTTTAGGTTCAGGTTGGGTTGCGCATCAACGGAAATTATTCTGCATTGTTCGAATAAGGATATGCTTCTCTGGAATATTTTTGTCAGATTCAGATTTAGTTCATTTTTTAGGTTCGGATTGGGTTCATGTTCATGGAAATTTTTTTGTCTTGTTCAGGTCCGGGTATGGTTCTGTGGAATATTTTTGTCGATTCAAATTTCAGTTTTTTTCAAATGGAATTTTAGGTTCCGATCGGTTTCATGTCCACGAAAATTATTTTCTCTTATTCGAATCCGGTTATGGTTCTTTCGAATATTTTGATCGGATTCAGATGTAGTTTGCATAAAACTTCAGGCTTTTTTTTCAAATGGAATTTTTTAGGTTCGAGTCAGGTTTATGTTCATAGAAGTTTTTTTGTCTTGCTCTTATCAGGTTATAGTTCTTTGGAATATTTTTATCGATTTCAGGTTTCCTTCTGGTCATTTTTTGGGTTTTTTCAGAGAAAAATTTTAGGTTCGGGTCGGGTTGCATATACACGAACATTATTTTTCTTTGATCGAATTGGGGTATGCTTCATTTGAATATTTTTGTGGGATTCAGATTTGATTCGGGTCAAATATCAAATCCATAGTTTTTTTTCAAATGGAATTTTTAGGTTCGGGTCGCGTTTATGCTCATGAAATTTTTGTCTTGCTTGGATCGGAGTATAGTCTGTTTTTTTCTGGTTGGGATCGGGTTATGTGCTAATACGCCTAAACATTATGTTTTGCTACTATTCTTTTAGTGACTATTTTTTATATATAATTTATTTTGCTATTTGATAATTTATTACTGTGTATGAATCGTCTGCCTATTCGAAAAATTGTACGTCAAAGAGCCATTTCATTTTTGTTTTAAAAATAAATTAAAGTCTTAATAAAATTTTAACTTAAATAAATGCATTCAAATTTAATCAATGATTTAAAAAAACTGCTAAAAAAGCCTCATATATACATATACATATATTAACTGCAACATAGCCAACCACAAATACATTCTAATGTACGAAGTACCAACGATCTGACGTAATAGCTATGTTCAAAAATCCTAAGTTAAACTGACATTTTGCCAGTCTATGAATTTTAAAGGTCTTTGGGAAAAAAACAGTCACTTTTGAAATGTCAAAATCTCAAATTGGTTTCTTTCATAGAGTAAAAAGAAATTAATAGAGTGGAGGTATTATCTCTGGAGATGATGCTTAAGATGTAACCCTACATTAAGTCCAATTAAGTACCAACAAAAGCACGTGCTTTGACACGCCTATCAATTGGCGAAATTTTAAAATGAAGGGCCAAAATCACAGTCAAGTGAAATCCAGCCACCCCATTGGTCGAGTGGTAAGGGTGAAAATCACGAACTTGTTTCTCCATTTGAAAAAGGTGAGGGGGAAAGTATTTTTTAAGCGATTGTTACCGTCTGTTCTTATTTAAGATAAACCATCGAAATTAACTCAATTAAGATATTTTGATGCCATTTTATAAAATGAGAGTGAAAAATTTAGATTATAAATGAAAAGAGATAAGATTTACTTCAAAACTGCCGCTACGATTTTTTCTCGGAAAAAGGAGTATGACAACATTTACCCAACTGCTAAGAGATTGTTCCCTGAAAAGGACGCGGCTCAATGACCAATGAGGTGTTTGGATTTCACCGGACTGTGATTTTGGCCCTCCATTTTAAAATTTCGCTATCAATTGAAACAGGTTCAAACCTGTATTTTTTTTTCTCTCGTTTTTAAAAAAAGAACTAATTTATCGCTTCACCGGTAAAAATTTATTAATTATTTTATCATATGTGTTTTAAATATCAATATAGAAAATTATTTTAACGTTTTGCTTGAAAATATAACATTATTTTGTTAGTACATTAAAATCGTCTGCAGTCAGAAATTTATATTTTAGATTAATATTTATTACTTAAGTTTTCATACATGATTTTAAAAGAATGTTTTCATCATTATATTTTAAATATTTATTTACATGCAATTATTAAGTCATAAACATTTTTCATCTACGTTATAAAGTATTGAAACTTACATTAATGAAGGAAACTTTTAATTATACAATTTTTAATTCGTATTAAATGTTTTCAATATCTTATTTAATTTTAATTTGATATTTAATTATTGCTAATTTTCCAATTTCCTTCATTTTAAAAGCGAATATTTATTCTAATAAATAATAATAGAACGAAGACCATTTTAAAAATTTGCTATTTCCTCTTGAAATATGCTTCAACTGTAATTCATTTCTTTCAATTCGTCTTATAATACAAAATCTCTTCCACGTCCTTTTGTTTGCCACATTAAATTTGAGCGATAAATGGTTTCATATCGCAAACCTTTTTTGAGCTTACTACACCTCCACTTATCTTATTCCTCCATGGGTTTCTTTAATTCTGTCTCAGCTTTCTTATTACTTCTGCGAAAATTTTTACACAACCAACCAACCGTAAACAAATGAAAGAGAAAAAAATTGGGAAAAAGATGATTTTTTATGAGAGTGACCTCTTGATTTTAATTAATTACTCAGTTAATAATTGGAATTTTGAAATTCTGAAGCTCAGGTGCATCAGGAGAGATATTGGGCTACTCTCAAAAAATTTTTGAGCTTTGTACGTGCTGTAGATTTTGCTAGCCATCGCAGACACACACACAGACAGAGCGTTTTGTTCTTTTATTAGTATAGATATATTTTTTTAGCGTAATTTTGTCGGTTTATTTTAAATTTTAAGAAAGTCGGATGTATAGTTTAATTAGAGGGACAACCAAAAGTACTCTACATTACGATTAATAGTTTTAAGAATATTTTAATGATGCTAAACTCTTTCGAATATAATAGAATTTACATGAACCTATGAAGTATATATGTATTAAAATATACATTCTGTACAATCTGTGATGCAAAGAATATTATTAAATTATACGGCCACACAAAAGTATTCCACTACATAATACTATACGGGGAAACATTGTTTGAGGAGTGTGTTAATTATATTAAACTATTTCACATTTTATGAATATGATATACGTCGTTGAGGTGTAATAAAAGTTCCTTCCTATATATTTACAGGAACACAAAAAAGATTTCGACTGCTATACTATATCTGAAGTACTGTCTACAATTACACCAAGATCTGAATATTTTTTAAACTTCGTTATTGTACGAACGCACCTCATTCGCTACGCTTCACATGCAATTTTCAACTTTTTTTTCTTTTTATCTACGTTCGGATTCCATTATAAACAGATTTCATTTTTACAGATTTTTTTAGTTGTAGTATTACAAATGAGACGTTTAGGTGGCAGTGAAATGAATTAAGAGTTACGGGGAGACTAAATTAAAACAAGCCAATATTCAATGGGAGCGTTCTTGTTAAACATATCTTTAACCCCCCCCTCTCCCTTGTAAGGAAAAATAAGCAAATGCAAGACCCCCCCCCCTTCCTTTGCTTACGTAAGATATATGACATTCTAACTTCACACCGTATGCCATAAAAAAATTACATTTAGCATAGTTACATAAATTCAGCGCCGTACGAAAGGGGTGGTCGCCCCGGGCGCAGACATTTAGAGGGTGCCAAATTTATACTACCAACGTCATTTTTGGGCTTTAGGGACAAGTTGGAGAAGGAGGGGCGCCAAATTGAAACTTTGCCCCGGGCGCAGTTTTCTTTTCGCACGCACTTGCTTAAATTACAGTATTAATCTAGCAAATTTATATAAATAGACATATAGGAGTTGTGACATCGAAGGAAAACAAAATCGATTTAATATATTATTACTTATTGCATTAAACAATTCATAGAATGCAAAATAGTTTTTATCATATTATTATTTATCGCACTGAACAAAAGGAAAAAAAATACAACAGGCCTAACTTATTTAGGCATATAATTAAAAATTTTAACAAGTATCGTAGGAATATTATGCGTTTGGTGTTCAAATTTCTAATTCAGTATCCAAGATCTTTGAATCCGTTCTTATGCATTGTACATAATTACGTTTTGAATGTAGTGCTGAGATTGAATGTTCCTTGTTTCCAGTCCTTCTTTACTATCTTAGGTCACGAAAATTCTTACTTAAGCATTAGACATCGAAGCACAAGCATCTATCTATGTTTGATAGCATAAAAGCATGATTTGGATGAGCTATGGATCCATTGATCAGTGCCAATATAGCACACGATATACATTATTGCATGTACTACTACATTTAGATACAGATCCTCATTTTTTTTGCTTCCCTTTAGGAGCAACGGATTTCAAGATTATTCTAATTTTCAAGCTGTTTTTGAAACTTTTACATAAGTTGCTTTATACATTTAGCTAACACACTATGCAAATTATATTTTGATTGCGTTTTCGCCTACGCAATGAAACATTATTTAGTAAACTTGCTCATTGTTGTTGTTGTAATATTTTCTAAAAAGCACTTTTTTTTTTTTTTTACATTGAGAACTCTGCAAATTATAAGTAAAAAACTTGGCAAAATTTGAGATTGATTTTATAAAAACCTTAATTCCTATACGAGTGCACGTGCTATCCTCGTGAAAATAAACAAAGTTTATGACAATAAACCACCTTATCATAATCTGTTTGAACGCTTTCGCTACATTAGTTTTGAAAGAATTATCCAAAATATCTTCATTCTTTTTCAATTTCGCTCAGTTCCCTGTGGGATTTCAGTAAAAAAATCACCGGGGAAATATATGACCTGTACTATTCCCATTACATACTTGGAATTTCAGCCTCATTCCTCATGTATTTTTCTAGATATTTAACAAAATGTCTAAAGTCGAAAGTGTCTTGTCATTAATGGCCATATAGTGTGTTTATGGGAAAATTTTGGAGTATGTTTTAGATTATTTATTATGTGTTTGGAAGACAGAAAATACATGATAGAAACATTAATAATTAACTAGCTGGCTACGCCCACTAACGCGCTCCTAATTATTCTGAGATATGAAATTCCGTGTATTAGTTCTTGGGATATGTCTACCACTAAAATCGCGTAAATCCAACATAGCAACGCCACCTGCAAGGCAATTAATACCAAAACGTAAACAATTCGAATTCATGACAATGACTAATTGAATCTGAAGTTTGGTGGAAATTCGTGCATTAATTATTGAAGCAGTGGAAATCGTAACAAAGGCAATATAGCAGCGGCACCTATGGAGCTATTTATATCAAAATGTAAAGAGCATCAATTCATGACAAAAACTAATATAATCTGAAATTTGATGGAAGTGCATGCATTAGTTCTTAAGATAGAGCTTTCGTAAAAAATTGAAGGATTTATATCAAAACGTAAAAGTTGACAATTCATGTCAAAGACTAACTGAATCTGAAGTTTGGTGAAATTCCGTGCTTTATTTCTGGAGATAGAGCTAATGTGGAAATCTTGAAAAATGCTGCATCATACCAACGCCACCTGTTGAGCAATTTACACGAAAATGAGAACAACACCAATTCATGTCAAGGATTAACTGAATCTGAAGTTTGATGGAGGTCCGTGCATTATTTATTGTGATATAGCTGTTGCATAAGTCATAATAAATGCTACATATAGCGCACCTGTTGAGCGATTTACACCAAAAACAAATGAGCAGCAATTTATATCCGGTACTACCTGAATATAAATTTTTATCAAGTTTCGTGCATTAGTTCTTGATATAGAGTGCCTACAAAATTTATGTTACATACAAACATTTGGTAAAAACATGTTGTTTTGGAATCTCTGATTCCTAAAACGTGCAAATCCGTCAAAAACCAGAAGTCGAAAATTTTCACGAATCCAATACTTCTTTTGTAAAGCTTCTTTTTGTAAAGTAAAATTGTTGAATTCTGACGCTTTCCTCCGGGAGGTATGGATTTCTATGGCTTTGGGGAGGGTGGGTAGTATAGGATTCTGGGGAGGCAATTGTACTTTTTAACCATTGGAAACACAAAATCTTAAATTTTACCTAGGGAGGAGGGGGGGGGGGATTCATTGCTACGGGGAGGATGTGCGCTTGTGCCTCCCTTTGAAATCAACATTGATTACAAACATAATTAAAATCATCTTGTAATAAATTACAAATAAATTGAAATATATAATAAAATTAATCGGATGTAGCAATCCCAAAATTTTCTTCTGTCTCATACACGTTAAAGGTCGGTACTTGACCGGGCCCGGGTTTTCTAACGAGCCGGGCGAACAAACAAAATTAATGATTCCGGCCAGGCCAGCAAAAAAAAGAAAAAAATCATCCATAATATGAATAAGTAGTTGATGACCTTTCAAATGAAGTGTCACGCGACTGGTGTTGTAAAGAAATTAAAAATGTGCCCCCCCTGGGGTGGCAGAGAGGGGGGTGACACACAAGACATATATTATATGAATAAGCAGTTGCAGACTTTTCAAATGATGTGTCACACGACTGGTGTTGTAAAGAAATTAAAATTGTGCTCCCCCTCGGGGGGGGGGTGACACACAAGACATGCATAATATGAATAAACAGTTGCAGACCTTTCAAATGATGTGTCACACGACTGCTGTTGTAAAGAAATTTAAAATGTGCCCCCCCTGGGGGGGCAGATTGGGGGTGACACATAAGACATCCATAATATGAATAAGCAGTTGCAGATCTTTCAAATGATGTGTCACAAGAGTTGTGTTGTAAAGAAATTAAAAATGTGCCTCCCTGGAGGGCAGAGTGGGGGTGACGCACAAGACATCCATAATATGAATAAGCAGTTGCAGACCTTTCAAATGATGTGTCACACGACTGCTGTTGTAAAGAAATTTAAAATGTGCCCCCCTGGGGGGCAGAGTGGGGGGGGTGACACACAAGACATCGATAATATGAATAAGCAGTTGCAGATCTTTCAAATAATGTGTCACACGACTGGTGTTGTAAAGAAATTAAAAATGTGCCCTCCCTGGGGGGCAGAGCGGAGGGGGACACACAAGACATGCATAATAGGAAATTGGCAGTTTCAGACCTTTTAAAAATATGCAACACAAGGGGTGTGGACAAAAATTTTAAAAGTTCCCCTTTGGGGGAGAAGTGGGGTGCGGCGCCCCAAACATGCATAATTGGAATGAGCAGTTACAGTTCTTTTAAACGATACGCCACACGATGGGTGTATATACAAATTTAGAAAATGCCCCCTGGGGGCAGAGAGAGGGGGGATGGCGCACCGGAGGTGCAAATTATGAATAAGCAGTTTAAGGCCTTTCCAAAGATATGTCGCATGACGGGTGTTTACGAAATTTAGAAAAGTACCCATGTGAATATTTTTAAGTGTCATCAACATTTAAAAATATTCACATCAGGCAAAATTTTGAAAGATTTGCCGGCGGGGGGGGGGGGTGCATTCACATGAATAGTCACTGGGCTTTAGAGCGATGTATCCTCGGATGTATCACACGAGTTCTCCCCCCCCCCCCCTGACAAATTAGATGGCGACAAATTGGATTTTTCTCGAGATTTTCAGTTCGAGATTATACTTGATTATACATGATTATACTAAGATTATATTGATTATAAGTGATTACACGGGATTACATTAGGATTTCTTTGATTATACCTGATTACATGGGATGACATGATTACGCAAGATTAAGGAAGATTACAGTAAGATTTCACTGATTACAGGAACGGTTGTACGAGATTACACTCCATTGAGAGACCCCTCGGCCGAAAATGTTGATACGTTTGCATAAGCTTGAAAGCTTATTCTAAGTGTTGCATTTGCATCGAAACAATAGCCTATCCTTCCACCTTGTATCTAGGACTGGCACTACTCCACTTTACTTATCCGCATTTAAGGCGCGGTTAACGACATTTTCTTCCTTTGTACTCTGAAGTCTGAATCGACGTCTGTGAAGTTGGAAAATCGTGATTTAATTAATTTTGAGATCTTAAATTTCCTATAATTATGCGTGAAATTGTTCATATACAAGCAGGACAATGCGGAAATCAGATTGGTGCTAAGGTAGATTTTTTTAGGGTTCTTTAAACTGGTTTTTTTGCCTTCTTTTCGATGTTCGAATTTGAAGCTTGGATTACAAGATTTTATTAATCTAGAACTACATCGTATAGTATTTTAATTAATATGAACTAATTTTTGTAATATTGGTATTGTTATGGGTCATAGTTTTATCAAATGTATTAAATTTATTTAGATTCGTTCACTTTTTCAAGTGTTCAAATTTCGCTTGCTTCCGTTCTATGTAAGAGTTCTATGTCCGTCCTATTCATTCTCAAAATTGAAATATTATTGTTTAATCGAAATATTACGTTTAATTATAATGAAAATGTGTTTAGAAGATTGAAAACGGAACCAAAGGATGCTAACTATAGAAAACAATTTTTGAATAGTATTATATTCCGTGTTATATTTATATGTATAGTAATTTCCATTTAAAATCAGTTCGGCTAAGACTAATTTAAATGCTCATCGGGGAAAAAGGCTAATTTTGATTTTATCCAATTACTTATTCGTTCTCCAGAGAAAATTGCGAGATCTACTTAGTATTTTATTAAGTCTGTTTTGCCTATGTACTTAAATTGCTGTTTTTTACTATTAGTTTACAGTGTAATTAAATGTGCAACTTATTTATGCTATTTTTTAACTTTATTAACTTTAAAAATGCCTATGATTCGATCAATGAAGTCTAAGCTTGGGTAGAGAAAAATGTTATGGTAATTAATATAACAGATGCTAAGTTTTTTAATTTTTTTATAATTTATAAAAGCTTTCATTTAAAGTAAAGAATTTTCTTTCCAGTTCAAATGCTGTGCAGAAATGCCATTCATATAAATTTTTCAGTTTGAAACTGATTATTGATTTGCATACTATTTACCCATTTACCACCATATTGCTTAAAATTGTTAACGGAGTGATCTTTGAAAATTGCTGTTATTAGCCTTAAAAAAACGTTTAAAGCATCCTAACCATTTTTTTTTTTTTTGTGTGAAGTTTGAATTCAAGGTCTAATTTAATACAACATACAATAAATTCGGCTCATCGGTGTATAATAGGGGTTAAAAACTTTAATTAAAAATTATGTACAACTTACAATATAAAATAGAATTAAAAATTATGTACAAGTAGAATTAATATATTAATTAAAATTTTTATATTTATTATACATTGATGAGCCGAATTTATTGTATGTTGTACTATTATCAAACAGTGTAATAGGTCCTTTTATATAATATTTAATTTAATATTAAATTGATATTGTTATATTTTAACAATGCATAAAATAAATATGTAAGGTTTTTATAGATCAATCCTTGTCCAAATGCTTTTTGATAACTATTATTTTTTGAATAATTAAACATACATAAAAAATTCTGTAGGACACTTAAATGGTTTAAGGATGCTTTCTTTAGAAGTTTTGGGTAAGATGTAGTGTCAACTCTTAAGTCTAATACAGAATTTTGGGTTCACCTGAACCTCTCCAAACTCTGGTTACTGGCAACTTTTATTGAAATGTGGTACATCTGATATTGAAATAACTGCCTCGGATTTTGCCTGTTGCATTCAGTCAGATTAAAAAAAAAACAGATATTTATTCTACATTCCCTATAATTCTACAATTAAGCATCATGGAATATGAAATGCTGCAGCACACAATAAAAACTTTTGTCATTGTCTAACAGTGGAAGTCTTATCAAAATCTATAGTAAAATTTGTGTTAAAAGCAATCGAGTGTGTGTGTGTGGGGGGGGGGTGAAATTCCAATAATATGTATTCTATATATGTTTATGTAAGCTAATTTGTTTTTAAAAATATAAAAACATATGTGTCATTTAGCAGGGGTGGGGAAATACATCATTTTACTTGCCGGTGGCGAATGAATTTCTAGCAAGGCGAGTGCATTTTTAGTTTTTGAAAATCTCTAGGCAATAGAAACATAGACACTTTTTCAGTCTAGATATTTTAACTTTCCAAATTCTTACAGTGTAAATTTGGTTCTAAGTTCTATCTTATATTAAGCTTACCTCTGTTGCATATATTTCTTAATTTTATATGGAAAAAAATTATGAAAATGTATTGTAGTAATAGTAATTTCATGTGCGGTTTAGTCATACGTATTTTCAATTATACGCGTGTTGCATCTTGCTGGCTGGTGAAATAACTCCTTGGCTGGTAAGATTTTTGAAAAATTCCCCACCCCTGTCATTTAGAGTTTTTAAAAAATCACCAACTCTGATTTTCTGATAATTTATCTGCATTACTCTTTTTTTTTTTTTTTTTTTTATAGTTCTGGGAAGTTATCTCAGATGAGCATGGTATTGATCCAACTGGTACATATCACGGTGATTCTGACTTGCAGTTAGAAAGAATCAATGTGTATTACAATGAAGCATCAGGTAAGTTTTTGTATTTTTTATATTGTGTTAAGCCTTGAAGGCCAAAGTTAAGGAGTTTTTTTAATAGCCATATCATTAGCCATTTTAAAAATTTTATACAGTGAAACCTCTCTGAATGATTTTTTCATGGAACAAAATTTATTCTCATAGGCTCAATACTAATTTTACCTCCATTCAGAGACCATTCCAATTAAATTCCCTCTATGAATAACCAATTTTAGAAAATTTTATTTTTCCCTGGTCATTGAAATTTTCAGAAAAATAATTCCAGACAGCTCATTCATCAAACTTCTAAACAAGGAAGGTCTCCATATGGGCATACTCAGAAAAATCTGAAAAAATTACAGAATGTTCTTCTCATATAGTTATATATGTTTATAAAAAAAATTTCGGCGGAACCTCCTTATAACGTCCGTAAAAAAATAATAAAAATTTCGTTTATTTGGCGATTTATCTCCGGTTGGCAAAAAAACGAAATTTTGGAAAATACGCTTTTACGCTTAGAATACTTTTTAAAGAAAAAACTTTCTATGTTCAATTTATTTAAATAAGTTTAAGTAATTTTAATTTTGCATTTTTGCTTTAAGTGTAATTTTGTCATATGTTTATATGTACTTATAACAAAATGAAATTAATATATTTTATCATTTAAAACACAATTTAAATTGATTAAAATTGTTCCAAATTGAAAAATACACTGTTAAAAATCTGCTGCATTTTGTTGCAACGCACTCCCTTGCTTGTATAGAAAACGGTTACTTGGCTGTGAAATGGAGCTTTCTCATTGGTTGGAATAGAGATATTATATACAAGTGGTGGAGTGCGTTGCAACAAAATGCAGCAGATTTTTAACAGTGTATGACACGGTCAATTCACCTTGCTATGGAGCATTCTCATTGGTCAGAAGAAAGATATTCTATAAAAGTAATGGAGTGACGTTGCAGTAAATGCGGCAGATTTTTAACAGTGAAGTCAATTAAAATCAATTTTCAGATTCGTTAAAATCGTCTGCTTTTGGCGAGGAAATGCACTGCTCGCCAACAAATTTTAATTTCGAAATAATCGCGATATAATCATAATCAAAAGATTTCACTTTGATTACAATCATAATCTAATCGTAATCGCAATGTAATCTGTATCAAAAACTATGTAATCGTAATCGAGCACAAATAAACGATTACGTTATACGATTACATCTTTTTTTTTTTTTTTCCTTCTTCCTTTCGCGCAGTCCACAAAATATTTGGTCGGTGAGATAAACATTGCACCAAAGAAAGAGTGTCCATGTTTACAGCTCAAATTGCCCCTAAATTAAGAAGAGGTCATAAGGCACCAGTTCGAGGGTGAAACACGATGCATTCTTTACACTGTATATAGTCAGTGTCAGTGCTATAGAGGTCTACTCCTGGTATATAGTAGTAAGACATAGAAATAATCGGGAATTGGGGGGAAAATTCTTTATGGTCTTTCGAAGGATCTTGTTTCACGGGTTATTGAGTGGCAGTGATAAAGGATAAAAAAGAAAAAAGAAAGAAAAATATATATTTATGGCTTTTTTATGGGCACTTAGCAATTTGACAGACATCACCTTCTTTCAAATGTGGGAATCGGAGAATAATGAAAATTGGGGAGGAAAAAAAAGATGCTTAAATTGCATGTGACAATTTATCTAACAGCTCATTCGCATGTTCGATTTCTCAGTGGTTATATCTAAGTGGTTGTTTCCAAGGATCTAGAGAAAGAGATGGCTAAGAGAAACAACAAAAATATTGAAGATTATTTCATGGAATCTGTATCAGATTTGGATGAAAAAACGGGAATTTTTTTAAATAGCAATGCAAGTTGTGCTCGTCAGATGTCAGGGTCTCCATAAAAACCAAGTTTAATCTGAACACCCACATGCAGGTAATTTTTTAATAGATATATACATATTGTATAGATTTATTTTAGAAATATTGCATAGTGATATCTTGTCTTTTTCTTTTAAATTATAGTGAAAGGAATTTTTTATATTAAATTAACTATACAGTGTTTTTAATCATAAGTACAAAGTATGTTTATTCAAAATTTGTATTTTAATATATGTGGATAAGTTAAACATATAGATCAGTTTTCTTATGAAAGTTGTAATAATAAAAGATTGTTTATATATGTATGTATGTTTATTTTATCAGAATCCCCCCCCCCCCCAAAAAAAACAAAAACAAAAAACAAATTAAGGCTGGTTTGTCAATAAACATATGGGTGTAAATAGGATTTTTTAATGGGTTAAGGACAATGGTAATGATATCTAGTTGTTGGTAAATTCTTTTAGCATATGCGCCGACAAATTCAATGACGAACCCCTGAATTTTGAAATGTAGCCACTAGGGCTGGGCGATATCAGGATTTTAATATCGTGATATATCGCTGACCAAATATCGATAATTTTCGATATATCGATATATTTCAATTCATATGTCACTCCCATGGTAGTACAATATCTCTATACAATACAGTATCATATATCTCCCTGGTCACTCCATTATAGGGTCATAAATGTAACTGTCCTCTGTATAAAATACTACAAACACATAATAGTATATATATATTTGTGTGTGTATGTTAATTATCAAGAAAAAACAAATATCAATATCTTAACATATTCCAAGGAACATAAATTTTAATTTTTATGTATTGATTCAAAATATGCAAACCTTTTACCTGTAAATCTGATCTAAAATATGTGTTATTGAAAACCCTTAGAAAGTTAAACATTATAAATCATTAAAATGAAAGAAGAAAATGTATATAAGACAACAAATATACATTAGATATATTGAAAGAAAATACTTTAATTACCTATAAACTTAGATTTTTTTTTAGTACAATACAAAAAAAAAAAAAAAAAAAATTGCATTTCTGCAATTTTGGGTAGTAAGGAACACCACCTTTTTCGTTGTTATAATAAATAATTCTATTAGTCAGAATTACAAATGAAAGCATTAGAACAATCAAATAATTTTAAGAAAACACGAAATTTCTTTAATAGAGACAAAATCCCAAATCAGGACGTGTTGCTAACTACAGATTTTTTTTTTTTTTAATAATGCTGAATTAATCTCTATAATCTTTTACTTTTTCGATTTTGTTTAGATTTTTTTTTTTCTAGGATGCTTTTACTTTCAAAACCAGTTTCAAAAATAAAAGTATTCCAGTAAAGGAAAAAAAAATTTGAAAACAAATATTAAAAAACGGCTTTTGTTGAAAGAGATCAACCTCAGATGTGCAATGCAAAAACAAAAAATAAATAAAAATAAACAAAAATATGGAAATGCAAACGAGGTATAAAAAAAAAAAGATTAACATTGAGCGGATGTTTTTGCATTAGTGAACTCTTGAAATAAAAAGGAGCCATGATATTCAAAATCAAAACTATCCTCATTCTTTTATAAGAGATAAACTGTTCGATATTTTTTTTTTTTTTTTTAAACTTATAAAAAAGGTTTTGTGAAAGTATCAACTAGTTTCAGTTGTTTAAATGCGCGAAAAACACATTCAATGGCACATACAAACGAAAAAGGGAGGGGGGGGGGGAGAAAAAAACCTTTTATTCTTTACCATTAAAAGGGAAAAAAATTCATAACTCCCAAGTTAATTTAGATTTTTTTGCAAATTTTCAACAATCTCTATAAATAAAAGGAATTCCGAGGATAATTAATTGAGACACAGGGGAAAGCAAATCTTGGCAATGCGCCAACTCGGTCCAGAGGAAGCAAATCTTGGCAATGCGCCAACTCGGTCCAGAGGAATATCATTAAGAAATATAAAACAGATAATGTATTTATCACAAAAAATCGTCTGCTAAGAAAATATCAACACTTTAACACGAAACTAACGCAATCGTTGGATACATGTTCCCTCCCGTGTTTCTCATTGCTCATTTTAAGTATTTTTAGAGTTTAATATTAGTTGTTGTTTTTAAAACTGATTTTTCACAAAGTCAGCTGCGACGTATTTCAGACAATGCATTTCTGCATGCTTCCAGTTATTGATAAAATCATACAAATTTCAAGTTCGTTTAATATTGCTAATACGGACCCGGGCAACGCCGGGCGGGTCAGCTAGTTTGCAATAATAGTAAATTAGGCTGTGTGACAAATTTTTATTAAAATATAATAAGTTATTACAAAATTTGAGCGTCTATTGCAAATGTCCAGTACAGAAGAACCTCAAAGAAAACGTAGGAAACTATCCATCTTTTTTTTTTTTTTTTTTTTTTTTTATCGAACTCAGCGAAATCGAAACTTGGATGTTTATACAGTAATCATATTGTCATTTGCTGTGAATGGGGAACATGTTTTGCTAAGCAGAAAAACACCATCCATAGAGTTTTAGCGATCTTTCAAAATGAAAAATATTTTCCTTCCTAATTTGAGAAAGTTTTTTTTTTTGTGATTTTTTTTTAAACCCGTACGCAAAACGGGTAAAAATACTAGTATCCAATAAACTCTAAAACTAAGGTGAATCACAATGAAAAAAAACTTCCGTTTTAAGTGAAATTTCTACTTAAAATAAATGACATAATAGAATTATCATACATGTAAATTATTAATGTTATTAATAAAAAATGTAAAATAATATACGATTTAATATAATTATTTGTTAATGCTATTAATAAATGAAAAAAAAACATACAAGAAATATCGATTGTGTTCACATTCTTGAAAATATGTCAATCAATTATGCATTCCGGCAGCAATAACTGTACACAAGCTCACAGGAAAACTGTCAGAAATAGTAGGACCTTTTTCTTATCACCCTTACACTAATTTATAATACTTCTCAAATTAAATATCTTTATTAATTCATTTCTTAAGTACAAGTACCTATATTAATTATTTCCATATGTTAATTATTTCTATTTAACTTACCATAGTTGTCATAATCTTTTAAAAACAAAGTCATTTCAATAGTTTATCTAAAATAACTTTATTAAAGTAACTGAATAAATTTAACTTACCTTTTTTTCAAATAGTCTTTTTCTTATAAAATATTCTATAATTAAAAAATTTAAAAGAAACTTGTTTCTAAAACCACCTGTCTGTTCTTTATAAACACCGGCAACATATTAAACTTCCGTACGTAATTCCCAATCTAATCCCAGTTCTTTAACCGAATAATTCATAAAAGCAATAACAGATGGCGTCGCGATCGTAGATCGTATCGCAATCCACGTCATCTTTAGTTTTGCATATGATGTTCTGGAAACTGGTAGAAGGATGGTCAGTCATGCGTAGAGTTTCGTTTTAGACTGCCGGTAAGATTTAAATAGAATAGCGGGCAGGTTCTTATCAGTTCATTCACGCTTTCTATCCGCCGCTGTTAGTTTGACTGTTTTAATGATTTAGGTAAAGTTCTATCAGATGTCTGGTCAGTATGGAAAACATTTAAAATGATTATAGTTCAGTTGAGTTCCTGCTTTTAAGTTCGTCTTCCTAATTAAAAGACCTTTTAATGTGAGTCATCTTGGTGTTATAAAGAAATTTGGCTGATGTCTCCTGAAGTGAATTGAAGAGACTTGTTTTTGATTTTAAATGCCCTGAAGGCGATTTAAAGAGTTTATTGGGAGGAGTAACATCGGAGTTTATGTAAACCTCTTTCCCTGCTTGAACTGGTAATCGTCATATTCTCAAGTAGAGACTTGCTGTTGTGTACTTTCCATAGAGGCTGAAGTATGCCGATGATAAGGGCAGGTGTATTTTTCTTGTGTCAGACCATTTCCAAGGTAAAGCACTTCCATTAATCAAGTAGTAGGATCTTCCTTGGAATGGATTAAATCTTTGCATCAATGTCCTGGATCGTTGGCTGTTAATATACATAAAAGCAATCATGTCGTGAGTCAAATCTTTCTTTCTAATGTTCTCCTCTATAAATTAATCCTATGGGTAAATGTTATGCGATTTAAAGATTTTAATGGATTTAATTGTTGTTTTATTATGATAAAGATTAAATATGTTTCTGTTGAATATATATTGAAATTTAATAAATAGATATTTATTTTTAAATGTTATCTTTATTTTTTGTTTAAAGTATTTACATTTAATTTAAACATTAATTTAAATTAACAATATCTTTATTCACCATAGTCAACATAATTTAATTTTGGGGGATTTGATAAAAACAGCAATAACGCTTTCCACTGTATTTTAGCACTCTGCTATATTTTTAAACCCCAATGCATTACGTCTTCGTAATGTTAAACTAACAAAAACAACAGTCAGCCACCAATATGGAGTCAACAAGTGATTATATCAGAAATGCCCGATACTCGAACTCTGATAAATAAAGCGGTACATCAGAATAGTAGACTGTTCACCCATATTCCGGTATGTGTGCGACACCAACGCAAAAAGTAGACGGCTCGCCCATATTCTGGTATGTGCGCGACATCAGCGCAAAAAGTAGACTGTTCGCTAGGGATGCACCGGATATCTGGCTCCTGCCGGATATACTGCTTATTCGGCACTCGAACCGGATATTTGTTCCGGCCGAATATTTTAATATCCGGTTGCCGGATAGTAAAACATTTTTTAAATTCTGTTTTTTATATTTAAAAACAAATGTAAAACTAATTTGCTCCTTGCATACCTTATCTTATTAAAAAGCAATGTTAACAAAAATAAATACTTGTATATTTTCACAATTATGAAATTATAATGTTTATATGTAAATGAAGATATATTTAAAGTATGACAATATTTTGTCATAACCTATAACAGCAATTGTAAAAACAAAAGTAGAATATGTACTTCAACTTCACATTTTTTATTTCTCTTAAAAATTGTTCTTAAATTTCAGTAATGAAGTAATTTTACACCTCTCAAAAGTTTTATTGCAATTTTCACCAGTCAAAATTTAACTGCAGTGTTCAATAATTCTGTCATAACTGTAATTGTAAAACCAAAACTAGAATATCAACTACAATTTCAACTTTGTTTTGCTTTCATTTTTTTTTTTTTTTTTTTTTTTTTTTTTTGTAATGAAGTAGTAGACTTTTATAGTTCTTCTCAAGTGTTTTGTTAATAACTTTATTATTAATTTGAATTATTAATATCAACAAAAGAGAAAGGTATAAATATCTAATCTAAAAGTTTTATGAAGTTGCTGTTAATACGTCAAAAATCAGAGTCTGAAATGTGTACAATGGGGCCATCTTATAAGTGCTAAAGTATTGAGGATTAAAAACTATGTAGAAAAATAAAGTTTCCAACAAACTAAAGAGTTTATTTATGAATATTCATACTCCAGATTCAAAGTGTGTTTCTTTAGAAAATCAAGAACAAAATGGTGCTGATAATAAAGAAACCATTCAATTTTTGTTGGAACATCAATTGCACAAGTTAAGCAGTCAACAATAGAAAAAAATGTGGTAAAAACAAAAGAAAAAAAATCATTAAATATACAAATTGCATTTTTAAATAAAACAAATTTTAGTAAAAATTTCCAAAACAATTGAACTACGCCTTGTTATATAAGTCACCCGCTCATGTTAAAATTGCAAGTGATATTTTAAATAAAGTTCATTCTGAAACTTGCTCTACAATGCAAAAAGAGCTTAATAGGAAAACTGTAATGCTCACTCAGAGTCAAGAGGTGTAACATACATAACTATCCCATTTTTGTTAATTATGTGTCAACAGGGTAAAAATATTTTTTTCTGTTAGTTAATCGATACAATGCATCTATAAAAACATCAAGACACTACCTAAATCTGGTGATAGAGACTAAAGAAAGGGTAGAAAAAAATATGCATGTAAAGTTAGAAGTTTTATAAGTAATATTGAAAAGGCAAAATATTATTACATTTCAATATTTAATTATTACTATGTTTTTAAGTAACTTTGACTTAATAAGTGAATTGAAATCTACTAATTGAAATCTATACTTGCATAATATAAAATTACAATAATTTTTTTTTCTTTAAACAAGCATAAAATTGAAATATTATTAAAATTAAAAATGAGAAATTATTCGGCCGGATACCGGATATTCGGTAAAATTTTGTGCCGGATATCCGTTATTCGGTATCCGGCAAAAATCCACATCCGGTGCATCTCTACTGTTCGCCCATATTCCGGTGTGTGCGCGACACCGGCTCAAAACCGGAAGTATCGCGCAAGTGCCGATTACGGTGCGAACATTTGCAAAAGTAAACAACTTTTGCGCTGATAGAGGTAGATTCGAAATTCCTGAACTCGGTAATTCCGAAAGTAAGATGAAATACCATTTGAAACGATATATCGGAAGGATTGAAATCTCAATATCAGTACCGCGGTCTTAAAGAAATATCGATATATAACGATATTACGGTATATCGCCCAGCCCTAGTAGCCACCAAATTTTTTTTTTTTATCTCTGATTTAAAACGAAGAAAAAAAATACCAAAAAAAACTCTCTAAATGAGTTATAAATAAATAATGGGGAAAAAAAGGTAGTTCATTTTTTTCCCCCAGAAAGGTTTGTTCTCCCCTCCCCCAATATACTCCTACCAAAAGACAGTATTTTATATTATTATTATTATTTGCCAGTTAACTTCATGTGTTTCAATTTTGTTTTAAATATGTGGTTCAAGGGGGCAGAGGTATGATACAGGGGTGATTCTCTTCCGAAAATTTGAAATTGTTAGTTTACATTACGAAGACGTAATGTATTGGGGTTTAAATTATATAGCAGAGTGCTAAAGTACAGTGGAAAAACGTTATTGCTGTTTTTATCAAACCCCCCAAAAATTAAATTATGTTAACTATGTTAAATACAGATATTGTTAATTTAAATTAATGTTTAAGTTAAATGCAAATACTTTAAAACAAATAAAGATAACATATTTAAAAATAAATATCTATTTATTTAAATTTCAATATATATATATTCAACAGAAAACATATTTAATCTATATCATAATAAAACAATTAGATCCATTAAAATCTTTAAATCACATAACATTTACCCATAAGATTAATTTATTTATAGAGGAGAATATTTAAAAAGAAAAAGATCAGACTCACGACATGATTGCTTTTATGTATATTAACTGTCAACAATCCAGGACATTGATGCAAAGATTTAATCCATTCCAAAAAGATCCTACTACTTCATTAAATGGAAATGCTTTACTTTGAAATGGTCTGACACAAGAAAAATACATCTGCCCCTATCATCGGTATACTTCAGCCTCTATGGAAATTACTTAACAGCAAGTCTCTACTTGAGAATATGACGATTACCAGTTCAAGCAGGGAAAGAGGTTTACATAAACTCCGATGTTACTACTCCCAATAAACTCTTTAAATCGCCTTCAGGGCTTCAGAGCATTTAAAATCAAAAACATGGCTCGTCAATTCACCTCTGGAGACATCATCCAAAGTTCTTTATAACAATCAAGATGACTCACACTAAAAGTCCTTTAATAAGGAAGACGAACTTAAAAGCAGAAACTCAACTAAACTATATCATCTTTAAATGTTTTTCCATACTGACCAGAGAGCTGATAAAACTTTACTCAAAACATTAGAATGGCCAAACAAACAACGACGGATAGAAAGCGTGAATGAACTGATAAGAACTTGCCTGCTATTCTATTTATATCTTACCGGCAGTCTGAAACGAAACTCTACGCATGACAGTCCATCCTTCTACCAGTTTCCAGAACGTCATATGCAAAACTAAAGATGATGTGAATTGCGATACGATCTACGATCGAGACGCCACCTGTTATTGTTTTCAAGAATTACTCAGTTAAACAACTGGGATTAGGTCAGGAATTACGTATGGAAGTTTAATATGTTGCCGGTGCTTATAAAGAACAGACAGGTGATTTTAGAAACAAGTTTCTTTTAAATTTATTAACTATAGAATTATATTTTATGAGAAAATGACTATGTTTGGAAAAGGTAAGTTAAATTTATTTAGTTTCTTTAATAAAGTTATTTTAAATAAACTATTGAAATGACTTGTATCTTTAAAAAGGTTTTTATAATAGCTATGGTAAGTTAAAATAGAAGTAATTAACATATGGAGATAATTAATATAGGTACTTAAAAAACGAATTAATAAAGATATTCAATTTGAAAAGTATTATAAATTAGTGCAAGGGTGATAAGAAAAAGGTCCTAATATATCTGACAAATGCCCCCCCCCCCCTCTTATCAACCCGAGCACTATAATAAAAAAAATTACAGAAACCAGACGTCGGCCTAAAAAGTTAAGACTTCATGATTCATCCAATTGCCAGTAATTCTTCAAACACCTGCATAAAAAAAACAACCTACAAAAACTTCCAAATAAAAATTTATATTCAGCCCCCCAAAAGTCAAAAGAAAAAAATCTATATTCTTTAAATCCAAAGAAAAACCCATGCATCAAGTCCTAGAATGCTGAAAACAAGAAAAAAAAATTACCTTTCATGATTCTCCTCCATTTATCACATTAAAACAAACATACACATTTAAAAACAATTAAAGCTAAAAATATCACAGATAAGGTATTCATCACAGTTCAAATCTAATACAAAAATAATGCAGCTTAATGCTAGTATATTATGTCACATAAAATTAAAGTCTGTTCAACAGAAGTTCTCATAATGTCCATTATACATTTACAATATACTAAATTCTTGTCAATCAACTCAATTTAACAGTATACTTAAAAATCTTTACATGTGACATCTTAATAAATCTTTATATATCCATACACCCACCTAAAAAAAAAAAATGAATAGAAGACTATCAAAATGAAAACCTTCAAAAATTTCTCATATTTACTTATTTATTACACATTAAATATTTCTCCAGGACAAATGCTGAATTACGGATAACACCTAAATTTCACCTTCTATTTAGCCTAAGTACTTAACACGTCTGTTCCACACATGAAAAACTATTGTTAATAAAACAAAGAGACTCACAAATCCATGTCGACCTAGACCTTAAGCCCCCCCTTACAAAAAGTTTTTAATCTCAAAAAAATTTCCATACTGTCATCCTAACATCTCCTATGTCTAAGAATCCTTACACACTGGACAGCACAAAACTAAACCTAATGTCCCTCATCTAGGACAACCAAAAAATATTACAAATGGAGTGGTACATAACACTCATTCATCACTCACCATACTGAATCCAAAAGGTCAATCCCGAGACCCTAAATAAATTTGACCCAGAGGTTCCAGTATTCCCTAACAGCACTAATGCAAATGCACGCACATATTCATCTTCATTACTTTGGGCCCAAAGATTCCACACCAAGCACTCACAAAAACGGACGTAGACATAGGCTGTACAGGAGACCAAAACTGCAATTCCAAAGAATTCCCTTAAGTACTCAATGACTACTTAAAGTCATACCCGAAAACAATCCAGGAAATTTTTTTTTCTAACAGACAACTCACGTACTTATCCGGCTATTTAACACACAACGCAACTCAACCTCTAACAAAAAAAAAAATGCTTTCTAGGGAAGTTGCTGTTGCTTGTCGGGACTAAAACTGCCAAGGATTCTAGCTTCAAGCACATCCTCAAGGCCTGGCAATCCCCAAATTCAAAAGCAATATGAGACAAAAATCCTTTTGTTCTTTCATATTGAAAACATTTTACCAGCTATCCATCAGCACTGTCCTTCATAAACCCAAATTTAACTTTAAACTATTTTCTTAAAATAATTACTACAAACTGAAAAATTCAATTTTTCTAATCACTACAAACCAACCGGAATTCCATTTCTCAATTTTGATTGTTCAAATTTTACCAATAAAATCCTCTATCCTTAAACAAACAAGAAGAGACCAGCTCACTAAAATTCAGCTAAAAAAAATCTTTAAAATCCAACAAATTCTAGATCAATTAAAATTAAGCTAGTCCAGCAGCTAACTAAATCCAATTGTAAATCACACCTAGCTGTTCCCCCCTTTTTAACTTCACAAGAATTCCTTTATATTACATATTCAATTCCTACTAATCAACTTAATTTATGAACTGCAGAGCCCTCCATACCAACTACTTCCAAACCTTTCTCAGCAAGACAGATTTAAATGCCACACTATAGCCATATGCAATCCCTAAGAAAAATCTATATTTAATTTAGAACAATTTCAAATTATAAAAAAAATTCAAATTCTTTACTCATGAATCCATTATATCAAAAATAGAAAAAAAATTGCCAGAACTAATGTATTTGTAATATCTATCCCGTCGCCTCAATTAATAAGTACCTGTAGACCCATATTTCATGGATGACCACATTTGGAATCTGATCTCCTAAAAAAATTTAACTCCTTGCACTCTTCACCCCATTATATTCTCCTATAAACAGCCCTTTATAAATTCAGATTAAAAAAAAAAAAATAAAACTCAAAACCAGATTTCACAAACTACCCAAAATTCAAATATTTTCAGGCAGAAAGCATCTACTGTCAAAATGAGATTTAACTAAAAAGGATAAGGAAAATAAAGAGGAAAAATGCGATGGTATAACTACCATCAAAGAGACCACTTTCCAGTTCCAATACTATCGATTAAGGCGACACAAACACTATTTCCTTAGAAGCAAACATATTTACTTAAAAAAAACATTCTGTCCGACAGTGAGCGAAAGAGAACATCTGAACTGCAATCCCCACTGCCGAACAGAAATGTTGAAAACTGCAATTACTTAATAAAAACTTTAAACTGAAATTACTTTAAAAATTACTTTTAATTAAAAATTACATAAAGATTATTTTTACTTGTAAATTACTTTACTTGAAAGTTGTTTTAATTGAAGATTACTTTATTTAAAAATTACTTTACTTCAAAATTATCTTACTTAAAAAATTAATCTGCAACTCCTTAATCAAATTATCTTTAAAGTTCCAAGATTCATGAGCAATTATATATAAAAAATTAACATTTACTTTCAAGAATTTCAATAGGAAGTCACTTCAATAAGGATATTCTTTCCATATCACATCAAGTAAATCCTTCACAAGGCTAATTACATGCCATTTAAGATACTTGATTACTTAAAGATTCCATTAAAGAAACTTCTTGAATAATGCATAAAAAAAATTCAATAAAAACTTTAAACCTTTATAATGAAAAATTTGCACTTTTATTTTTCAACTAAGAAAACAAAGCAAAAATATATTAAACTTGTAAATAAATCAATATAATAACTTCATTGCATATTAAAGCTTATATCTAGTATGGCTTCTATCTTGAATATAATTACACTTGTATCAACTTTAACCCTAATCAAGAAAATTAAGAAGCCCTTTCTCCTTACACATTAAATATTCACACAAGAATACTAAATTTTCATACATCTTTACTGTAAGTACTTTAACTTAAATTTTTCAGAAACAGAAGCAAATTAAACCATCAATTATTCAAATTTATTAATGAAATTCATTTAGATGAGCCAAGAATTAGGAACCAAAATAAAGTTCAACCCAATGGTCATTATAACCTTTGACATCTTAATCTGTTACTTTCCCAGATTTCTTTCATTAATACAAAGTTGAACTTCTAACATCGGTCCCACACAATTGACTCATCTTTAAAAAAAAATTTAACAGATAACTCCCCTCTTTAAACATTTGAAAATTAACATCAATATTTTAGAACTTTTAATTTTAACATTTTAAAAATAAAACTCAAATCCCAACATGTATTCATCACATCATGGTATGGATCTTCTCTAAAAAAATCTAACACTAAATATGAAGAATCCTCCAAATGATGAACACAAAAAAATTTAAGTTCTAAACTTGTTAATTAAAAAAAAATTTTTAAGTCTATATTTTAATCTGTAATTACTTAATAGATACTTTAAACTTATATTTTAATCTCAAATTATAAACAATTTATCCTTATTTTAATTTATTAATTAAAGTACTTTACTATTATATATAAAACTTTAAAAGAGGGAGAGTAAAAAAATTGTCTTTAAGTATTAAACTTCATTTTTCATTCAATTTATTAACTGGAAAATAAAAAAAATTTAAATTTATTTACTGAAAAAAATTTTAATTAAAAATTAAGCCATTTATATATTTAATTTCAATATTAACTTTTAAACTTTAAAAAAAAAATTTAACCTTTAAATTAATCAAATTTAATTAATCATTACTCTGTCCTGAAAACAAAAACTCCCCATCTTTACTCCAATTGGCTTCCTTCATTTAAATATCAAGGCATAAAGGTCGGAGGCTCCACTAGTTCAAGCAAAAAAAAAAATTAAACTTTTAAAACTTAACATAAATACATGCAAAAATAATAAGTCTTCATTAAGTGATGGGGTATAAATACATCATTTTCTCACTATATTTCAAAAATTTTCTAGAAAAAACAGATGAATACCATTAAAAAAAATTACATCAAATTTAAAAAAAAATCTTGATCACAGATCACCATCCGCCGCTTCGCTCCAGCTTGCAAAAAGTTCATTCACCGCTAAAAAAAAATAAAGTCCAGTCTGCTCCCAGTCACACAAAACAGTCGGCATCAATTCATTTAAGTCGAGGTCAAAAGCGTGGCAAGATTAGTCCACTAAAACACATCTGGAACTCCATACATCCAAAAAGTCGAAGTTCAATTTCCAAAAAGTCAAATTCATCACAAATACATCTTGCTATTCCAAATAAAACAACAGCAGCACATCGATGAATTGGCGCCAGCACGCTCCACTTAGGGAACGTACTGACGTTAACGTTGACGTAAACTTTATTCACGTAGCAGCACAAAATCTCGTATCGTTGCAGCGATGAATTCTTCAATTTACTAGATGAAAGACGATCAAACTAAGTACAGAACTCCACGTTCACCAGAAACCTTTAAAAAACAGTTCCAGATGTTTCTCAATCGAAAACCTCTATCTCCGTAGCCATTCTTAAGTTCCAAAGCCTCGAACAAAAACAGTTCAGGATTCACAGTCCAACACTTTCACTTCCAAGGCCATCCTCAAAACGATGATTAACCAGTAGTTGAGTCATCTTTTTAAAAACGAAATAATTGCAATCATGGCGTGAGCCAAATGTTATATTATCCTCTTAACTTACACTATATTTCATTTAAAGGATTTATATATTGAAAAAAATTTAATCAAACATTAACAAACCTTTTAATTTCTTTAATTATAAAAAAAAAATTCTATCAATTTTAAATATTTTTAACACTATATTAAACTATTTACTTTTAAAAATTACTTAAATATCTAATCAATACAGTTCAAAACAAATTAACTTATACCTAGATTAACCATCAAAAGATCGCGGCCCCCCCCAACTAAAATTATCGTTAACACCCGTGAAGGACTGGAATAAATTCCTTCTTATTTAACTAACTAAACCTGGTATTAAACAATCATATTCAAAAAATTATAACTTTAAATCAATTTCTTATATCAAAATTAAAATATAACATAAGTTTTAACTATCAGTTCAATAGATTCATTAATTTATTTCAAGTTAAACCACTGTAATCGTAACTTCGCCATTTAAGGCTTAAAGAAACTTTATATTTTTAGTTTTAATTAAATTTATATTAAAAGCCCATAACCTGTTAGTTTACATTACGAAGATGTAATGTATTGGGGTTTAAATTATATAGCAGAGTGCTAAAGTACAGTGGAAAAACGTTATTGCTGTTTTTATCAAACCCCCCAAAAATTAAATTATGTTAACTATGTTAAATACAGATATTGTTAATTTAAATTAATGTTTAAGTTAAATGCAAATACTTTAAAACAAATAAAGATAACATATTTAAAAATAAATATCTATTTATTTAAATTTCAATATATATATATTCAACAGAAAACATATTTAATCTATATCATAATAAAACAATTAGATCCATTAAAATCTTTAAATCACATAACATTTACCCATAAGATTAATTTATTTATAGAGGAGAATATTTAAAAAGAAAAAGATCAGACTCACGACATGATTGCTTTTATGTATATTAACTGTCAACAATCCAGGACATTGATGCAAAGATTTAATCCATTCCAAAAAGATCCTACTACTTCATTAAATGGAAATGCTTTACTTTGAAATGGTCTGACACAAGAAAAATACATCTGCCCCTATCATCGGTATACTTCAGCCTCTATGGAAATTACTTAACAGCAAGTCTCTACTTGAGAATATGACGATTACCAGTTCAAGCAGGGAAAGAGGTTTACATAAACTCCGATGTTACTCCTCCCAATAAACTCTTTAAATCGCCTTCAGGCAGGGTTGGCAAGGTTTTGGACACAATGGTTTAAACCACGGTAAAATCCATGGTTTAAACCGTACTGTCCAAAACCCTGCTGTCCAAAACTGTCTTAAACTGTCCAAAACTATATTTTATAGTAAAATTGTATTTTTTTAAAACAATGCTTAAAGTTTGTGCAATTGGCAAAATGATTACAATACAAAAATATTAACAACATAATTACCCTATGTAACAATGTAATTGCATAAAAACGATACTAAATTTAATTCTATGTAATAATTTCTGTTATTGAAATTCCCAAGAGTTATTACTGAAAATAACTGTTAAATAAAAAGTCACGTTCAGCATACTGATTAAATCAGCTCACTGCTGACAATATGTGTATGTTAAGAAATAAATAGCATAAATAAAAATAAGTGATTTAGTTTGATTATGAGATATTTAGATATTGACTATTATTATGACACTATATTATATAACAATATTATTGTAACAATACTATTTAACTCAAGAAATAGAATCTTCACAAGAATTAGATTAAATCAAAATGAAATTTAATTTAATAAAAATGCTACATACTTTGGCTTTGAAAACATGACATGAAATATAAATATGAAAAATACTGGAGGAACAAATGAAAAGGTTTATAAACTCAGAAAGAAAAAAGAAAAAAAATCAGTAATCTAATTCTTTTGGTCCTCGTAGCATCCGATAGCACATAACCAGTTTAGCTGCTGTATTAACACCCCAACGATTTCTGCAAATTCACAATAACAATACATATTTAAAAAAATAACTTCTAGATTTTAAATTAAATATTGGTTTTCTTTTATTATCCAATAATCTAGAAAAGATAATTTACAATGAAACATTATTTAAAAGAAATTTCTTTGTAGCCTTTTCTTTCACATAAATGGAAATAAAAGCATCCCCTTTCAACTACATATGTAGTATATTAAAGAATTGCTTATTATTATTGCACAAATTTAACAGTAACAGAACTTTTTATGCTGTAGAGATATTAGAAAAGTTTGAACTATTTTTCATTTACCAAAGAATTAAAAAAAATGTTAGTAAAATATATTGTGAGATATTTATTCATATGTTTAATAAGTGTGCAGTGGTGAAATGTGGATTTTTTTTTTTTTTAAGGTTTTGGACACTTTAGTACAGTTTTGTACACTTTAGTACAGTTTTGGACACTTTAGTACAGTTTTGGACAGTAAAACCCACGTGTCCTGTCCAAAACCGGTTTTGGGCGTCCAAAACCCCAACTCTGCCTTCAGGGCTTCAGAGCATTTAAAATCAAAAACATGGCTCGCCAATTCACCTCAGGAGACATCATCCAAAGTTCTTTATAACAATCAAGATGACTCACACTAAAAGTCCTTTAATAAGGAAGACGAACTTAAAAGCAGAAACTCAACTAAACTATATCATCTTTAAATGTTTTTCCATACTGACCAGACAGCTGATAAAACTTTACTCAAAACATTAGAATGGCCAAACAAACAACGACGGATAGAAAGCGTGAATGAACTGATAAGAACTTGCCTGCTATTCTATTTATATCTTACCGGCAGTCTGAAACGAAACTCTACGCATGACAGTCCATCCTTCTACCAGTTTCCAGAACGTCATATGCAAAACTAAAGATGACGTGAATTGCGATACGATCGCGACGCCACCTGTTATTGTTTTCATGAATTACTCGGTTAAACAACTGGGATTAGGTCAGGAATTACGTACGGAAGTTTAATATGTTGCCGGTGTTTATAAAGAACAGACAGGTGATTTTAGAAACAAGTTTCTTTTAAATTTATTAACTATAGAATTATACTTTATGAGAAAATGACTATGTTTGGAAAAAGTAAGTTAAATTTATTTAGTTTCTTTAATAAAGTTATTTTAAATAAACTATTGAAATGACTTGTATCTTTAAAAAGGTTTTTATAATAGCTATGGTAAGTTAAAATAGAAGTAATTAACATATGGAGATAATTAATATAGGTACTTAAAAAATGAATTAATAAAGATATTCAATTTGAAAAGTTTTATAAATTAGTGCAAGGGTGATAAGAAAAAGGTCCTAATATATCTGACAGAAATTGGGTTATCAGTTCCGCATAGTTGCCAACTTGTACGGTTTTGCGCGCAGAAAAAACAATTGCGTAGAAATGCAAATTTCGTGATAGGATCGCCGAAATAGCATACATTTCGTCAATATTTCATGAAAAAAACGACGATTTCGTCAATGTTTTTTGAACGAACTTTGTCAAAAGATCGATGAAAAACGCGAATTTCCCATGCGGATCGCGAAAAAAACGGCAATTTCACCAAATATCGCAGACAAAACGCTGATTTCTTCTGAAGACGACGGGAAAACGCAGATTTCATCTAAAGGTTGCGGATATAACGCAGATTTCCTGCGGGAAAAAACGCTGTTTTCGATAAAAGATCGCTTAAAAATATTTTGTCAAAAGAATATTTGAAAGAATACGCCCATTTCATCAAAAAATCACGGAAAAAAATGCTGATATCGTCAAAAGATCGCGGGAATAAAACGCCGTTTTCGAGAAAAAATCGCGTTAAAAAGCAAATTTTGCCTAAAGATCGTCAAAAAAAACCCGCCGATTTTGTTTAAAAAGAAAACATGGGAAAACGCAGATTTCGTCAAAAGATCGCGGAAAAACCGCCGATTTTGGCAAAAGATCGCAATATATCGCCGATTTCGCTAAAATATTGCTGATTTCGTCTGAAGATAGCGGGAAAATGCCGATTTTGTCAGAAGATCGCTAAAGGGGGGAGCCCCCCCCCCTGGTATGCAAAAGAATGAATTGTTTTAATTCTCCCAATTAGAAAATTATGGTAGAAGCTTATTTTTTTCTTCACTTTTTAAATTTTGTTTTGCTTATTTGCCTAAATGTCTTGCAACGAATGTTCTGAGGAAAATAACCTTAGTTAAACTCATTTCATGCTAAAATTTTGCGTTTAAAAAAAAAAAGTGTGAAACACAGGTCCCCCCCCCCCCCCAATTTTAGTGTGTAGGTAAGAGCAGGGGGGGGGGTAGAGGTCTGCACGGGCCGGAATTTCCAGTCCCAGTTAAACTCAGTAAAAGTTTGGCCCGGCCCGTTTAAATTTTTATATTTTAGTCCCGGCCCGTTACAGTTTCTCTGATTTCTAAAAAATTCTGATTATCATATAAGATTCCTTAAAAAAATACTGCATACATATCTATGGAATGATTTTACAGTATATTTTACTGGAAATATACATTAATGATTAGATATTTAGGCTTTCAACATTTGATTAAAGATTCATTAAAAAATTAATATGCCTTAGCATAAACGAAAAAAGAAAGTTAAAAACATTGTAACTTTTGAAGCTGTTTAATAAAAGATTTATAAAAATATTTCTGTCATTTTATTAAATATTTTAAATCCAAATTCATTCTTAAATTCAAAGAAGCTCCTTTCTGATATTTTTTAAATTCATTTTTTTTTTCCAGAAATGCATAAGTTTAGCAGATATCTTTATTCAGAAACTATATAATAGAGTGGGGTTATATATTTTTTGATACAAACAATTTAAGAATACTGCAAGTAAATAAAATACTGTCATAGTTAGCGTTTTGAATAGAATTTCCGGAAGTGATAGCATGGGAAGGGAGAAAAGCCTGCAATCATTTGAGAAACTTATGTATCTCAACAAGGTTACACAAGTATTTTATTTACCAAAAATTAAAAACTATTAGATTCCAAATCTCTTCAATAGTCAGGCTTATCACTTTTATAAGTTTACAATTTAAAATTAACCAGAAAATATATGTCAAACTTTCGCATTATTGAGAAATTAATTTAAAAACCATCAAGAAGTATATATCCAAAGATTAAGCTAACATAAGTTCTTTATCGCTGTTAATAATTTTACATATCATGTTGTCCGCCCTACAGATCTTGAGAACAATTAATCTAGTTCCGGTCCGGCTAGTCTATAAGTAGAAAAATAATGTAAGCTTGATCTCGGCCTGACACAAGTCAGCTAAAAAAATATTAAAACAGGTTACACACAATGTAACTGTCCGATGCCGATCTCTACACTGTACATTTTTATACTAATGCTGTCAAACTAGTATGGCTCGTGATGCACATTTATACTTATTCTCGTTAAAACCATTTCATTGAAAATAGCTTATATTTTATTGTATCTGTTTAAATATTGCGAAAAAATTTTTATCGGCCCGGCCAGGGCCTGTTCAATTTTTTTGCCAGCCCGGCCCGTTTATGTTGTTTGTCGGCTGGCCCGTTGAAAAAAACTATTCTAAATCTGCCGGCCTGCCCCATCCCGTTACAAAATTCAAAAAGATTCCACCGGGCCGTGCAGACCTCTAAGGGGGGGGGGGGCTCATTCTACGTACACCGGTATTCATGAATTTCAAATCAGAATTTTGCATGTTGCATATACCTATTCTATTAATCAAACATCCTAGAAATGCTCTTAATTTCAAAATAAATTTATAATAATATTCTAAAATATTCAAAAAGGAAAACATATATTAGTTATATAGAAAAGAATAGCTCATTTAATATAAATGATTTATTTTTCCTTTAAAAATAGATAATAGATAGGAAACGCATATTTTGTAAATTTGTAACTGTAGTTTGTAACGTGTAGACTACGGAATTACTGTAATCGTAATCGACTAGTTCGGTAATCGTAATCCAACAAAAAAATATTAATCTTAATCCAAACGTAATCGTAATCTTGAAATTAAAAAATGGATAATCGATTATGTAATCGTAATCAGACTGGCATAAATAGACCAGGGTTGGAAAAAAATCATGATTTTTTTAAAAAAATCAAAAAAATCGGATTTATTTGATTTAAATCAGATTTTTTTGATTTAAATCGGATTTATTTGATTTTTTTAGAATCCTATATTTAATTACTGTGTTTTTATGTTTTTACAATACATGAAGCAGTTTTTTATAATAAATAACTAAAAAAGAATAAATAATATTTATAATTTATAAAAATAATATAAGAAATAATTATATAGTTAAGAAAATATTATATTTTTGTTATTGACTGGTACTAAAAATTAAACATCTAGGCTTTAATCTAAAGCCATTCTATTATTTTGTAATTGAATTGTGCATACTAAATAACAAATAAGAAATAAATTTAAATATGTTGTAAATGAATAGAAACTGGCAAAATTTAAAAAACAAATTAAATACAGTAGACTCCCTCAAATCTGCTGTCCTAATATCCACAAGTCTCTAAAATCCGTGCATAATTTACAGATGTAAACAATGAAACAATGTCAGGTATAGGGACAAAATTTGACTTTTTTATTTTTATATCAATCCTATGTATAATCTGTAACTTTCATTAATATTGTTAAATTCATGCTTTTTCCATGAAGGAAGAATAAATTTATTTCTGAAAAAAATTCAAGGTATTGCTAATATCAGTGGTGATCACAATCTTTTTGCAAAATGCATTTATACATTCATCAAGCTTTTTTTTATTGTAGAGTTTGGTTAAACCTGAAATAAAACTTCTATATTTTATGATATTGATGTGAATTAGTAGTGCATCTTTATGGGGCAAGTTCCATTGAATAATTTAGGAAAAAATGCATCTCATCTTTATAATAAATATTTAGTTATACATTATTGATTACTTCATCTTTGTTGCTTTCAATATTTTAATCATTTTTAATTATCTAAATTTTTATTATTATAGTTTACTAACTTACATAATTGTTTTAATGTTTTACTATATTATAAGCATTCATTAACTTCAGTTGCATTATTAATTACAATCAAATTACTGTTTAAAAATGTAAACAAACCCATGACCAGAAATCCACAAAATTCTAAAATCCATACAACCTCTGGTCCCAAGCTGTGCGGATTTGAGGAAGTCTACTGTATTCATTTAATGCAAGCTATTTATTAAGGGATAAAAATCACAATTAATTCTATATTTCTTAAGAAAATAGGAAAAAATCAGGGATTTTTAATTGTTTAAACAATAACACTAATTTAGAAGTTTTGTCTACTCCTAATTTATTATGAAGGCTTGAATAAACTGCTCCAAAAGAAGAAAATTGTCTTTTTACTCCAGTAGATGAAGCCACGGTTGTTGTTATTTGGTAAATAAATTCAATTTCAATTTCGCTGATTCTCTCTTTACCTCCCATTACATAAAAGGATTTCCGCCAATCATAATCTGTCATAATATCAGAAACTTTTTTCTCAAGCAGTGGTAATTTTTGGAATGGGCCGTTTTTTGCTTGAAAATATGCTACAGTGGTGAGAAGATTTAGACAATCTTCTTTAATGAATGCCAAATCTTCATTATTTTTTCCTTACATTAAGTTTCATTTCATTTTGATTTAAAAGAAAGAACCTTAATAAAACTCCAGCAAAATGACAGCCTTTAATAGTTTGTTCATATCTTGCTTTAAATTTTGTAATTCTATCGTTATCTAATACATTTTCTAACTTTTTACCCAAAATTTCCCTTTGATATGTGCATTCATCTGAAATTGCGAAAATTGATTTAAATCAAATGATTTTTTTAAAAAAATCAGTTGATTTAAATCTAGATTTAAATCTTGATTTAAATCAGTTGATTTAAATCATGCCAACCCTGAAATAGACATAATCATATGTTTTTTTGAAATTGAAAATAATCTTAATCGGTTACAGTCCTCTGTAATCGACTCAGTCTGCTCGCCAAATCCCGCGTCGCTTTCAGCTTTTCACGCCAATTATTCCAAACTATTTTATTTTATTTTTTACATATCTAATAATGTAATTCCGCCGCTAATTTTCACTGATCCTTTATTACCTACATGAGTAGTTTAATTCGTATTTTTTTTCAAAAAATTCTGAGTATGCCCCCAATGGAGACCTTCCCGGTAAGTTTGGCACAGATGTCATGGAACAGATGCAGTATCTTCCTGCGAGCCGCCATTTTGTTTCCATATTACTTCTCAAATTGTAGTTATTATTTTGCAATTATTTTTTACAGGAAACATAAAATAAATATTTTTATGACATATGCATCAGGGTTGGGTTTCTTCCGGAAGAAACCTGTTCCAGGACAATGGAAGAAACAACCAGAAACCAAAACAAATGCTCAAAGTTAAATTATAATAGCTATGTAAAAGAATTAAAGTATAATTGCATGAAATTTAAATTGGAAAATTTAATTATTATTAAAAATATAATTTTTGCGAACATAAGTTTTTTTTTTTTTTTTTTTTTTTTTTAAACAAACTTCAGGTTTAGCAGACATTTTCAGGTGATGGATTTTTAATACTCTAGAGCAGGCCTGTCCAACCTTTCAATAATCAGGGGCGCATCTTGGCTTTTGGCACTCAGTGAAGGGCGCCAATATTTACGTGGCTAAAAACATGTGGCAATAGTGTCGCATAGTTTTAGTATACACGGACGTCTTCACATAATGCAAATGAACCGTACAGTGGTAAACAAAAGACCCCTGCAGTTATGGAGTTACGCGTATTAAATTTCAAATTGTACATTTTTTATGAGAATACTATTTCAAAAATGTGTGTACGGTAAGAAGACAGAAACTTTAATCGCGTCTATAATAACAATAACAATAAATAAACAAATTTGAAAATCAGAGATATAGGTTTCTTTTAGGATGTGAAAAAACGGTTTGCTTTATTTTGAAGGCGTGGATTAGTTTTATGAAAAGTGCAGAAGCAGACAAACATGATAGTGACCAAACCATGTGGGTGGTTTCAGTGGGATAATCTGGAAGTACTTTGATAGATAGAAATCATTCTGCGCTGTTTATTATTTTTCTTAGCAAAATTATAGAAAAAAATAAAGAAAAAAAGAAAAAAAACCCTCTGAAATTTCATAAGCCAAGAAAGAAAAACCAAGCCTTTATATCATTCAAATTAAACTGCTCTCAACTTCAGAAAACAGCTTCAGATTTTAAAAATATCGCTGATAAAATATTAATGAATTTAAAGAAAGCATTCTTTATAATGAAGTTTTACTTCTAAAATGTTTAAAAAACACGAGATCTTCAAGAGGGCGCCAAGAAAATCTGCAAAGGGCGCCATGGCGCCCGCGGGCGCCGCGTTGGACAGCCCTGCTCTAGAGGTAGAGGGAGGGGTGTTTTTATTGCTTCACATATATATATATATATGTGTGTATATATATATATATATATATATATATATATATATATATATATGAAAGGATAAAAACTAACCCTTTTTTAAAACTTTAATTTAAAATTAAAATTCAAAAGTTTAAAGTTCCCAATTAATATTTTAAACTTTAATTCTTAAGCTTAAAGCTATTTTTGCCCCTGGTAACTTTCTTTCCCAGCCTAACATTTATTACTTTCAGAGATCATTTTTGGATGTTCTTTAAGATTAAAAATGCTTAGGTAAGCGCAATTCTTAATTTGTAGGATCAGCATGCAGCCCTGGACAGCCGCGCCTAAATTGCGTCAGAGTGCCCAGATATTTCTTAACCAATTAAATTAAATGTTCCTCCCTAATTCACAACTGTGCCCTCTGCTGGAAAATATTACAATCCCCAACATATTAGCAAGAACACGCGCGAAAAACGAGAGACTTAGCAGATTTGAGATGACTGGAGAAACTACGGCCATGTAAACGCTAAATAATAAACTTAAACGGCTCGGGGCAACTTCCGACCGGACTCGCGGATCCCTCTGTACGAAGAGCGGCCGAATAAAAGGGTTTCTAACCAACAAGAGGCTCCCGAGTCCCATTTATTATGCCACGACTACAACATCCCCGAAGTCGTTACATTATATAAAAGTCGGTAGGATAAAAAGCGCGTGAAGAACCAATCCCTCTGCCTTACCACCAAGCCGCGAAAATTCAGAAGTGCTCGAGAATTCCTTTCCCTCAGAAACGCCATTTACCGTCGACAAAAAAAAAAAAAAAAAAAAAGATTAATCCAGAGAAAGGATTATTTCCCCATGAACTATGTCGGTGAGAAAGAGAGAAATTATTCTCGTTTCAAATAATCTTAGAACAATCGTCAAAAGAAAGAAAGAAAGAAAAAAAAAACCATTAAGTCTGTTGTGAATAATTTATCACTTATGCGTACTAACATTTAATGTTAATAATATTTGGTAATAACATTTGGAACTTTTCCCCTACTCAACTGAACTGAATGAGAAACCGCAAATATTAAGATGTGATCCCCTAACAATCCAAGCAAAAATGGACAGTCTCAACCGATGTATTTTTTCTCTTCTCCAAGCAGAGTCGCAGAATGGACCGAACTTCTCTATTTCGCGGAAGTAGGTCAAGTTTGTGAATGTGTTTTTCAGGAGAGCAAAGGTCGAGATCTCCGTTTTTTATCACCGTACAGATGATTCACTTAAGAGTTAGGATGTGGAAATTTATTTATTTTTCCTTTTTTAGCGGACAAATGATGATGAAAGACTTGAATGTTTTATTTAATTATTTATCGTTAAAAGTTATTTGAAATGAAAAAAAAAAAAAAAAATAGTAATTTAGTAGTTTGTAAATATTAAATTTTTCTTTCTTAAGAAAAAAAAAAAAAAAAATTGGATAATTGAATTTACAGGTATGTTTTTTATTTATTTTTCTTTGACATTGACGTTATTTTTTGTTGAAGATTACATCTCATTGGTGAAAAATTACATATTTTCCTTTTATCTTTATGTTATCATTTCAATGTGTTACCCTACCGATTTCTTTTTTGCATTATTTATTTTATGAAATATTTTAATTACAAGTAAAAAAAAAAAAAAAAAAAAAGTTTTATTGTGCAGAATTTGTGTTTATTTTTAATTTAACCTTTTTACCTTTTTTATTAACATTGATAAAAATACAGATTCTTCATTTCCATCATTTATTTTATAAAATATTCCCGTTAAATGTTTTATTTTACAGTAAGCACTCTTTTTATTTTTTATTTTATGTTGACTATGAATGTGTTATTGCCGAAAGTACCAAAGTATGGAAGTATTTGTGTGAATGAAAAGTAATCATGAAAAGAAGAAAAAAAAAATACTGTTATCAGAGTGAAAATTTTTAGATTTTGACAGCGTTCATGGAGTTTTAAAATAGTTTATTTAAAATTGTGTTACGATATTAAAGGGATTTTAAAGATTTTAACAAAATTCATTTTATTACTTTAAGATTTTTATTAGCTTTATTTAATATTTCTTGCAGGATTTAAAGTTTATTATTAACATTTTAGAAAATTTTGTGATTGATATTTTTCATACGTGCTAAAATCGTGATAAATTAAAATGACAGTATTTTTATTTTCTTACTCATCTGGCGAAGCATACGTGCAATCACCAAAAAATAAAGTCACTGGTTCTTTATGTTTTTGACATTTTGTTAATAAACTACTTAAACAGGTTTTTTAAATTAAATATTATCAATAATACACGTGCAATTTGATGGTGTCCAACATTTAGTGTCCTGTTTTGCATATATTTAGAGTCCTATTTTATTAATTCCTTTTTTATAAAGTCAGATGAGCACATTCAAGTGTCCACATATTTGTAAATAGATATTTGTGTCAGTTTATGTGTTATTTTACTCCATATTTCAAACCTTTTTGTGTATGTAAGTATTTTTATTTTTTCATAAAAGACAACCTCAATTTGTTTTTCCAAGTTTTTTTCTTTTCATATATAGAATTTTGTACAATTTATTACTCCTTTTAGATTTTTTGTATAGCCAAATACTATATTTTACTTTATGATATATTTTAATGTTTGAGTTCAATTTAATAGTTTTACCCAGTATTGCTTTAAAAATTATATTGTTTTCTCTAGTATTTCCCTATTTCCTTATGTCCTTTCCTAGTATATTCCCCAGTGAGTTGGCTACCCCAACCATTTTTTTATTATTCCATTTTTAACATTTCCCATTTCATTAAAACAAATATAAGAACAGGTATTTCACCCCTGTCAATTTTTAAAAACATGTTAAAAATATTTTCCAACAATTCAGTCATTGATTTAGACATGACCTTGGTAACCCCACTTCAGCCGTGGTAAATCCAATAGTGTCTAAATCCACACATTAAGTTTTTAAAGATGACCATGGTTCCAGCCCATTAAGTCTTTAAAACATTTTTTTTTATATTTATTAAATTCAACCAGAAAACAACCCTCTGCAGACAAAAAGGATTCAATGACTTACCATCTCAGCAAATGTGGCAACTGTTGATATGATATACTCGGGCAATCAATGAAAATAAAAGGATCCATTATTAACAACAAAAATGCCAATAAGTTGCCCATGTGCTTTAAATGTTGGTCATTGGCCTATTTGTTTTGAATCAGAGCCTATTATTTTATTTTGTCTTTGTTTTATTTAAATATTTTTATTTCATTAAATTTTTTTTCCCTTTGCAGTAGTAAAACCCTTAAAACTTGGAAGATTTTTGCTATTTGCATAAAAATTTGGCAAGGAAAACAAAGAGCGTTCTGGCCTTTGTAAGGAAAAATGCTCTTAGAAATTTTTTTACTCAGGAAATTTTTATGAGCTATCAGTGAGATGTAGATGTAGTTTATGAAGTGGTAACTTGGATTTATTAATGCCACTGAGTAAAGCATATCTCAGTCTGTAAAATAATAAATACCTTTACTTATACGTAAACTGCATCTGCATCTTCTCACAAAACAAATTAAACCAAAGCTCATTTTTCTTTTTTTAATTTTTGCTAAAACCTCACTGAGGTTTAGGATTTGCTAAAACCTTCAATGGTTTAGGATTTGCTAAAACCTTTAATGGTTTAGGATATGCTAAAACCTTCAACGGTTTAGGATAAATAATGTAAATAGACTTTAATATATTATTTTTCTTTATTTTCATACTTATTTCAATATTTTTATTATATTTAACATTTACTTCTTTTATTTTCATCAATTTTATATACTAACACATTTTTTACATTTTTAAAATATGTGAAGAAACCTTTCCAATTTTTCATATTTACCAATATTGCTATAATTTGAATATTTTTTACATAGACCATACATTGTCCCCAGTAACCATATATCAGTGTGCATAAAACATATTTTTACCAGTAATCATATAAGAGTGTATTTTTGTATTAATCATTTTTTTATATTACCTGTATCAATGTCCTTTCATAACCACATAATTTTCAAATTTTATGAAAAAGATTTTTTAACTTTCCCTATTTTTAAGTATAATTTCATAAATTATATTTCTGTATAAATTTACATTTTGACAGTTTAAATTCATATAAAATGTGAAATATGTGCTTAAAGATTTTAACTAAAAAGCACAAACTTGTTGACCAAAGGACTTCCAAGTGAGAAATATGGTCACAATTTTAAATTGTATAATGTTATAATTGTATTTTCCCAGGACATTTCCAGAATTATTATTTCTTTCCAGCTTTTCTTTATGTTTATATTTTTATATTTTCTGTCATATAATATTCTTTACATTCCTATGTAAAGTTCGGTCAGGTCGTCTTGAGAGCCATAACCCAAGCTTTTAGCATAAAAACTTAAAATCTTCAAATTTTTCCTTTGTTTAAAAACTTCAAATCTATATATATAAAAGGAATTCCGAGGATAATTAATTGAGGCACAGATAGGCTCTCATCCTCTATACCTTTTATTTATAGAGATTTTACACAGCTTAGGTAAACGCAGAAGAAATATAAAACAGATAATGTATTTATCACAAAAAATCGTCTGCTAAGAAAATCTTTTTTCATTTTGAACTTCTATAAATAAAAGGACAGATAGGCTCTCAAACAGTGAATCGTCGAATATAATTGAAGAACAAATGGAAGAACAAATGGAAGAACAGATGGAAGAACAGATGGAAGAACAAATGGAAGACCTCTTCATTAACAATAAAAAAAGATATGCAAACGAAACCCCAGAACACCGAGAAGAAATCTCTATAAATAAAAGGAATTCCGAGGATAATTAATTGAGGCACAGATAGGCTCTCATCCTCTATACCTTTTATTTATAGAGATTTTACACAGCTTAGGTAAACGCAGAAGAAATATAAAACAGATAATGTATTTATCACAAAAAATCGTCTGCTAAGAAAATCTTTTTTCATTTTGAACTTCTATAAATAAAAGGAATAAAGCAGAAGAAATATAAAACAGATAATGTATTTATCACAAAAAATCGTCTGCTAAGAAAATCTTTTTTCATTTTGAACTTCTATAAATAAAAGGACAGATAGGCTCTCAAACAGTGAATCGTCGAATATAATTGAAGAACAAATGGAAGAACAAATGGAAGAACAAATGGAAGAACAAATGGAAGAACAGATGGAAGAACAGAAAGAAGAACAGATGGAAGAACAAATGGAAGACCTCTTCATTAACAATAAAAAAAGATATGCAAACGAAACCCCAGAACACCGATCAAACATATCTGCCGGAAACTGACGAGACATGGCACAGAAACGTGAATGTGTGGGGTTGTAGAACTGGCATTCAGATAGTCTTCGGGCTACTGAGGGCGGGCAACCGTCTAGTTTAAATTAAAAAAAAATTTCCAGCAGAAAAGTTTAGTGCATCTTATCAAACTTAATTTTAACATTACATTTACTTTAAATTTATCTTTAGATTTAACATTAACCTTAATCTCTAGCTTTGCATAAGTAAATTCTTATCCGATTTTGTCTTCTCCATTTACCTGGGGAGTCCCCCCAGATTTGCAGGCAAATCCGGTGGACCTCAACTTGGAGGGGGGGGGATATGAAAGGATAAAAACTAACCCTTTTTTAAAACTTTAATTTAAAATTAAAATTCAAAAGTTTAAAGTTCCCAATTAATATTTTAAACTTTAATTCTTAAGCTTAAAGCTATTTTTGCCCCTGGTAACTTTCTTTCCCAGCCTAACATTTATTACTTTCAGAGATCATTTTTGGATGTTCTTTAAGATTAAAAATGCTTAGGTAAGCGCAATTCTTAATTTGTAGGATCAGCATGCAGCCCTGGACAGCCGCGCCTAAATTGCGTCAGAGTGCCCAGATATTTCTTAACCAATTAAATTAAATGTTCCTCCCTAATTCACAACTGTGCCCTCTGCTGGAAAATATTACAATCCCCAACATATTAGCAAGAACACGCGCGAAAAACGAGAGACTTTGCAGATTTGAGATGACTGGAGAAACTACGGCCATGTAAACGCTAATAAACTTAAACGGCTCGGGGCGACTTCCGACCGGACTCGCGGATCCCTCTGTACGAAGAGCGGCCGAATAAAAGGGTTTCTAACCAACAAGAGGCTCCAGAGTCCCATTTATTATGCCACGACTACAACATCCCCGAAGTCGTTACATATATATATATATCAGGGTTCCCAGCATTATGGAAAATCTGGAAAGTCATGGAATTTCAAAGTAGTCATGGAAAGTCATGGAAAATGTAGAATATGTAGAAAAAGTCATGGAATTTACTAATATTTAATAAAAAGTCATGGAAAACTCTGGGAGGATAAAATTAAAATTTAATATTGTTTCATTTTCAGAAAAATGTTGCTATGGTTTCTCATTAGATGGTGCCTCTGAAAAATTTCCAGAAGCAACTATTGATAATTTCTCACTAGATAGTGCCTTAACTAGTACTACGGTAGAGTACCTGGACCTTGTTTGTAAGAGTAGCATCATGAGATCAAGTACGCATGCTCAGTGGAAGAAAAATAAAGGATGGAAGAAAACGCATGCAATCCTGATTTTTCATGCTTTGCGCTTCCTCTCCCTTTGGTTACTTTTGATAATACTAACATTATTATTTTAATGACTGTTCAAAAAAGATAAAAAAAATAATTCATCTTTTATTAGGATGATATTATAAATAAAGCATTTATTTCTGTTTTTGTCATTTTTATGACAAAAGTATTACCAAGTGAAATTCTTTTATTCAAATACATTTAATGTTTAAACTGGTTATTTAGAATACAACAATAAATATTTACTTACAGATTTTCTCATTACAATATTTATAAAAGTACAGTAAAGGAAGTCTCTCAACTTACCGAATTTAATCACTGAAATTATACATTTTAGTATTATGTCACAGTACATTTTAAAGGCATAAAAACTATACATGCTCTTAAGCAAATTTTTAATCAATAACACACATCTTTGGTTGCAAAAGGGAGGGGGGTGTGTAATTAATTTTCCAGACGTTTTGAATTTAAGTTTCCTATATGCATGTTAACTTTTGAGTGTGTGCGAATTCAATATGCATGTTTATTATTGATCTATTTATTTGGGCTGAAAAATACCAAATATTAACATTAACCCCATTAAGCATTGCATAAAAATATTTTTTATATTTCTATGTATTACATATTTAAAAAGCGTTCAGAAATTTAATATTGATTGCCTTCATCCTTATAATTTGCATCAAACAAAAATATATCAAAAGAAATGGAATCATTAAATAATCTTACAAAAAAGGAATTTATAGTTGCATAAATAATTAATATTTTTTAAATATTCCTAGAACTTCAAGATTTTAAACAAATTTTTAACGTTTATTAAAAAAAAAATTTCTAAATTAAGCCCTTTTCATGAATTTTCATGAATGTTTTTATGAATATTCACATTTAGAGTGGATTTTGTATATATTTTTCAAAATATGAAAACTATCAACTAGGAGTGGGCGATACATCGATACATCGCGAAATATCGATTTAAATCGTAAATCGTCACACCGGTTTCCGGATCTTTCTTTTAGCGATGCATCGGGCCATACGATGCCTCGTACCAGATCGATGATGAACTAGACCGATGTGTAAGACCGGTTTCATCTCCGATCTTCCAACGCTCGCATGAAGTATCATCACTCATACGGAGATCGCATCGATGATGAGTAAGACCGGTTTTCTCATACGAACTTCAAACCCTCTCATGAAACATTCCTAATACGGAGATAGCGGCGCGTAACGTATAACTGGTTTCTGCTACGATGTCTCGTACACATCGGATATCGGACGAGTGACCTATCGCAAGTAGAGAATTCGCGATCGAAAATTTCCCCGTTCATTTAGATTTCGGTGTCAGGGCCGTGCGAAGAAAAAACTGCACTCGGGGCAAAGCTTCAATTTGGCGCCCCCCCCCCCCCTACGTTTCTAGTAATAGGGCAAAAAATAACGCTGATACTATAAGCTTGGAGCCCCCTAAATTTCCGCACCCAGGGCGACCGGCCCCTTCGCCCCCCCTCCCTTTCGCACGGCGCTGATCGGTGTTGTCTAAATTGGATGACAATCAAATCACATTCTCGATTACAAGTCTGTTTTTTTTTTTTTAATGATTAGCGGGCAGTATCTTGATCACGATGTGCATATGCGAAAATTCGGCAATGTCTTATGTCAAATATACATTTTTCCAGTAAATTACTTTTGTTATTTCAAAGCTGTTGTAATCAATATAATAATTTAAATAGCAATTGACGCTGTTAGTTTTAGTAAGAAATACTCCCTTTTATTACTGCTTACGATTTTCTAAATATTACTTCATCTTTGGTAAGAAACTTCTAATTTAGCTATTTTTTAATGATAATGATTATCAACATCCCCCTCCCCCTCCTCGGATAAATGAAATGTCCCCTTCGGAAAACAAATTGAAATTTTGCATTTTCAACGATCAAAAAGTAAGATTTCCTTCCCGAAACTCTATAAAGCCCCCCCCCCCCCCCCCCCCCCCCCCCGGAGCCACTTAAGTCCATCCCGGAGAAAAGAGTGAATTCAACTGAACGATGTTCCGGTTCGTGAAATTATGACAAACATTGTTCCGGTTTAAAATATTTCAAAGAAATGCTCTTTTCTTTAATTCTATGCAATTGCTTTTCTTTTCTTTTTTTTTTTTTTTTTTTTTTTTTTTAATTGCAAAAGAAAACATTATCAGTGGATGGAAAGCATATCTGATTCTCTTATCGTCGGACTTCTCTGAAATAAATAAACAAACCGCAGATCATACATGTTTCCCCCCTTTGTTCTAACAGTGAGCTATTTTTGTAGGGACTATAATTTTCTCAGAACTTATTATATTTTAATGAAAAATTAATACACAGCTTAATTCATTACGATTACAACTTGCTGAAAATTTGATAAAAATCGTCCAATTAGCAACAAAGATACCAATTATTTTTTAAATTGTAAGTAAAATAAGGGGATTTTGCTTTTGTTTCTTTTTGTTTTAATCATTATTTCTATTTGCTGCTCAAACAGTAAAGGAAGTACTTTGAAACTGACACAACGATTCTGTGCATTAATAATGGTTTTTTTTTGCAGTCTAATCTTATATAAGGAAGGGGAATCAATTTACAAATTATTTAAGTCATCGGTGCTTCAGTTTCGCTATGCGTCACGCCGATCGCCAGACATCGGTTCTCCCGATGTCTAATGCTCTAATGCCGGTGTAAGACCGGTGTAGAAACCTGAAGAGGCATAACTCCTTTCATAACTCATGATTGCTGGTTCGTGGAAATCGGAACTTTCACATTTACAGTAAGGGAATGTGCATGCGCAGAAAAACGGCGATCTTTTGCGATAAAGCCGGTTCCAATCCAACTTACAATGAAGGTCTCCATACAGGCATATTCCGAAAAATCTGAAAAAAATACAGAATGTTCTTCCTATGAGGATACATACGTTTAGAAAAAAAATTTCGGCGGAACCTCCGTACACTGTCCGTAAAAAATAATGAAAATTTCGTTATTTGGCGAAAAGCAATTAAAAAAAATAAATGAAAAGTAAATAAATAAATAAAATAAAATAAAATAAAATAAAATAAAATAACGTCAAATGCATTTTAAAGGAAAAAAACCTTCATGTTCAACTTGTTTAGATAAATTAAACATCTTTGGCTTTGTCAGCTTTAGTTTGTTTTGAGTATAATTTCGTTATATTGATATTTATGTATATTTACATTCAAATTTAACCATCAAAATTTGAGATTTAACACTAAATTCAGATTTAAATTAATACTAACATAATCTTTTGAGAAGTAAATGTTAAATAATTGTAATTTTTTTTCCTTTTTTTTTCTTCTTTTTTCAGAAAAATAGTTGATGTATGTAATTATAAATACATAATTTATTTTAGCCCATTTTTAAAATCCATGTGTTTGTTTTATGTAACATGTTTGTGTTATTTCATATTTATTTATTTTTTTTTTTTTTAAATATATAAATGATCTAAAATAGCAACATAAATTCATGATTACAGTAGTAATCAGTGGCAGTCAATCTAATGCTCTACTGCAGATACTCTTAATTCCTCTCCCATAAAATAATTAAATAAAGTATATCGTTAAATAAATGTATCAATTAAAAGAGTAAAGTGATAATTTTGTTGGCAACTGAAAAATGAATAAACCATGCTACTACTTGTAACAGAAGTAACATCGCGATGCATCGGAATATCGTGATTTTACTCAGGCGATGCATCACGATGTAGAAATTGAGACATCGCCCAGTCCTACTATCAACCTATGCCATTAGACATGGGTCTCATTTTTTTGTATTTTTCCCTATCAACAATGCAAATATTTTTGGCACATTCACAAAGTCATTTTTATGTATGGAAAAGCATGAAATCTGCAGATGTTATTATTTAAGTGCTAAAAAATGACACAATTCCTTCAATTTTCCTAAAAACTTTACACACCTTATTACCCTATTATTATCTATTATATTCAATCAATAACTCGACTGTGACTAGTGCCTGAAAAAATTGATAGAATATGAAGTTTTTATTGCCATTTTACAAGAAGTATTTTCTTTTTATGGGAAAACGAGAAATATTGTTTGATTTCTTATTAAAAAAAAAGTGTAAATTCACATGCATTTGCTAAAATAACCATAAGAATACGGTAAAAAATAATCAGTTTGAATTTCAGGTATTATTATTAAAAAGAATCTAAAATTGATTATTTCTCATAAACTAATTATATCTTCAATTATAAATTATCATTGCTTCGGAAGACGTTTTCCTTTTTTGCGATGTTGTGTCCCAAAATTCAGTGAATCTGCCAATTTTTGATAGCATTTGCCAAAAAGTTTCTGCTTTTACCAAAAAAGGAGGGAACTCTGTTATAAACTTTCTAAATAAAAGAACACGTTAAATTTATACATTTGTGAACGAAATTAAATTTTAAAATGTGTCAGAAAATAGTCGGTTTGTATTTGAAAACAGTTTTAAGCATACCAAACTAAGGGACAAATAAATCACAGAAAATAAAATACTTAAAAATACTTGTTTGGGCAAAAATTTGGACAACTAGTAACAGTTTCACCATTAAAAAAACTAATTTTTGCTATAACAGAATATAACTTTGCTCACGGAAGCAATTTTCTGACATTGCTTGTGGTTATGAGATTTCGTACAGATTCATTTTTATTAAAGAAACTTTTAAAATTGATTGTAAGTATGATTGCTCAAAGAGGAATTTGATTGTTTTTGCAAATCAGGCTCTGATGAAATGAGCCTCAACAAGTTTTTTTTTAACATCTTGGCTGACAATAAAAGATTTGCAGAATTGTGGGCTATTATTAAGCTGTGCGTAATTTTTTCCCATGGAAATGCTTCTGTAGAGTGGTTTTTCAATTAACAAATCTTTGTTAATTGAAAATTTACACGAAGCCATTCTTGTAAATCAGAGGCATGTCTATGATGCTATTAATGAGTCAGGTGGTGTGGAAACTATAGTAATAAATTCTAAACCCCTTTCATATGCACAAAATAGCCACAAACAGTAAAAATAGATTTAGAAAACAAGAACAAAATGGAAAAGAAGCTAATAACTGAAAAAAGGCTGGCAAAAGAGCAAAAAAAAAAGTTAACAAATTGCAAAAAAGAAAAAGAATTAGAAAAGCTGCTGAATTAGAAGAAGCAATTATGTCATTCCATGTCAAATCAACCAAAAAAATTCAATATTCAACCTGACCATTTCCGATTTCAATGAAACTGCTAGGGATCATTCTCTATGATGATATAAATTAGAGCATATTTTTATTTTTTGTTTATCGCTTTAAATTTTTATACAATTAATTATTTAAATTTTGAAAAATCATCATTTTTGACTTGTATAAATATTTTCAATTTTGAATTTCTCAAGTTCTATCAAACATAGAAAATTTTATGACCACTCATTTCAAAGAGGAGTTTATAAGGTTTAATTTGATTTGCAAGTCGACTATGTATAGTTAAAATAAATAAAACTTTTAAAGTTTTTTTTAAATTTAAAATTTAAAAATTTTTTAGATAGTCATTTTTTAAATTTTTACAAAAATTGTATGTTTGTTGTAATATTATAAGCTTTAAATTCTGAAATTTTTAGAGTGGGATCTCAATGGGATCAGGAGTTATGAAATAAAAGCTGAAAATTACCATACAAATCATAAATAAATAACAAAATAGACAGAATTAAATTGCTATTTTAATGGTGATTTTTGCTTTTATTTAATAACTCCTGATCCCATTGAGATCCCACTCTAAAAATTTCAGAATTTAAAGCTTATAATATTACAACAAACATACAATTTTTTAAAATTTTTTAAAAATGACTATCTAAAATATTTTTTCAAATTAAAAATTTTAAAAATTTTTAAATTTTATTTATTTTAACTATATATAGTCGACTTGCATATCAAATTAAACCTTATAAACTCCTCTTTGAAATGAGTGGTCATAAAAATTTCTATGTTTGATAGAACTTGAGAAATTCAAAATTGAAAATATTTATGCAAGTCAAAAAATGATTTTTCAAAATTTAAATAATTAATCGTATAAAAATTTAAAGCAATAAACAAAAAATAAAAATATGCTGTAATTTATATCATCATAGAGAATGCCTAGCAGTTTCATTGAAATCGGAAAGGGTCAGGTTGAGTCACTGGTTGATTTGGCATGGAATGACCCAATTGAAAATGAACTAAATTCACTGAAAAAAAAAAAGTACTGTAGATATTAATATATTAATTTCAAGTGATCAAAGTAAAATATATTAATATTCAGATGTTCAAAAGTTTATCGAAAATAAAGCTTTATTTTATATAAATGTTTAACTATTCAATCAAAATCTTTTTCTTATTTTAGTTATTTTGTGGTTATAATGTATTTTCTTTTATTTGTGTGTTTCATAGAAAAGTTTTAGTCAGTTTATTTCAGGAACAGATTTTGATAAGTAATTTTAGAATTTAATGCAATATCTTTTCCTGCTTTTTTACAATAACATGATAAAAATTTGATTTTTTTAATATACTGTTTGTTATTAGGTTTCATGTTACTTTAAAAATATATTCTTAAATTAATTTTACTAATTAATACATAATTTTAAATTTTAATACTTCCAAAATAGACTTTGCGTATTCGCGTTTGGTCATGGAATTTTTTGAGATTTAGTCATGGAAAATGCCAGACAAATTTTGCTGGGAACTCTGTATATATATATATACATAGCATCTACCCATTTCCCCTTTTCTGGCATTTCCTGGGACTCTTTATAATTGACGGGAATTTTTATTTCTATACAATGTGCCTCAGCATCAGACTCTGAATTTTCATCATTATTTTCTAAGTTATCAGTGAGCAATTGTGGATTTGTAATGCTGTCTGGCTGACTTTCCGAACTAGGCTTAAAATCAAAATTTTCAGGGTGAAAAACTAAACCTTTATTTTTACATTAAGTCTCAATTTCCCTTTTACTTCTAAGCCGAACTTTATCCTCAGGATAATAATAAACATCTATTTGACCAGCTGATGCCCCTTTCTGTCTAACTTTTTCAACCCTTTTCCATTTTACTGGAGGAGAGCCCTCAGAACTTACCACAATTTCGCCCTCTTCATCCTCAACATTAGGGTTTAATTTAAACGTAACACTTTCTTTAGTTTTAGCTCTATTATACAAACACCCCTCTACTATCTTAACATGCTTTGTTTCTTGAACATTTGTAGTGCCCGGATACCAAATTTTATACCCCTTTGTACCTGACGCATACCCAATTAATATGCCCTTTTTTGATCTAGCCTCTAACTTATTAGTGTACCTTTTGGGTATATGCACAAAAGCTAAGCTTCCTATTACTCTTAAATGATGAACAGAAAATGGTCTACCCATCCAAACATTTAATGGAGCCTTACCTCCCAATTTTGCATGAGGACATCTATTTCTCAGGTAGTTATGTGTTTCCACAAGTTCAGCCCATAAACCACGGGGTAGTTTTGCCTGTATTAACATAGATCTTACCCCTTCCATTAACCTTTTACAGGCCAAATTCAGATCCAGGCATATTTTTTATTATTTTTTTGCACATTGTGCCTTCTAATGCTTTAATTAAGGAATATTAGTCATTAATATGGTGGGAAAAAAATTTATATATAATTTACAGAATGTTCCCAATTGGGAACATTCGTCACTTCCGGCGGCCATTTTCCAGTGATCATTGGTCATTTTTATGATTTTCTGTACATTTCCTCGTAAATGACAGGAATGTAACTTCTATTTCAAAAAATCAAGTCATCTAATTAAAAAAATTATTCCAAAAAGCAATTTTTATGACTGATCATTTTCCAGTGGTGATTGGTCATTTTTATGATTTTCTGTACATTTCCTCATTAATGATAGGAATATAACTTCTATTTTAAAAAATCAAGTCATCTTTTTACTATTTCTTCTAATTTTTTCAAGTCGATTTTCATTAAATTTAATTTTTAATAATTTTTTAAATTTATGTTCCCAATTGGGAACATTGGCCTGTAAAAGGTTAATGTACGATTGTACCGTTTGGCAATGCCATTACTTTGGGGTGAATATACATCCGTTCGCTCATGTCTGATACCTTCTTCTACTAAATAAGTCTTAAAAAATGATCCGATAAAAATTCGCCGCCACAGTCCGTTCTTAATCTTTTAATTTTCTTACCCGTCTGCCTTTCCACATAAGCTTTAAAACCTTTGAAATAATTAAAAACCTGGCTTTTATGTTTAAGGATATAGACAAAAGCATAACGAGAATGATCATCTATTATGCTCAAAAAGTACCGAGCTCCGCCCATGGAAGGTTCAGGGGAAGGACCCCAAAGATCAAGATGTAATAATTCTAAAATTTTTCCTGTCTTTATCTCATCTATAGCCGGAAAACTCTGCTTTGTGCTTTTGGCAAAATGACAAGAGTCACAGACTAAAGCTTCTTCTTTAAGTTTATCTAACCCCACAACATTATTGGTTTTTGAAAATTGAACTAAATTTTTAACGTTTAAGTGCCCATACCGTTCATGCCACAATTTCAATTTATTACTATTTACCACGTTTACTTCATATGAGGTAATACAGTGTGCTTTCAATACATAAAATTTATTTATCAAAGGTACCTTCAAAAACTGCACATTTAAATATAAAACTGCACAAGTATTATCAAAAACAACATTAAAGTTCATTTCTGTCAAACTTCTAATAGAAATTAAATTTCTAATCATTAAAGGTGAATAGTAAACATTTGTAAGTGTTACCTGCTTTGTAGTGCCACCTGATTTTACCTCCAAAGAAATGTCTCCAACGCCTTTAATTTCGACCGATCCTCTTGCAATGCTAACCTTGCTACTGAAACACCTAAAATTAGAAAACAAATTTTTATCATTGCAAAAACAATCTGTAGCCGCAGAGTCCAACAAAAATTCTGTGCAGGCATCTTCGGTGACTAAGGCTGCTACAAAATGGGCACCTCTCGATTCAGTCTGGGAACAAACAACGTCCTTGTTTTACTTTCTGACGGCTGCCTCTGTGAGAAAAGTTCGGAATATATCTCTTACAGTCTCTCATTAGATGACCTTGTAATCCACATTTAAAACATCTCCTTGATTCAGGCTTGACATGAGGACTTCCACTTGAAGATACGAGGGCTTTACTCTCTAAATATTTTGGCATCTCAGATAATTTATTAACTTGTCTGTCATACTCCGCCAGTAGTAAAGGACGAATACCATCAACTGTGAAATCCTTATCAGGCAACTGATATAACTGCATAATCAAATTTTCATAACTGGGCGGTAAATTTTCGATTACTTGATAGGCAACTTCATCAACAGGCACAACCTTCCCAACTTGTTCTAAGTCCTTTACAGCTTCAAGCACTCTATTAATGTAAGAGCTCATGGTTTCTGCTTGATTAAATTTTATTTCCATAAATTTTCTTCTAAGTGAGGCAACTCTAGCTCTTGACGAAGGTTCGTATGCAGCTTTCAGAAGTTTCCATGCTTCAAACGGATCTTTTGCTTGGTAAACTGTGCTTTTAATTTCTTCGTTCATACTTAGACAAATCAGCGCCAGTGCTTTTTGCGATCTTAATTTAATTTTCTCTTTGTCGATCACCTTTCCAGCTGTATCTACTTTTTCTTCTAATTTGTCCTACATGTCAACATGCTACATGTGACATGCAACATGCGACAATTTGTTAATGTCAACATGCTACAAAGTAGCATGTTGACATTAAATGTCCAAGCCTTAAAATTATCTTGACCCAACTTTGGGAAGGACATTGTTGGAGTATCGGCCATCTTCAGCATTATGTATAACAACAGAGCAATATATTTTCTATTTAGTAGCAATATACACTTATCTTTAAGTAGCTGATTCCATTAAAACAACAAGCACGCACATCTGCTACCACTGTCAGGCCGTGGATCTTTTGTATGTTGATGAGACCATATGTTGGTGAATCATGGCAAGAGAAAAATATTCAAAAATTTTCAAACTAAATCTCTTTATTTAAACTATGTTAAACTATTGCATTAAAAACTTGTTAAAAATGAACTAAAATGAGCACAGCTCATATCCGCCTCTAAGGCACACAAAAACTTTCTTAAAAACACTCATCTCCATCCAACTCTGAAAAAAAACAATTCTCATAAGTGCCATTTCATTGATGCTACCATCATTACTGCCAGGCTAGTGCTACACAATCTCACCAACAGCTTGGTCTTTAAATACTATCAAAAATGAAATCAGTCAAAGTCAATTTGATTAATTACAGTTACAGTCAGACACAAAAATTATGCAAAAACTAAAGCCAGTTTAACTGGACACACCCACTTACCATGTCAAAGCTACAGTTAATTACTTACAAGTCCAGCATTGCAGAGTTTCTAAACCAGCAGTGGCAACAATCATTTGTTTACATTTGACAACCTGTCACACCACTGCAAGTTGCAGGTAACACTTGCAATTACATTTGCTTTAATAAATATACAGTAGAGGACCTATTATCCGGAATCGTCGGGACCAAGGGCTTTCCGGATTTTGGAATTTTCCGGATTTCGGGTCCGTCCGAAACTCGACACTCCCCCCCCCCCCCCCCCCCCCCCTCCAAAAAAAACACGGAAAATTTAAAAATAACAACAAAATGATATCTAGAACTGATATCTAGAATATGAATGAAAAGTGTGTTGTATGAGAAGTCTATGGAAAAAACACTACCTAAGCTACAACTTTGACTCTTGTACTGTAGTACAAAGTCAAATATATGGACATCCAAAATTCAGAGCTTTTCAAAATCCGGACGTTTTCTTAACTGGCTTTACATATATATATGTATAACCGTAAAGTACCGTTAATCCGCACCCCCAAAGTTGACGTAAATCGTAAAGTAATTAGAGGGGGGCGCTTACACGGAATTTTTTCGCGATATTTTATGAGATTTGCAGGGTTTTATTGTAATATTTGACGAAATTTGCAGGGTTTTATCGCGATATTTGACGAATTTGCAGAGTATTTTCGCTATACCTGAAAAAATTTGCGTTTTTTTATGGGGATGCATCATGATGAAATGAATGAATCATGAATCTTTGAATGAATTAGGAATTTTGATACTTGAAACAATACTTGAAAAAAATTGCGTTTTTAAAAAAAAATGTAAATTCTGTCAAAAAAACGCAGAAAAAATGTGAATTTCATAAAAAAAAAAAAAAGCCAAAAAAGGATGAAAACTAAAAAAATCTCAATAAAACGTACATTTGATCAAAGAATCGTGATTCATTCATTTCATCATGATTCATCTCGTTCTAAATCTTCTTCATTTCCGGATAATAGGTCCTCTACTGTATTGCATAATTTATCTTAAGGAAACTTTAGCTATTATACTTTAAATCTTTTATTCAAAACAGTTTATGAAACTTCATTAAATTTATAAAAGCACTTTGAAAATAAATAGCATGTTTTAAGTAAACAAACATATTTTAAAAACATGCATGCTAAATGGTTATGGAGAGAACTGGGAAAACTAATTGGGATAAAACATTTTTTTTTCTACTTTATTATATTTGCATTTACTCTACTTTATAATTATAATGAAAAATGGTTAGAAAAAATTTTAATTAAACATAACAGGAAAATCGTGAATTTCGGAAAAATGCGAATTTAATTGATTATGCGAGTAAAAATCGCGAATTTCGTCAATCAGCTTTGTAAAAATCGCTAATATATGATAGATGAGTTTCATAAAAAAAATTCTAAATTTGTTGATTGGGAACGGAAAGATCCTGAATTTTTTCAATATCGCGAATTCCGTCGATAAAACACGCGAAAATTGCCAATTTCGTCGTTCAAGCTCGGAAAAATCTCAAATTTCGTCCACGAAGCACAAATTTTGGATTTCGACGGTCATGCGAAGAAAAATCACGAAATTTGTTGATCATTTTGTAAAAAATTGCAAATTTTGTAGATAAGGAAATGAAAAGTCAGAAATTTCGGTCGATCGGCTTCGTAAAAATTGAGAATTCTGTCGATCAAGCACAGAAAAATCACGAATTTTTCGACCATGCGAAGAAACATTGCGAATTTCGTCATAAGGTGCAGAAAAATCGTGAATTTCTTCAATCAGACGCGAAAAAATGTGCATTTTGTTGATTATGCGAGTAAAAATAGTGATTTTCGTTGGTGGCTTTGTTAAAATCGCGAATATCGTCGATCGGATTCGTAAAAATTTCAAAATTTGTTGATTGGGAGCGGAAAGATCCTGAATTTTTCCAAGCAGGCTCGGAAAAATCGCGAATTACATCGATAAAGCTTGGAAAAATTGCAAATTTCGTCGATCAAGAGCGGAAAAACTGCAAATTTCGTCGATCAAGCACGGAAAAACTGCAAATTTTGTCGATCTTGCAAAGAAAAATCGTGAATTTCATAGATTGGCTTTGTAAAAATCGTGATTTTTTTGGTCAGGCATGAAAAAAAATCACAAATTACGTCGATCGACTTCGTAAAAATCACAAATTTTGACTATCAAGCGCAGAAAAATCGCAAATTAATCATGCGAAGAAAAATTATGAATTTCATTGATCATGCGAAAGAAAATCTCTAATTTCGTCTTAAAGTGCTCTGAATTTGCATTAAAATGTTCAAATTGCATCAGCTTCCGGGACTATGACCCAGAGTTCATTTAGCTCATCATGTGTTCACCAACATCCCCTCAAAAAAATGCCCTTGTGGCAGACCCAACTTTGGGACCAAAGTCGGCTCCTATGTCCCTGACTTAAGGTAAAATAATTAGGTGTGTTTATTGTTCTTAAATTCCTAAGGAAGACTGAACCCCACTTATTTTTCAAAGATTTAAAATATTTAATATTAATTAGCAAATTAAATTAAAATATTAAGTAGTACACTGTTAAATTTAATGTTTATATCATTACTATTCTTATTAGCGTGCAGATTTTATTACATATTAAAGACAAACAGGTTTTTTCCAGTTTTTGCCACTGTCCTGCCAAAAATGCCAACCCTGCTAATATAGTGTAATAGTTTATCCTCATATTGTATTTTTATTTTTTCTTTGATAGGAGGTAAATATGTTCCTCGGGCCATCTTACTTGATCTTGAGCCAGGTACAATGGACTCCGTCAGGTCAGGCCCTTTTGGACAACTCTTCAGACCAGATAATTTCATATTTGGTAAGTTTCTCATTTTTCTTTTTAAAGTGCTTAAAATTAATTCCCGTCCTCCCTGTTTTTAATTCTTGAAAATAAATCTTCAGCATTCATACTCATCAGGAGAAAATGGGATTCCTGGGATAATCAGGAGACAAAATTTTACATTGTAAAAACCAGAGAATCTCGGGGAATAATACAAAAATTTCCCAAACCTGGGGAATCCTGCCAAAATGATTGTCTACTCTTGGAAATTGGGGGGGGGGAGGGGGCAATTGTTGCTGTTATAAAGGTTTATGACTTTGTTAACATTTTGGCTGGATGATTATATTGATATTTATTTAAGACCATGGTAACGATATTACGATTTCAATCCTTATGCTATGATTTCAATTGGTATTTCACCTTACTTCCAGAGTTACTGGGATTTTGGATTTACTGAATATCAGCGCATAAGTTGGTTATTTTTTCAAATACCACACCAATGTTGATATTTGTGGTTTTGTACAGGTGTCCTGCACATACTGCTTTCTTCATCAGAGTTTATTGAAAATTGAAATAGAAAGACTCGTTCGAGGATCTGGTATTCTCATACAATCGTTAGCAGTGATAGAAATTGGGAGATAAAAGGCAGGTGTCAAATGACGACTACTGTAAAAATCTTAGGCGTCAAATTAAGATTTTTAGTTGCAGTTTCTAAAATTCATATTAATATTATTGTAATACTGTATATAATTTAGGGATGATTCTGAGTATATTAAAAAAAATTGAAATTTACATCAAATTTTCTGAAAGGTTAGAGTAGAGACGGGAGAGAAATCCTCTCCCAGAGCTGTTTTTTTTTTGGGGGGGGGGGAAGGGTTCTGCTCCTTTTTACGAAATTTGAGTATTTTACTATCTTTTAATGAAATTTGTGTTTTTCCGCTATTTATTGACAAAATTTGTCATTTTTTTCGCGATCTTTTTATGAAATTTGCCGTTTTTTCGCGATTTTTTGATGAAATTTGTCTTTTTTTTTTTTTTGCGATTTTTTGACAAATTTTGCAGTATTTTTTCGTGATCTTTTAATGATACTTGCTGTTTTTTCCGATCTTTTGAAGAAATTTTTGTCGTTTTTCGGCGATCTTTTGACATACTTTGCCGTGATTTTTAGCAATCTTTATGAAACTTTTGCCGTTTTTTCGCGATCTTTCGACAAACTTTGTCGTTTTTTCGCGAACTTTTGTCGAAACTTGCTGTTTATACGCGATCTATTGAAAAAACTTGCCTTTTTTTCACGATCTTTTGACAAAACTTGCCTTTTTTGCGGTCTTTTGCCGATCGTTTGACAAACTTTGCGGTGTTTTTTCGTAATTTTTGACTAATTTTGCGGTGTTTTTCGCGATCTTATGGCAATACTCTGTTTTTTCGCGACCTTTTCATGAAATTTACTGTTTTTTTTTTTTTCGATCTGTTGACAAGCTTTGCCGTATTATTCGCAATCTGTTGACGAAAGTTTGTGTGTTTTTTTCGCAATCTTTTGTCGAAATTTATCGTTTTTCGCGATTTATTGATGGAATTTACAGTTTTCCACGATTTTTTTTTCTTTGACGACCTTTTGTTGGAATTTGGATTTTTTTTGCCCGGATCCCGTGAAAAAATCGGCAATTTTTCTTAGAACGATTGAATAAATTAATTTTTTTCGACGACCATTTCTTGAAATTTGCGATACATTTTATGTCCGAATGTTCGGATATATGATCGATTTTTTATAATCTTCGGAAATGATTACCTTAATTTTTTGGGAAATACCGTATTTTCCATCTTTGATACTACTTTTTAGAATAGCACAAATACTTATTTTTATTTAAAATTATCAAAATTAATCTGTAAGATTATAATAATTGAAGCATCTGTAAACTGGTGCAAAGCTTTTCTAATTATTGCTATATTTAGTAATTAATCGAAAAATGCACTTAATCTGTAAAACGAAATTAAAACTTGGCAACTTCTTACCAATACTAAAACAAAATTTATCCAGTATTGGTAATAGAGTTAAATTTAGTAAAAAAAAAAAAAAAAAAAAACTAATAATAATAATAAAAACACAATGCATCTGCATTCGAATCAAAGGGCGATTCTGAATTAAAAAAAATTACAGAAATTCACAGAAAAGTTTTTTGAAAGGTTACAGCAGAGGAGGTAGGCCTGTGAATAGCTCCTCTCATTAATTATGTGTTTTTTTCGCAATCCTTTGGCGAAAATTGCGGGGGTTTTGTGATTCCTTAAAGAAATTTGCGTTTTTTCACAAACCTTTGGTGAAATTAACGGATTTTATCGCTTTCATGACAAGATTTTCATTTTTTCTGTAATTCTCTGGCAAATTTCGCGTTTTTCTAAAGATTCTTTCAGGAAATTAACGTTTGTTTTCGCGATCCTTTTCTGGAAATTTGTGGGGGGGTTTTTTTCGCGATACTATAACAAAGTTCATACAATGACGTTTTTCCCAGGATTTTTTGACAATATTAGACTTTCTTTTCGCGATTCTTTGACGAAATTCATGTTTTTCCAGCGATTCTTTGATGAGATTAGCATTTCTTTTCGCAATCTTTTGTAGAAATTTGCGTTTTTTTTTTTTTTTCGTTATCGTATAAAAAAAATGTTTGTTATTTTTTGAAAAAATTCGTAGGTTTTTTGCGCTTTTTTGGCGAAATCGGTGATTTTTCATATGAACGATTAATGAAATTGACTTTTTTTCGCGACATTTTATCGAAATTCACGATGTTTTTAGTTCCGAATTTTCAGACTAGTCCGTTTTTTTTCTTAAATTTTCGGAACCAAATACCTAATAAATGTATTTTTTAACAAGTTAGGCGTCAAATTTGACGACCGAGAGTAATTTTGTAGTCGTCAAATTCAATTTTTGAGTAGCATTTGACGACTAACGACCGCTAATTTCGAACACTGATCGTTAGTGGACTCCACACTGGCGACTGACTATTGGGGCATTCCATGTCAAATCAACTGAAAAAAATACATTTTCTGACCTGACCCCCACAGATTTCTATGAAAATTGGTCCACTATTAGAACATATGAGAAATGTGATAAATTTTTTTTTTTTTTTAGATTTTTTGGACCTCGGGTCTGATTTATAGCTCATCAAAAATTTGAAAATTTAAATTTTTTGAATTTTTGTAACTCAGTTCCTAATTAAGATACAGCCTTAAATTTAGTGTCATTTGAAAGCTTTTGAATTGTACTTTAATCAGGGATGAAAGAGTTCTGCCTAAAGGCGGAAATCCGCCTTTTTGAGGGTTATTTTGGCCATTCTCTGGATCGATGCAAAGAAAATATTGCTGGTAATTTGGGGGGGGGGGGGGGTCCAAGAAGCTCCGGGAGTAATTCTCGGACTTATCTTTCACCCGCTAGACTTCACCCACAAATCGCCGAAGAGCTATCTGTCAAGGTCAGCGGTCAATTTACGTTCAGGAGCATCGCATGCGGTACATTTCGCGGGGCGAAAATCTATTTTTAAGGACCGGGCAAACATGACTATTCTGAAGTTAAACTTTATTCCCGAAACTGCATTTTCTTTTCTTTCATTTACGGTTTACTGACAGTCGGAAACGAGGAAGATACAATGGTCACGGAAGATCACTATCTTAATCCTACTGAAGGGAAAGATTCCCGTGCTACTCTTGGATTGAAGTGAAACTGAAAAACTCATTTACATCAAACGCGCCGCCTGCAAACCGCAAAAAAACTTTGTGTGTGCCCGCAGCCTTAGACTGGCAGCTGTTTTCTGACACCTGGGTCCATAGGTCACTATGACGCTGAAGAGAAAGAAAATCTTGGGAGGGAATAATTTAATCTGGATTAATGAGCTTTAAAACAGTGATAATAATTTTTCAGTTGCTTTGTTTTCCAGAATAACTATTATTTTTGCAGCGCGACGGATACGAGCTAATATAAATTCTGTTTTATTATTATTGCACTTCAGTTCTGGTTAAAATATATCAATTTCAGGTCAACCTTTTTTAAACATTTTTTTAGTTGTGTTTGAATTTATTTCGAGTGAAATTTTCAGTTATAACTAAAATACCCGAACGCGAGTACGTGCAAGACTTGACTACTAATCATAATTAAGAGTTTTAAGACTGATATCTTCATCATTATTATTATAAATACTGTTGATCGATGAATTATATAATTTCTGAAATAAATGAGAATATGGCATTGATAAATTATATACATTCTGCCACAAAGAACACTAGTATAATTATTTATAGTGCATTTATACTAAATTTACAAGTACGGCTTTTACGATATTTGCGTTCAGAGGTAAAACTCTGCACGGGCCGGGCTCGGGCGTTGCTTCTGAAGACTCAGGCCGGGCCGGACGGGCCTAGTCACTAATCTTTTCGGGCCGTAATTTTTTTTCCTGGAGTATCGGGCCGGGCCGAGCCGAGCCTAACGTACTTCTTCCGTAGAAACCGAGACTGATTTCATTCTTTTTAGTCTTCACGGACCAAAATAATCAGTTCCTGTTGAATCTGCCCATATGAAAATCCTTTTTGCGACGTGGAAATAAGTCTGTTCACAAATCAGTAAAGTTTGGCTTGGTCCAAAAATTTTTGCAAAATAGGAATATACTTTTAAGTCGTCATTATTCTACAATTAAACATTAGAATTTATTCTTTTTAAAAGAATCGTACATCACTAGGCGTCTCAAAATAGAATTAATCACATAAAAAAAAAAAAAAAAAAAGACGAAATTTTTGTTTAAACCGAAAACTGCAATTTTTTTTTTTGAACTGTTCATTCATGCAAAATGAATGCAACAATACGCGAGAAAAAAAATATATTAAACATCTACATCTGCTAAGAAGGAAAAGTATTTTTTTTCTTTCCAATGTCTTAGAAGATTTTACTTTTACCGTATACCATTTTTTAGATTTTTTTTTAATGCATTAATAATATTAATGATAACCGAAACATTTACACACAAAAAACAAAGTATGTAATGTTAAGTACAATTAAGTATAAGTAAGTAAGTAGTAGTAAGTTATGTACAAACATTAAAAGCGTAAATACCACAGCCTATGGCACTGCTGCATAAATAAAGATTTTAAACATGAAAGAGGAAAAAAAGAGACAAAGATAAGTTTTTTTTTTTTTTTTATCTGAACTCTTCCGGTAGACTAAAGATCAATGTTCTGTAGAAATTCACCCGAGCCGGGCGAGGTTCGGGCCGAATTTTACTTTTTTTTCCGGTCCGGACCGCGCTCGGGCCGGGTCAGACCAATATTTTTTGCGCCAAAATTTTAATTTTCGGGCTCGGGCCTGGAAATTTCAGCCCGTTCAGACCTCTATTCAGAGGCTGCTTCACCACTAAGAACGCGCGCTCGCTAATGTTAATCATATGGGAGAAATCTTTTTAAGCATACAGTTTGCGTTTTGATAATTTAAATTTTATTTATTTTGTATTGAATACTTGAGGTTATTATGTACTAAGACCGTTTTTTAATTTTTCAATTTATTTTGCAGATTTTTTTTTTAATCTTTAGGGATATTTTTACCTTTGGAATCTGTTTTGAAAATAAAAATATCCCCAAATATTTTTTGAATAAATCTGTCGTTTTATCGCGAATTTTTTACCAATTTGTTGCTTTTACTCAATTTTTTTTTAGGAACTTTGCCGGGTTTTTTTCGAATTTTATGACAAGTTAGGCATTTTTTCGCGAATTTTCCGATGAAATTTGTCATTTTTTTGCATATTTTTCGATGAAATTTGCCATTTTTTCACGATTTACGACAGAACTAGCCATTTTTTCGTGAATCTTTTGACGTAATTTGCATTTTTTTCGCGAATTTTGACAAAATTTGTCATTTTATCGAAATTTTTAAACAAAATTTTCCGCGTTTCCCGAGTTTTTTTGACGAAATTTGCCGTTTTATCGCGAATTTTTTGACAATTTGTCATTTTATCGTGATTTTTAGACAAAATTTCTCGTTCTTTCAAGATCTTTTGAGGAAATCTGTCATTTTTCTGTTAGGTCTACAGAAGGTTGATGGCTGTGGTCCCCTGTTTTATCAAGAGATACACATTTATACTGTGAATTTTGAATTTTTTTTAATCAAATTTTTTGTAATTTTTATGTTTTTGTAAAATTTAAAACTGCACTCCAGTCTATAAAATGTCGTCATTAGAATTTTTCTATTTTTTCTCTTTATATTTGGCATCTGAAGTTGAAAAAAATTTTCCTCCTTTTTTTCTTTGGTCCACTTTCATGCCTGTTTAATATGACATATAACTTGATACGGTAAAATAAATTTTTAAGTAATTTTAAAAATTTAAAATTTTTAAATTTTAAAAAGTAATATTTAAAAATCTGAAAAAAATATCTGTTGTAAAATGTGATAATCTACAAATTCTGAAATTTTCATGGTGGCCTAAAATGGGTTCATAGGGAAAAATTATTTTAAGTTGAGAATAAGAAAATAATGCATATACTCACTGGTTATGTATTCACTGCATTCTTGAAATCGGTTAAACTTAAATTCAGTTTTTGTTTAAAGTAGATACTTTTCCAGTGACTATTTTGAAATTAACATTTTTCAAAAGCTGATTATAGCATTTGTGCAAAACAGCAGGTAAAAATCTGTGGGTGTTGAGAACAGATAACATAGCTAGTGTAGTACCAATAATTTAAAAAACACCAAACCTACTTGTATTGCAAGGGAAAAAAAAAAAAAAACTTATTAATGTTCTCAAGAATGGATGCAAGCTTACTACAGTTACAGAACAAAGTTAATAAAAACAATAGCGATTGATATGAAATAATAAAAAAAATATCTATCATAAGGATAAATTAAATTGTTGAACTTAGTTTTTCAAAATATGAGTTGATTGATATGTTTCTATGATAAGCTCTCTGGAGATAAAAGAAATGATGAAATTAATCTTTATGGAGAAACAAACAAGACTAATTTCCTCATAAGAAATAATAATGTACAATGCATACACTAAACCTTATCAATATTTTTTTCTCTCATGCACACACATTGGTTAAATAAATAAAAATAACAGTTATAGTTAATGAGAGTTTACTTATACAAAACGGGATGTAAATACTTATGCGAAATTGAAATACCTATAAGAATTATTAAAATTTTATGTAAACAATTTTTTTTTTTTTTTTTTGTATGTATGTATTCCTAATTTGGGATTCTATGTAAATCAATACTATAGCAGAATTTAACTATAATAACTTCCTTGTCAACTATAGAATTAAATGTAAGTAAAGCAATCAATAATTTATTTTGGTATAAACCTGTATAATTTTGCTTTTTTTAATTGTTTCATCGTCAAAGCAAAGAGCAGACTTGCTTGTGAAAAGGCCCTGTTCGTGAAAATGGAGGTATTTGTGTTAAATATGATGTAAAACTACTTTTAAATTTAACTTTTAAATATTTTTAAACCTAAAATATTGGAGTATTTAGCTGGACGAATATTCGGTATTCAGTCAAAATTACGATTCCTAATATGGGAAAAATCATAATGTTAAATAAACTAGAAAGCTATTATAAAAGTTATGATCCTGAAAAACGAAATTTTTAGTTCACAGGCTATCAATGGCTGAGAGTTAAAAATATCAGATTTGCTTCATATTTTGGATATAAGTTAATTTTGATAAGGCGCTTCCCTGATTAGTTTTTGGTAGTTCATTGGATAAGTATAAAGAGAGGACTGGGGAGATTAATCTGCCCTTAATTTAAATGTTTTTCTTGCAGAATTATTAGATTTCATTCAAATTTTCAATATAAGATCATTCTAGTAAGGCTCCTCGAAGATTAGTTTTGGGTATCCTTTGTTTAAATATAACGGAGGGAGGGATTTGGCAGTAACCTCCTTAATTTAGGTAAATGGAGTTTTTGAGCAGAATGTATGCATTTGCTTCAATTTTTGGATACAAGTTCATTCTGGTAAGGCGCAACCTTAATTAGTTTTGAGGGTTCTTTTGTTAAGATAAATGAGAGGGATGATTGCCTTTCCACCTCCCCTTAAATTAAATAAATGTGTTTTTATGCAGAATTATTAGATTTGCTTCATATTTTGGATATAGGCTCTTTTTGATAAGGTGAATTTTTGAATATTTTTTGAAATTTAATGGTTAAATATAAAGGGGGGGGGGATTTCCTCCTTTAAATTAGATAATTGAACTTTTATGCAGAATTATCCAATTAGCTTCAAATTTTAAAGATAGGTTTATTATATGATAAAGCTGATTCCTGATTAGTTTGGTTGTTCAATGGTTAAGTAAAGGGGGAGTTCAAAACCCCTTACTTTGTTTTCAGAGTGGCATTATTCCTTGAAAAAAAAAAAAAAATAATAAGGCTGTAATATACAATTAGTGTGAATAGCCTGTGAGCTCGTAAATAGTAGCTAATTAATAGGAATGAGCTTATTAATAGTAAAACCATAATTGTTTTCTATAATATAAAGCAAAAAATACTATAAATTGTGCGAATATTTTTTTAGTTTTTAATTTTATGGTTTTTTGGGGGTGGGGGGATGTGGGGAAATATAGTTCGTAAAAATGGCTTATTATGAAAAATCAAATCTATTAACTAAAGAAGAAACTAAAAAAAAAAATTTAATCGATTTCAAGAATACACTGAATATATAACCAGTGAGTACATGCATTATTTTCTTGTCAGTTCACATAAAATAATTTTACCCTATGAACCCATTTTAGGCCCACTATGAAAATTTCAGAATTTGTAGATTATCACATTTTGCAACATATATTTTTTTCAGATTTTTAAAAATACTACTTTTTTAAATTAAAAAAAAAATTAAATTATTTTACTGTATCAAGTTATATGTCATATTAAAGTGCAATTCAAAAGCTTTTAAATGACACTAAGAGTAAGGCTGTACCTTAATTAGGAGCTGAGTTACAAAAGTTGTCAAATTTTAAATTTCAAATTTTTGACATTTTTTTAAAAAAAATTTTGAGTTATAAATCAAAGACCAAAGGTCCAAAAAATCTTTAAAAAATAATTTACCACTATTTTTATATGTTCTACAAGTGCACCAATTTTCATGAATATCTGAGGGTCAGGTTGTAAGCTTGGTTGATTTGATATGGAATGACCCTGTTGTGGCTTGTTTCCTTGCGAGTTGAAATTGAAAGCATGTGTTCAGTTGTTGCTAATTCATTGACTGGCATATTTTCAAGGAGCAAGTACAATTTATAGATATTTGTTGCAGATTACTGCCCAAAAATGCAGAAAGGTTTTTTTCATTGTAATATAAAAAATGTTATTAATTCACAGGTAATTTTTTTTTAAACATATCTTTTATGTACATTTTCTCGATTCATTTGATTAATGTATGTTTAACATTTCAGATCAGATCTGCAAAGAAAAGTTTTGCTTTATTTAAAGCAATGTATAAAAATTTTAATTTATATCCTTTTTAATGTGTTACACTAAGTTATTGAACTTCTGTTTTCTCCAGATAATCAACACACACACACATAATACATGTATACCTCTCATATATATATATATATATAGTTCAAGAAAAAAATAAAAATAAAGGACATTTTCAGTATTGGCATTTGTAGCCTTCATATAATGCTTTTAAAAAGAAATTATCATAAAGTAGAAATTCTTTCAGCAAACTACCAAGTTTTTAAAGACAGCTCCATAAGGTTGCAGATTTCATCTGTTTTACATAAATTGTTTTTCTTTTAATGTTATGCTCATATTGTTTAAATGAATATAAGCTTTATTTTTAGATTACCTTGTATTTTTATTTTGAGAAGATGGGAGTGTCATGATACAAGTTTAAAAAAAAATCCTTAATTGTTGATATGGAAAAATTGTACACTCCAGAAAATATTGGAAGTTGGCAACTATTTTTCACATTTTTTATGTACTTTTTCTTAATTGTTTTTATTTTTCCAGGTCAAAGCGGTGCTGGTAACAACTGGGCCAAAGGTCATTACACAGAAGGGGCAGAGCTGGTGGATACAGTCTTGGATGTAGTGAGGAAAGAATCAGAAAGCTGTGATTGCCTCCAAGGTTTCCAGTTGGCACATTCTCTTGGTGGGGGCACTGGATCTGGCATGGGTACACTTCTCATCTCTAAGATAAGAGAAGAATATCCTGATAGGATTATGAATACATTCAGTGTCATGCCATCACCCAAGGTATGCAATTCATACAGATTATTTCTGCAGCAAAGATCAATTTAGCAGGGTTTTTTTTTTGGGGGGGGGGGGTGAATTTTAATAGCTAAAGCCTTCAAAATGTTTGTTTTGCAAAATTAATGATTGTGCTTCAAATAAGTTAATCAGATATATTCGAATTTGCACCTTTTTAGCAGTGTTAATACTTTCTAAGTTAAAAATTTACAATACATGAAGTTGCATTATTTAATTTTATTGTATAGGTAACTGTTAAAATGAAACTTAAATTATAAGAGTTTGGTGACATTATATAGATAGAAAAAAAATTTCCACCTTTTTTTTCTCATTTCCTACTTTCATACTGGTTCTTGAAATTTTTTTTTTTTTTTGGGGGGGGGGGGGGGGTAAAGTTACAGCTTATTTATTACCACTTTGGTAAAAACCCATTTTTGCCAAGGTGGTTTTAATCAGATTTTTTCCACTTACAGCAAAAACTTGCTAATCTTGTTGAAAATGTATTTTGTAAATAACACTTGTTTTACATGGTTTACATACTTTCGCCAAAATTTGTAATTTTTATAGATTCTAGTGTACAGGATATGAGAAAATTATTGCAAAAAATCTCATGTCTAGTTTTAAAAAAATATTTATTAAATACAAATTGACATAGGTTGTGCAAATGAGAGGCTTTTTGCAGATTACAAATTATGGTTATTTAATCTTTGTTTACATTTTTTTTTATGATGTTTTGAACAAAAGTCGATTATTACTTAAAAATAAATTTCACATTTTAAAGTAAGAATTATTTTTAAAAAAAAAAATTTTAAACATGACATCAATGGTTGCTTATTTTACGAATTAGATTTTCTTTCTAATTCAATTAACTATTGTTTTGTTGTAATAAATGAATAATTTTAAATCTATATATGAATAATGCTTAAAAAATAAAAAATACAACACAGCAAAATATTTGTCAGTGTTTTTTACAACAAATTTTTTGTAGCATATGTCTGGTATCGCCATCTATTATCATACTAAAAGCTTATTTGTAGCATTTCAGAGTGCTATGAAAATAATCCTGATATTAGTTTTTAAAAAGCTTTCAAATTTTTACTCATAATTTAGTAGCAGGGTATGAATTATAATCTTGAGTAAATTTTATATAGAAGAATCTAATAACTTTTCTTGAAAAAGAATCAGGATTATTTTTAAAGACTAAAGAGCAAAAATGAGAAATAAGTTAAATGTTTTTTCATTAATCGTAATATAATAAAGATAGTAAAAAGAAGAAAAATGTGAATTTTATAATTTTAGTCAATATTTCAATGCAATTGAGATTTAATTAAAAATAATAAACAATCAAATACATTATCTAAGAAAGCGTTTTCTTTCATTAAAAGTAAATAATTTTTCATAAGAACTCAAATTGTATTTTCCAAATGCTTGAATAAATATAAAATAAATATATAAATTTATTAATTTATGATTTGCTATAAATCTTTATATGTTGGGGGGAATGGATGTCATTTCGGATTCAGCTGTACAGACTATTCAGGGATGTCGCGGACGTGCTATAGCACGTAAAATACACAAAAAATCGGCGATGGAAATAAAAAAAAAAATAGAGCTTACGCGGGACGTGTAAGTTTCGTAAAAAATGCAAATTTCGCGAAAAAAAGAATAATTTCTGGCAAATTCCGTCAAAATTTTTGCGAGAAAAATGGCTAATTTTGTTACAAAATCCCAAAAATACTCAGATTTCCTCAAAAAAAATAAAAAATAAAAAAAAAAAAAAAAAATGCGAAAAAAACGACATATTTAGTCCAAAAATCATGATAAAATGGCACATTTCGTCTAAAGATTGGAAAAAAGCAGAACATTTCATCAAAAGATCGCGAAAAAATCTGCACATTTCATCAATAATCGCAAAAAAGACAAATTTCGTAAAAAAAAAAAAAAAAAAAAAAAAAATCGCGAAATAACAATTTCCAGCGAATTTCATCAAAATATTTGCAAAAATGGCTAATTTTATTACAAAATCTCGAATTTTTGAATAAAAAGATTTCCTAAAAAAAAAACGCAAAAAAAAGACAAATTCCATCCAAACATCATGATAAAATGACAAATTTTGTCAAAAAAAAAAAAATCGAGAAAATAGCACATTTCGCCAAAAGATCGCAGAAAAATGGCAAATTTTGTTAAAAAATTGCGAAAAAAAGGGCAAATTTCATCAAAAAATTGCGAAAAAACGGCAAATTCCATGGGGGGAAAAAAAAAAAAAAAAAGCTTTCAAATGTAATTTTTGTCAAAGGGGTACGAAAAAAAAAAAAAAATAAATCACAGGATGGAATTTTTCTGTTCCAAAAACTAACTTCCCTGCTTCCAAATAGTTTTTTTTTTTTTTTTTTTTTTTTTTTTTTTTTTTTTTTGCTCTGAAAACAGATTTTCCTGCTTCACAATCTGTTTTTGATTGTTCTGATTATTTTGAAAAGTATTTTTTTTTTTTTTTTTTTTTTTTAGTCTTTTTCAATAAATCAGTTTTACCCTTAAAAAAAAAAAAAAAAAAAAAAAAAAAAAAAAGTGAACAATAGTGATACTAGTTATCTTCTACACTCAAATAAGTATTATTTTATAATTTGTATCTTGCACATTTATTTTAAAAAAAATAAAAGAAAATATCTCTTAATAGTTTAAAAAATAATATTGCATTTAACTTTTCTTTTGCAAATAAACAACTTCAATTTTTGCATCTAAATATGTGACTTATTAGTGGGGACCCGCTTTTTTGAAAAAGGGACCCAGAATTTTAGAAGTCCTGGGTCCCCGGGACCCAGGATTTTTCAAGTTCAGCAGCGTCACTGATATTAAAGAATCAATTATCAAAAACTAAACATGAAATAAGCCAACTTTTGTAGCCTAGTGTAATAATGTTATGTATCATTTTGTAAAAAATTGAGGCTGTTAATTTTCATTTAATTAATTCAAATTCAGTTTTCTCTTATGTTTATTTAAAAATTGTATATTTTGTTTTAATGTATCAAAATGATTAAAGATTTCAAATTTATATTGTAATATTGGTTTTACTCTGAACCATTATTTTAATATGACAAAAAAAAAAAAGTACTAAATTTGTGAATGACCAAATTTGCAGCGAAAAATATGCTCCATCTTTAAACAGCTATTATTTCGTTAATTTTAATAGTAGAATAATGGGGCTCTTTTGCTTGTCTTGTCAGCATAACAGAAAAATGTTCCTAAATACAACTTTCAGGAACAGTAAAAAAAAATTAATTTTTGTATTTTTTAAAGAAATGTTTTGATTGACCCAAAGTGCTTGTAAAATATTTCTTTACTTCAATTAACTTTTTTTTTAGATGGAACGATGTCTATAATTAATGGTGTTAGCTACCGGTTCCCAAACTTTATTGATACGCAGCCCACCTAATATAATGGTGTATATCAATATGTAAATTGTATGACCTCTATAAGCTATCGGCTATCCTATCTTATGAAAAAGGCAAATTTTCATACGAAGGATATATTTAACAAAAACAATTCATAATTCCAGTGTGTGTAAGTGGAAGAATAATTAACACAAACTAAAAATACGTTTAATTACTATCAAAACATAACTTTATAATCAGTGTTTTGTGGCACTGGTGTTTACCGATGAAAACATCTGTATCATGGTCAAAACTTGTTAATTTCAACTTTAATTCACTTTCAACAATTTTTTCTATGCTTCTTTTTAAAAACAGCCAAGTACGAAAAGAATGTTCACATGGGTATGTTGTTTTAAACTCCAAGGAATTAGAAATAAGCTCATTTAGATGTTTCTGGACATTCTGATTGTATATTTCTTCATAGATATCTACACAGACCAGGTTCGGGCCAATTTCCATTAACGGCATTCAGACCTTGCTTCTAAAGACTCGAGACGTGCCTCGAGTGTTTTTCCCGTACATATCCAAGACTGATTTCATTTTTCCTAGTCTTCACAAACCAAAATAATAAGTTCCTGTTGAATCTATTCTGTATGAAAATTCTTTTCTCACCATGGCCAAGCCTGTTCATAAATCAGTAAAATTTGGCTTGGTCTAAAAATTTTTGCAAAAAAGGCATATACTTTTAAGCTGTCATTATTCTACAATTAAGGCCCCTGTCCTCGCTCGAGGAAACGCTTGCGAGATAATGCTATTCCTATGGGGAAGCATTTTTATAATAACTCTTTTGCATTTTGGCGTTTTTGAATCTTTTTTGCATTGGATACCTGAGGTGCATGCCGACAGCGCACCTTTACTTTTTTCGATTTTGGTTGCAGATATTTTTTACAAAGTTAGTTTCACTTTGAAAACCGGTTTCGAAACTGAAAGTGCTTTTTAAAAAATACATCTGCAACCAAAATCGAAAAAGTAAAAAAAGGTGCGCAGTCGGCATGCACCTCAGGTATCCAATGCATAAAAAAATAATTCAAAATGCGAAAGAGTTATTAGGAAAATGCTTCTCCATAGGAATAGCATTAGCTCGCGAGCGAGGACAGGGGCCTTAAACATTAGAATTTATTCTTTTTAAAGAATCCCAAATTATTAGGTGTTTTTAAAATAGAATTAAACACATAAAAATGATTAATTATGATTTAATTTTCTTTTGAACTGAAAACTGCAAATTTCTTTTAAACTGCTCATTCATGCGAAATGAATACAACAATACAAGAGAAACAAATATATTAAACATTTGCATCTGCTAAGAAGGGAACATATTGTTTCTTTTCAATGAAATTCTGTCTTAGAAGATTTTACTATATACCATTTTTTAGATTTTGTCTCCATTACATCGAATATGAATTAATAACAGAAGCATTTACATGCAACAAAGAAAGATTCATTAAAAGTTTAAATATTGCAGTCTACGGTACTTCTGCATAAATAGAGATTATAAACATGCAAATAAAGACTAAGACAAGTTTTTTGCTCTGAACTCTTCCATTAGAGTAAAGATCGATGTTCTGTAGAAATTCACTTGTGCCGGGCCGGGTCAGGCCAATATTTTTTTTTTTCCGTTCGGGCCGGGCTCAAGCCTGGAAATTTCGGCCTGTGCAGACCTATTTTTTCATATGGAGATAATTTCTTTTGAAATAGTATTTGCTGTTGAATTGTATTTTTTTAACAGATGAAATACAAAATATATTTTTGACAAGCCTCAATTGTTTCCGCGACCCATAGTTTGGTAACCGCTGGTTTATGCCATCGGATACTGTTGAGGATAGACACATGTTTAGAAAAAGTAAAAAATTTGTTTGTTTTTTTTTTAAATGTTGCCTTTTATCATAAAGATGCATAAGAAAATGGGTGTTTCATCAAAAGTATATGTAAAATGTTAAAATTTGTAAACCAGTGTAATTAGCCATTATAGTTTTTAAAATTACTTTTAAATAAAAGTTAAATCTTTTTGTTACAGGTTTCAGACACCGTTGTAGAACCTTACAATGCAACTCTGTCAGTCCATCAGTTAGTAGAAAATACAGATGAGACCTTCTGTATAGATAATGAGGCCTTATACGACATATGTTTCAGGACTCTAAAACTCACCACTCCCACATATGGTGATCTTAACCATCTTGTATCTGTCACCATGTCTGGTGTTACCACCTGCCTGCGATTCCCTGGTCAGCTGAATGCTGATTTACGGAAACTCGCTGTGAACATGGTCCCGTTCCCTCGTCTTCACTTCTTCATGCCAGGTTGGTCTATCATTTTTCTTTTCTGATTGCTTGTGTACTAAGTGTATGCCAATATTAATTTTCTAAAGATTTTGTCATATGTATTTTTCTTTTATTGTATTGTGCTTCGTATATGGAATGTTGAAAAAAGAGTACCCTTTAAAAAAAAAAATGGGATTTTCGGGGTTAAACAAAATGAATATTTCTCAAATTTCTTCATTCAAAACCTGTGATATGAATTATAGTTGTCGTATTAAACTTTCTTCAAATTAACAAAACTAATAATAAACAAGTGTATAGCATTTTATTCACAGTAGTATTCACTTCATAAAATCAACTAGATGGTACCCATCAAGATTTTAAGATAAACATGTTAATAGATTACAACCTGTAAATAAAGTTTTGAAAACTTGATTTATTTGAATATTATCTATAGGATTCCAACAGATTCAAAGTGTTTCATTGTTCTGTCAGTTTAACCTACTCAAGTAATCATCTGAAAGAATTTAAGCAGAATTTTAACAGCGCTTGCTTTTTATCAAAAGGATAACTCATATTTATTTTGGTGAATTTTCTCAGTGTTTTAAAAAAATAACAATGTTTAGTTTTTACTAATTTTTAAAATCATGTTGAAAAGTTTTTATTAATTTTTATCAGTCTCATTTTAAATCCCGAAACTTATAATTTCATGCTTTGTTAAATTAAATTTTATGACATTTTTACAATTTTTTTATTTGCCTGTGTTGTATTTATTTTATTATTTTTTTTTATTTAAGAAAGCAATTTGTAAAGAATTTTCAATAATTTTATTCTTACAAATGTATCTCTAAAGCCCTGAATTGGAAATTGGCTGTTTATGTGTAATAATCACTGTTTTAATTACTTGAAATATTTTTAAAATAAAATTGTTACTTAAAAAATCATTGAGTGTTAAATTTTATTTAATTATAAAGCATCAAAATAATAACAAAAAATAAAAATCATAACTTCCCCTCGTAGTAAAATGTATCATTATAAAAAAAAATAATAATAATAAAAAATAAAAATTGCCGAGCGATGAGATTGAATCCCAGTCCTCTACAAAAGCTCAGGGCTATAAGTCTGATATAAACCACTAAGCTAACCAGAGACTTGCTTTGACTTTCCTCTAACTCGAAGGGCTAATAAGTTCAACTTCGCGCATGCACAAAGACCAATTCGAGTTGATCTTAGAGGTATCCTACTGTTTTAATATATATATATATGATACTACTAGAAGTAAATGTTTCATTTAAATATCATGTGGATTATATTTAAAATGCTTGCTAAAAGCTTGACTAACAAGGAAGATCTTCATACGGGCATACCCCCGAAAAATATGAAAAAATTACAGAATGTTCTTCTCATGTGGATATATACGTTTTTATAAAAAAAAATTTCGGCAGAACCACCATTCAGAATCTGTAAAAAAAAAAATAATGAAAATTTCGTTATTTGGCAATTTATTGCCGGTTGGCGAAGGAATGTAATTTCAAAAAATACTTTCTCAAATATACTTCAGGAAAAAAAAAAAAAAAAAAAGTTTCATGTTGAACTTGTTTTGATAAATTTGATTTAAATAACTTTAGTTTTATAAGTTTTAATTTGCTTTAAGTATAATTTTGTTATATCGATATTTATATGTATTCAAATTAAATCATCAAAATTTAAGATTTAAAATGAAATTCATAATTTAAATTAAATTTGTTTCCTGCTCAAAATCCATTTGAGAATTGTCAGTTAGATTTTGTTGCTATCGAAACATGTGGCTCTTATTTTTGAAAAAGAAAAAACCTTAAATGTATGAAGATAATTTTTCTCCAATTTTTTTTTTTTTTTTTTAATCTATGAAAATATTTTTTCCAGTGATTAATTAAATAGCTACTTCAACAAATAATATATATATGAAATACAATATGTATGTATGAAAGGATAAAAACTAACCCCTTTCTAAAACTTTAATTTAAAATTAAAATTCAAAAGTTTAAAGTTCCCAATTAATATTTTAAACTTTAATTCTTAAGCTTAAAGCTATTTTTGCCCCTGGTAACTTTCTTTCCCAACCTAACATTTATTACTTTCAGAGATCATTTTTGGATGTTCTTTAAGATTAAAAATGCTTAGGTAAACGCAATTCGTAATTTGTAGGATCAGCATGCAGCCCTGGGCAGCCGCACCTAAATTGCGTCAGATTGCCCAGATATTTCTTAACCAATTAAATTAAATGCTCCTCCCTAATTCACAACTCTGCCCTCTGCTGGAAAATATGACAATCCCTAACATATTAGCAAGAACGCGCGCGAAAAACGAGAGACTTTGCAGATTTGAGAAGACTGGAGAACCTACGACCATGTAAAAGCTCCATAATAACGTAAACGGCTCGGGGCGACTTCCGACCGGACTCGCGGATCCCTCTGTACGAAGAGCGGCTAAATAAAAGAGTTTCGAACCAACACGAGGCTCCCGAGTCCCAATTATTATGACACGACTACAACACTCCCTGAGTCGTTACATTAATTAAAGTCGGCTGGACAGTTAAGTGCCGTGAAAATCCCTCTGCCTTACCACCAAGCCGCGAAAATTCCGAAGTGCTCGAGAATTCCTTTCCCTCGGAAACGCCATTTACCGTCGACAAAAAAAAAAAAAAAAAAAAAAAAAAAGATTAAGCCAGAGAAAGGAAATTTCCCCCATGAACAATGTCGTTAAAACAGAAACTATCCACGTTCCGAATAATTTTTGGACAATCATGAAAAGAAGAAAAAGCATTTAATCAGTTGTGATCTATTATTTATTCGTACTAACGTATGAACTTCTTCATTTGGACCTTTTTCCCCTACTCAGCTGCAGGAGAAATTGCAGAATTCAAAAAGTGATTCACTCACGGACATTCCAAAGCGATAATTATTTCTCTTCCCCAAGCAGAAACTTAACACAGATTCGCAAAATGGACCGAACTTTATTCCGCGGGAGATCAAAGGTCAAGATCGCCGTTCTCTGTATCACCGTACAAATGACTCACTCAAGAGTTGGAAGTGGAAATTTATTTTTACTTTTTTAAGAGACAAATGATGATCTATGATGGACTAGAATGTTTTATTTAGTTATTTATCTTTAAAAGTTATTTGAAATGGAAAAAACAACAAAAAAAATAGTAATTTAGTAGTTTGTAAATATTAAATTTTTCTTTCTTAAGAGAAAAAAAAAAATTGGATTAATTTACAGGTATGCTTTTTATTTATTTTTTCTTTCACATTGACGTTATTTTTTGTTGAAGATTACATCTCATTGGTGAAAAATTACGTATTTTCCTTTTACCTTTATTTTATCATTTCAATGTGTTACCCTACAGATTTCTTTTTTGCATTATTTATTTTAGGAAATATTTTAATTACAAGAAAAAAAAAAAAAAAAAAAAAAAAAAGTTTTATTGTGCAGAATATGTTTATTTTTCATTTAACCTTTTTACCTTTTTTATTAACATTGATAAAAATGCAGATTCCCCGGTTCCATCATTTATTTTGTAAAATATTCTCGTTGAAAAAAAAAAAAAAAAAAAAAAAAATTATTTTACACAAAACAATGTTTTTATTTTTTATTTTATGTTGACTATGAATGTGTTATTGCCGAAAGTACCAAGGAATGGAAGTGTTTGTGTGAATGAGAAGTATTTAGTAATGGAAAAGAAAACAAAAAAATACTGTGATCCGAGTGAAAATTTTAAAATTTTGACAGCGTTCAAGGAGTTTTAGTTTATTTAAAATGATGTTACGGTATTAAAGGCATTTTAAAGATTTTAACAAAACTCATACTTATTAAGATTTTTATTAGCTTTATTTTTTATTTCTTGTGGAATTTAAGATTTATAATTTACATTTTAGGAATTTTTGTGATTGACATTTTACATGCGCGTTCAAATAGAGATAAGTTAATGTGGCAGTATTTTTGTTTTCTTGTTCATCCGATGAAGCATAAGTGCGATCACCAAAAAATAAAAAATTGTTTTTTATGTTTTTGAACTAAATATTATCAATAATACACATGCAATTTGATTATGTCCAACATTTAGTGTCCTGTTTTGCATATATTTAGAGTCCTATTTTATTAATTCCATTTTTTATAAATTCAGATGAGCACATTTAAATTTCTACATTTTTGTAAATAGTAATTTGTCAGTTTGTGTATTATTTTATTCCTTATTTTGAGCCTTTTTGTGTTGGTGTTTTAATCGTGCATAATGAAAAAAAAAAAAAAAATGCTCAACCAATTTTTTCAAGTATTTCTTTTCATATCGAATTTTATACAGTTTATAACTCATTTTAGATTTTTTCTATAGCCAAATATTGTATTTTACCATATGATATATTTTAATATTTGAGTTTTAATTTAGTATTTTTACCTAGTACTGTTTTAAAAATTATATTATATTCCTTATCCAGTGAGTTGGCCCCATCAACCATGTTTTATTATTCCATTTTTAACATTTCCCATTTAGTATTTTTACACAGTATTGTTTAAAAAATATATATTATGTTTCTTCCCTATTACATTACCCAGTGAGTTGGACACCCCAACCATTTTTATTTAGTCCATTTTTTAACATTTCCCATTTCATTAAAAAATATCTGAACAGGTATTTCACCCCTGTCAATTTTTAAAAACATGTTAAAAATATTTTCAAACAATTAAGCCATTGGTTTAGACATGACCGTGGTAACCCCACTTTAACCGTGGTAAGTCCACTAATGTCTAACATTGCCCACTAAGTTTTTAAAGATGACCATGGTTCCAGCCCATTAAGTCTTTAAAACATTTTTTTTTTTAAAGTTTGTCAAATTCAACCAGAAAACAACCTTCTGCAGACAAAAAGGATTCAATGACTTACCATCTCAGCAAATGTGGCAACTGTTGATATGATATAATACTCGGGCAAACAATGAAAATACAAGTATCCATTAATAACAACAAATATGTCAATAAGTTGCCCATGTGCTTTAAATGTTGGATCATTGGCCTATTTGTTTTGAATCAGAGTCCCTTATTTTATTTTTCTTTGTTTTATTAAAATATTTTTTGTTTCAGTAACTTTTTTTTCTTTTGCCAGTAGTAAAAACCTTGATAATATAGATTTTTGCTATTTGCCAGTAACACTAACATGGAAAACAAAGAGCATTCTAGCTTTAATCATTAAGGAAAAATGTTCTTTGATTCTTTTTTTTATTATTATTTATTTAGCAAATTTTTATGAGCTAACAGTGAGATGTAGATGTGGTTTATATTCTGACTTGGATTTATTAATGCCACTGAGAAAAACATATCTCAGTCTGCAAAATAGTAAATACCTTTACTTGATAAACTGCATTTGCATCTTCACAAGAAAACTTAAACCAAAGCTCATTTTTTCCTTTTTTTTAATTTTTGCTAAAACCTCACTGAGGTTTAGGATTTGCTAAAACCTTTAATGGTTTAGGATAAACAATGTAAATAGACTTTTATATTTTACTTTTTCATTATTTTCATATTTATTTTAATATTTTTATGGTATTTAATATTTAACTCTTCTTTTATTTTTATCAATTTTATATGCCAATATATTTTTAATATTTTTCACATTTCCAAAACAAGTGAAGAAACCTTTCAAATTTTTCCTATTTACCAATATTTCTATAATTTGAATATTTTTTACATAGACCATACATTGTCCCCAGTAACCATGTATCAGTGTACATAAAACATATTTTTACCCGTAATCATATACGAGTGTATTTTTATATTTAGTAATTTTTTTATATTACTTGTCTCAATGTCCTTTTATAATAATATAATTTTCCAATTTTATAGAAAACATATTTTTTTTAAGTTTTCCTATGTTTATTGTAATTTCATGTATTATATTTGTGTATAAATTTACATTTTGACAATTTAACATTCCATAAAACTCTGAAATATGTGCTTAAAGACTTTAACTAAAAAAGCACAAACTTGTTGACCAAAGGACTCCAAACAAGAAAATGGTCACAATTTTAAATTGTATAATGTTATAATTGTATTTTCCCAGGACATTCCCAGAATTATTATTTCTTTCCAGCTTTTCTTTATGTTTATATTTTTATATTTTATGTCATCATATAATATGCTCCAAATTCATATGTAAGGTTCGGTCAGGTCGTCTCGAGAGCCATATCCCAAATTTTTAACATAAAAACTTAAAATCTTCAAATTTTTCCTTTGTTTAAAAATTCAAATTTAAATTTTAAATATGTTTTCCAGCAAAGAAATTCAGTCCTCACATTTTAGAAAACTTTCCTTTAACATTAAATTTACTTTAGATTTAACTTTTATATTAACTTTTAAAATCTTGCGTTGCATAAGTAAATTCTTATCCAATTTTGTCTTCTCCATTTTCCTGGGGAGTCCCCCCAGATTTGCAGGCAAATCTGGTGGACCTCAACTTGGAGGGGGGGATATGAAAGGATAAAAACTAACCCCTTTCTAAAACTTTAATTTAAAATTAAAATTCAAAAGTTTAAAGTTCCCAATTAATATTTTAAACTTTAATTCTTAAGCTTAAAGCTATTTTTGCCCCTGGTAACTTTCTTTCCCAACCTAACATTTATTACTTTCAGAGATCATTTTTGGATGTTCTTTAAGATTAAAAATGCTTAGGTAAACGCAATTCGTAATTTGTAGGATCAGCATGCAGCCCTGGGCAGCCGCACCTAAATTGCGTCAGATTGCCCAGATATTTCTTAACCAATTAAATTAAATGCTCCTCCCTAATTCACAACTCTGCCCTCTGCTGGAAAATATGACAATCCCTAACATATTAGCAAGAACGCGCGCGAAAAACGAGAGACTTTGCAGATTTGAGAAGACTGGAGAACCTACGACCATGTAAAAGCTCCATAATAACGTAAACGGCTCGGGGCGACTTCCGACCGGACTCGCGGATCCCTCTGTACGAAGAGCGGCTAAATAAGAGTTTCGAACCAACACGAGGCTCCCGAGTCCCAATTATTACGACACGACTACAACACTCCCTGAGTCGTTACATGTATATAATATATTAAAGTCTCTCATTATTTATGTTTAAATTCATTAAATAAGATTTACGCACATTCTAAATATCCAACAGTTTTGAGTTGCATAACAATCGTTTGCTTTTGACGAGGAAAAAAGCTGCCCCCCAAATCGCGTGACTCTTTCGTCTTTTCACGCCAAATATTCAAAACTATTTTATTTTTTTACATAATTTCTAATGTGATTCTGCCGCTAATTTTGACTGATCCTTTATTACATACATAAGTACTTTAATTAGTATTTTTTTTTTCATAAAGTTCTGAGTATGCCCAGTATGGAGACCTTCTTTGTAAGATATTTTAAGAACACATCTTAATTATATTATTTCTATTATAACTTGAAATAAACATGCCTCAAATAGTTTTAAATATGTTATTGTAAATGATGCATAGAAGTAAGATTTAACAAAACAAAAAAAAAAAAAAATGGATTTGGTAAATACATTAAAGCAGGGCGCAAAATTTTCACTCACCAGCTCGCCATTGGCGAGTAAATATTTAAGGTTGGCGAGTAATTTGTCTTTTAAAATGTTGTGCTTCAAATCAATCTATGCACAGCGATACACAGAAGTATTTAAAAAATGAAGCGATGGTATTTATTTTCCATGAGAAGTAAAAATTCTCCGATATTTTTTCGTCTTTCCTACTGAGTAATACAATTCCCCTGTCTGCATTCATCTATCCCCCCTACTTTCGTACCGCGCACGAGCCAATACCGAATCAGATCGCTCATAACTCTTGCACGAAGCATTTAGATATATCAGCATTCTAGTTGATGGTTCTTCAGAGCGATCATCTTTTCAGTACACAAATATCTATGTTCGATAAGTGGATGCAAAAGATAATCATATCAAAGAGGACACATTAGAACAAATAAAGCTGACAAATTGTAAGTTATTTCACAGCCATAACTGATTTTCTAGATAAGATTATAGGTCCAAATGAATATAGAAACAGGTGTTATATTGTAGGCTTGGGTACTGATGGTGCTCCAAATATGGTTCGATACAAATCAGGTTTAGCTATGAAAATGAAATCTATTTATTCTAAATTGATAAACATTCATTCCTTTGCACACCAATTGCAGTTAGCTGTTTTGGATGCTTGTGGTGAAGTTGAATATCTTAAAAATTTGATTCAATTGTTAGAAGTATTTTTAAAATTTACCATGCCTCTGCTGAAAGACACATATCTTAACAGAAAGAACAGAAATTCTTAAACTGAGTGATATTCACACTATTAGATGGTTATCCAGTAAAGAAAGTGCAGTAAAAGCTCTCTTGCAATCTTAGAACAAACACTATTGTAGGCCATCTTGAACAAGTGGTCCATGGAAAAGACAATGACAACTCTAAAGCTAAGGATTTGCTGAAAAGTTTGGAGGATTATAAATGTCTTAAAGTTCTGCACTTCCTCTTGGAGTTATACCGGAAAAAGTGTGGCATTAAAAAACAACGAACTTCTCATTTAATCTTTGAAAATAAAAATTGAACATTGCATCTCAGTTGTAACAAATCTCGTATCTAGTGTTGGACCAAGCGAACAGGCGTTTTCAGACCAACTATCCATTTAAAGGATAATCAAAGATGTTCGGCTGACAAATATAGAAAATGAACAGGAAGAGTTTCAGACTTTAAGAGTTATGTTAATTAAACATACAAAGATATGCATTACAGAAATACTGCAATCTATGTTATCAGATGTAGCATATGTTGTCTGCTTATTTTTGACACTGTGGGTTGGCCTCCCAAAGAAAAAAACTTGAATTTGGGATAGGAGAAATAAAGATCTTTATGTATTTGAATCCAAATCTCTTTAATAAAAGAGTAGATATTGTATTGACAGAGAGGGCAGATTTAAATTTATGTTCCCATCACGGACACTGAAAGAGATCCTGTCCCTAATTCAGTCCAGATCTTAACATGTTGTGCTGTTTTACCAGTAAGCACAGCTTCATCTGAGAAAGAGTTCAGCTGTCCCAACAGACTCAAGACAGCATACAGGAACTCTCTGAAGACTGAGACAATGAATGATTTGCTCAGAATTTCTGTTAATGAACCCAGTCTGTCATAGTTTGACCCAACAGCTGCAATTGATAAGTGGTATTTCAATGCAGAAAGACAAGGCTACACAAACCTGATGTACTAATAGTACAGAAACTTATCATTGTTATGTATTTCTGTAATTACTAAAACCATATGGCAAGCTTATTTCGAGTTAATGTTATATATATATTTTTTTTCTTTTTGCAGTAAATATGTTTCGTTTTATCAATTTCTGCATTTTTTTCGGCCAATAGAAAGTTTTTCATACTACATCTGTTAATACTTTAAAAATATCTCATATTTTCCATAAATATAAAATATTTTGGATTTAACAGACAGCTCCTTTTGAAAATCGTCAATTTAAATTAAATTTGTCATTTCATTTTCTGCATAGCTGTGGGGCTGACGTTGTTGTCTGAATGAATGTAAAATGGTGAGAGTACCTTTTAAGCTGAAATTTCATGCCCTGCATTAAAGGCACAAAATAACATGGTCTGATATATAACGCAGGGAAAAGTATGTCTCCCAAAAAAAAATGATAAATTTTGGAAGAAACTTTGTGTTTAAGATTTCACTGAAACACGTTGTGGGACCTGCAGTTAGTGCTGTGCATATCGATATCTCTGACAATTTAAATGACTGGATAGAAATTGACAACAGAAATTTCTAAAGGGGGGGGGGGGAAATGAAAAATGATTCAAAATTAATCGGGTAGTCTCAGAATTATTTAATTATCAAGAAATATTTTTAAAGTGTAGGGAAAGTAATCAATCTGTGAAAAGAGATTTCATATTTTTAAAAAAGCCAAACGGTTGCAAAATTTTTGTTTTTATGCCTGCTGTAATGGAATTCTTTGAGATTTGGCCACAGAAATTTCCAAACATGTTTTGCTTGTAACAACCTCCTAGGGTTACCAGTGGCATGTATTTACTACACAAGTACCTAGAATGTCTGTTTGCTAGTTACAATCTGTGATAATCAGTTTTATTTTATATGATGCTGGCCTCATCACTAAAAATTGCAATAGTTTTTTACTGCACAGATTATTACTGTTTTTTTTTATTCAAATAGGATTTGCACCTTTGACATCCAGAGGCAGTCAGCAGTACAGAGCTTTGACCGTACCAGAACTAACCCAACAGATGTTTGATGCCAAGAACATGATGGCCGCCTGTGATCCAAGACACGGACGTTACCTCACAGTAGCTACCATCTTCAGGTAAAACTAAAAATAACAATTTTTCTAATTAATTTTAAACACCTAGAAAAGTTTAAGAATTTGTGTACTTGTCTTGTGACATACACACCTACCAAATAACAATCCTGTTTTTAGGTATGTTCGTAATAAGGTAAATACATAGCACCTATAGTTTGTGTTCAGTCTGTCTGCATATAACAATACAAAAACTACCTAACCGAATCGTTTGAAATTTAAAATATATAATTAAGGTCCCACACAAGGCACAGAAAAAGACCCAGATGATAATGTAAAGTCTATGAAGGTGCTCTTTTCAAATATCTCGCTCAAATTTTAATATTTTTGATTTTTGGCATAGGATAGCTGAGGGCTATCTACAACCGGCCTAGTTTTTACTTTTTTGATTTTGCTTACATATTTTTTATATTATGGCTTCAATTTCAGAACCAGTTTTGAAATTTAAAGTTTTTTTTTAAACAATCGCACCAAAATCGAATAAATAAAAACTAGGCTGGTGTGGAACGTCCTCAATTAACCTATGTAAAAAAAAGGGGGGGTGTAAAAATATTAACATCTGAGCAGGGCTGCCAGTTGGTCCCTATTTCCCTAAAAGGTCCCTATTTTTTAACTTGGTCCCTAAAAGTCCCTATTTTCACTAAGAGGTCCCTAAAAGTCCCTTTTTTTATCTATACTGTGTCTAAGTTAATTTTTTCCTTACATTTTACCAAAATTTATCAAGAAAATTTACTTTTTTAAAAAATTTAATATTGTAGATGATAGCACGTAACTGATCATAGTAGAAGAAATGAAAAAAATTGTAGTGAAAAAACCCTGCAATTTTGGTCAAAGAATCCTGAAAAAAACCCGCAATTTTGTTCAAAAAATCTCGAGAAAACGCCTTTATCAGCAAAATTTCGCAAGAAAAATGCGACTTATCAAAAGATCGCTAGAAAAATATGATTTTTGACAGGAAATTTGTCACACCCTGTTCTTGCCACTTTCCGGCCATATCTCCATTTCTATAGTCAATCGATCTTTATTTACATTAACCTAATTACATCCATCCTATTTTAAATAGTTTATTCATTTATAACCTTTACAGTCTATTATTTACCTTTTATTAAAATACCATTTTTACCTTTTCATTCAATAAGTTTCCTTTTATTAAATCTGGTTAACTTTTTTAATATCACTTTATTAAAGTTCTCATTCATATAAACAATAGTTACTTAACTTACCTTACATTTATTTCCAACACTTTGCCTTTAAAACTCCCAGCTTATTTTCATTGTTTTCCCATCGTACTCGTATGCAATCGGAAGCCGTAATGACGTGTTTCTTGACCGTCACAAGGTGACGTCATTTGTCTACCGCTCACTTCCGTTATGACGTTTCGTCACGATGGTTTCTCATTTGACCAGCGCTTCATCTGTCCTTTTGCATGCGTAATGAGTACCTTTTTAGTTTCCCTTTGATATAAATACTTTGACAATAGCTTAGATCCTTGTCTTAATGTTCTGATAGCATCAAGTTACGTTTGTCCTCTTCCGTTTGAGAGTTATGATTTGACTTTTTGTTTTACTTACGTGTCTGTACCGTGCCGTCTATTAAGTTTTTGCTAAGTGTTTAGTAAAACTAATTTTACTTGAGACCGCGAAGCAGAAGTGTGGTGTTATCTCTTTTGATGTTTTCTCCATTTTATGTGAGCGATGTTAAAGGCTGAAGTCCATAAAGAAGGGCCGCCGTATTCGAGCCGAGTTTGAAAGCTTCTCAGTGTTTACGTACGAAGTCTGACAGCTGGTGAAGTGGAGGAAAGTTTCACGATGATAACATTTGTTTAATCAGTAGTTTTATTCAGGTGCACTACTGCTCTTTTTGAATCGAAGTTATGGCTACAGATCGTCAAGCATTCAGATGTAATATTCCTTGTTTACCGAAGTATAATTTTTGCCTGCCATGAAGTCAGTTTATTTTGTTTCCTGTTTTAATTGTTTAATAGATTTAAATACCTTTGTTAATTATATTTCTTTTCTTATTTCTTTTTAAATAAACGTTAGCTTTGTTTTTAACTTATTTGTATTTATTTCATCATCATACAGTATTTTAGTTATTTAATTTTCCGGACTTTAACTTTTTACAGGTTTAAAGACTAAGAGCAAAGCTTTCGTTGTGCTAGTTAATTTTAATCTCTGCTAATCTTTAATATCCAAAATTTAAATCTGTCAATTTTTGTTTAAGATCGCGAGAAAAATGTGATTTTTGTCTAGGGATAGTGAATAAATGCTATTTTCATAAGGAAATTTTCACTGAGATTTTTGCCAAATGGCTGTGAAAAACTGCAATTTTCGTCTTAAAATTGAAAAGAAACGGGATTTTTATCAAAAGGTTGCGAGAAAAACACTATTCTTGTCGAAAGATCGCATGAAAAACATGGTTTTTGTCCAAAGATTGCGAAAAAAGCAATATTTTCGTCTAAAGATTGTGAGAAAAATGCATTTTTCATCAAAAAGTTGTGATAAAACCCCAATTTTTAAAAAAAAACTCAAGAAAATATGTTTATTGACAAAAGATCGAGAGAAAAATGCAATTTTTATCAAAAGATCGTTAGAAAAATGCTATTTTAGTCTTAAGATAGCAAGGAAACGCGGGTTTCGCCAAAAGATCGTGAGGTAAATGCAATTTTCTTCAAAAGATTGCGAGAAAAATGGGATTTTTGTCTAAAGATCGCAGAAAAAAAAGCAATTTTTGTCTAAAGATTGCGAAAAGAACCCAATTTTCATCTAAAGATAGCAGGAAAAAATGCAATTTTTGTATAAAGATTGCGGAAAAAATTCAAATTTTAACAAAGAATTTAAAATAAGTTTTTAAAAACTTTTACATTAAAAGATCATGAGAAAGGTGGTATTTTCCCCTAAGTATCAAAGGGAAAATGCAAATTCCATCAAAGCATTACAAAAAGAAAAAAAAAAACCTTGGGAATACCGTTGAAAAAATGTATACAGTACAGAACCATTTATCCGGAGTGGTTGGGGTCAGATGTATTCCGGATAACTGGTTTTTCCGGTTAACTGGTTGGGCATTAAAGCAGCTTCCATTTGATAAGTTTTGTGAAACATACGTAAGTTGTGGTAATACTTCTAATTTTAAATTGATTATTAGATTACTTGAACCAAGATTCTAATGCAAGTAAGATCAAATTAAAGATTGAGAGAAGATCATTTATAGGAACTCCTGGAACAAAAATACTTCTGTTTTCTCGGCATAAAAATAAAAAATCTATAATATTATTTATTAATCTATAATATGATTATATGCTTCTATTTCAAATACTAGTTGCTGTTATCAAACTATACAATTGTTTCAAGCAATGTATATGTCAAACTGATTGTGTATGACACTTTTTTCTAAAAAGATTCTAACATCAGTCTATTAAAAATATTCTGGATAACTGGTTTTCTGGTTAACTGGTTTCCAGATAAATGGTTCCATACTGTAATTAATGTAGGGAAGGATTTCCTCTCTCCCTCTTTGCTGTAACTTTTAATAAAATTTGCCGTGAATTTCAGGGTTTTTTAGAACTTTGAATTTCTTTTACTACAGAAACTCATTTCATTTAAATTTATTACAAAAAAATCATTTATAACCTTTATTTCAATTATGTTTGTGTTCGTAAATGCAAATTATATATGCAAATTATATAAGTGATGATGATTCAGAAAATAATTGTAATAAGTGTTCAATATTGCTGGAAAAAACAAAGCGTACTATTCCTGAAACCAGTATTTTAATCCTAAAGTGTGCTAAAAATTTCTGAAATAGTCAGGTATGAACTTTAAATAGTTTATTTGTTATAGTTTTTACAAAATTGATGTCTGTGTTGATACATATGTTAATGTATTAAAACATATGTCAATATATTTACATATAAATGAAATTTCTTATAAAATTCCTATATTTTCTTCAAAAAAATTCCTATATTTCCTATAATATTTTTGAAAAAAGTCACTTCTAGGCCTAAATCAGAAAAAAAAGAAGCTTAAAAAGATAAAAAATACAATTGTAGTTCTTGACAAAATTTTGGAAGATTTAAACAAAAATGTGAATGAAGAAGTAACTGTATTGGACAGATTGATCGATGAAGGCAATGAAAGGTTAAAAATTGCTTTAAAAAAGGAAATTTAACTGAAACTAAAGTGGTTAAAATTTGATTGCAGCTGGTATAACAGCTAACAAGGAACTGAAAGTAAAAAAGGATAAAGCTGATAGCTTGTCTAGTGTTATAAATTAGAAAAAATAATTTAATTACAAATTTTATGAGTAATAAATCTAAAGAAGGCTAATTTAAGAAATTTTTAAATATTATATTTAATTAAATAAAACTTTTAAAAAAAAATGGCTTTTATTTGTTAAAAATTGTATTTGATTTGTGTAAATATTATGTTTATTTTTCAGGTCCCTAAAAGGTCCCTATTTCAGACTTTTGGTCCCTAAAAAGTCCCTAATTTTTAATCATTAGGTCCCTAAGTCCCTACTATTTTGTACCAAAGTTGCTGGCAGCCCTGTCTGAGTGAGATATTTGATAAGAACACCCCCATAGACTTAACATTATCATCCGGATCTTCTTCTGTGCCTAGTGTGGAGCCTTAATAAACAATTTTGTTGAGTAATTTCAAATTTTATGAAAATCAGAAGCTTAGTTCAATTACAGGGACAATCGAAAGTTTTGTTACATTACGGTCAATGGGGAGGTCAATCAAATACTTTTCAATTGTGTTACTCTTTTGAACATAATAAAATTAATATGCATCTATTAATTATATACTATAGTATATATTCTGTACAATCTATGGTGCAAAGAGAATTTATTACTGATTCACAGAACCCTTACAAAAATGTTACATTACATAATGGTGTGGGGAGAACATTTGTTGGTGCCTATTTTATTTGTATTAAACTAATTTATGAAATTGATACAGTATTTGCAAGAACACACAATTGATTTCGGCTACTATACTGTATCTGGAAATACTCTATACTATTATAACAAGATATGACTATTTTTGGATACGTTCGTAATATATAAATACGTAACACCTATAGTAGTACTTCGGTCTACGTTCTTCTGTCTGCATATTACAGAGCAAAAACTATTCAACCTAATCATTTGAAATTTAAAATATATAATTGTTGCATAATGAAAATCAGGCGTATATTTTACAGGGACAATCAAAAGTATTGTTACTTTATGGTTTAAATCTATGAAATATATACTAAAATATACATTCTCTACAATCTGTGATGCATAGAATATTTGTTATTAATTTACAGAACCTCACAAGGTATTGCACTACATAATAGTATATGGGGAAATATTGCTAGGGGTGTGTTTTAATTGTATTAAACTTTCACATTTTATAAAATTAATATGCGTTGCTGAGGTTCAATATAAGTTACGTCCTGTATCATAGAAAGCAAAGAGTATTTGCTGTAATCCACAAAAGACTTCTATCACTGTACTGTATCTGAAGTGCTGTATACTATAACAGCAAGATCTGAATATTTTTTAAACTTCTTTATAGTATAAATGCACCTCATTTGCTACGTTTCATGTGCAATTTCCAACTTATTCTTTTTATGTTAATATGCTTCATACTTTTCTTATGCATACACATAAGAATGAACACTGTGAATTAAAGAGAAGGTAAACTATTTGAATTCTCCATTTTCTCAAGTTGATAAACTTATTATTTTTAAATATTTTAGAATGTAAGAATTTTAATTCACAGAAAGCTCTAATAACTAATAGCCAAACTGTTTTTAATATATATATATATATATAATATATATTCCATAATTCAAAAAAGAATATTTTGTGAGTATGTGAATTTTGCTTGTTATCAAATCAAAATTATAGCATTTTGATTTTTATGTATTTTTAAAACTAAAGTTTTTTAAATATATAATAAATACTTGTAAATTCTAAAAAAAAAATGAGTTTTCATCCAATCATTCTTTTGTGCTGTATATTTATTTAGTGTTCATCCAAATACAGTATGTATATATAGAATATTATATTCTATCTAGTTTGTATAAGCTGTATACAATGTAGTATGTGTATAGTAAAAGTATATTTCATTTGCCAATCAGGGGTCGCATGAGCATGAAGGAAGTTGATGAACAGATGTTGAATGTACAGAACAAGAATAGCAGCTACTTTGTTGAATGGATTCCGAACAATGTTAAGACAGCAGTCTGCGACATTCCACCCCGAGGACTCAAGATGTCTGCCACCTTCATCGGCAATACCACTGCCATCCAGGAGATATTCAAGAGGATTTCTGAACAGTTTACTGGTACATTTCATTTTATTATTTATTGTAATAGCAATTGAGTAAAATTTTTAGGACGATTGTGGAAACTTTAGAGATAATTTGATGTTATTGTTTGATATTTGTTTTTCACCATCAAAAAAGACGTTCAAATGTCCAGGGTTTTTAAAAAATGGTTTCCTTAAATTTTGAACTTTTTTAAATATTCAAACTTGGAATAAAAAAAATTTCATCAAATAAGGAAATTGTTAATTCCATGAAGTGATCAAATAGAAGAGATCATATTCTAATACCCAATGATGTGATGCATTGCGATCTATAAAACCATACAATATTTGTTAATTTCAAATTCGATATTTCAGTAGAAAAATATTCTTAAAATAATATAAAAATTTCCTACCTTTCTTGAGGGATGCACGGTGGTCCGAATCTAAATTCTTGGCCGTCTTCAAAGACAAAAAATCCACATCAAAAATAAGACAAAACGTAAACACACAAAAAAGAAAAGTTGATTATTTACACACGCGCGCACAGCTATTACATGTTTCTTGATCATTATTCTTAATCGACTACATCAAAATCTGAAAGGTACAAAAAGAACATTAATAAAAAAGATCGTAAAAATAACCAATGAGCGTTTAGTTTGCACTAGAAAGAAAAATAAATAAATAAAAGAATGTTCTGAAAATGAGCGGCTGCTGGTGCCAGAATGTCTTCGTGAAGAGTGTTTTCACACTCCCCACCTTGAGTTCATTAGGGGACAGAACTCAATCACTGCAGTTGGAGTCTTTCGGGCGGCCGTACAATTCGACCACGGCGAGTAGTCAAATGCTTTTGCAGTACTGCATCACTTTGATTATCGGCGATTCCATTCACCTCCAAAGAACAAAGTTTCTTAATTGGACGAATTAGCATTCCAGTTGCAGTCTTCAACTTTACTACGCGCACAACGGCATCTTGACTGGGTATAAGTTCCACAACTCTACCAAGAGGCCAGTTTATTCGGCTAGAATTTTCCGTCCATATCAGGACAACATCTCCTACACACAAAGATCTTGATTTTTTTCCCACTAAAGACCGAACATTTTGTGCCGAGGTATTTGCTTCTAAATCTTGATTTTAAATCGTTTCTAATTTTAATTCTATAATGGTATTGTTTATTCATTTCTTTGTGGTCTAGAAATTCCAATTCAGGCATACCTATTTTAGTATTTTCCTGTAAGAACATTGAAGGAGTTATAACTTGAAGATCTTCATTATTATCTGTAACATATGTCAAGGGGCGGGCATTTATAATACTTTCACAATCGCAGATAACGGTATGTAGTTCTTCAAAATTTAAAGACGACTTGCCCAATACCCTTCTCAGGATTCGTTTCAGGATTCCAACAAGCCTCTCCCAAAATCCACCCCACCAAGGTGCAGAAGGTGGAATAAATTTCCAGTCTATACGTGAAAACGCAGTAACCGCTTTTACTTTTTCATAGTCAATAGTTTTCAATAAATTGTGGCAGCCAGTAAAATTTGTGCCGTTATCTGAATATATTATTGCAGGACGACCTCGTCTAGAAATAAAGCGTTTCAGTCCTAAGATAAAACTTTCGGTTGAAAGAGCTGTCAATAGCTCGAAATGCACAGCTCTAAAAACTGCACACGTGACTATCAAAATCCAGACTTTAGATTCTTTTTTCAAATAAAGAGGCCCGCACAGATCTACTCCTATTATTTCGAAAATCGCGGCTTCTCTGACACGATCAAGAGGTAAGACACTTTCTGCTACATCAGGTGGTTTTGCTGAGTGTCTTTTACAAATGATACATTTGCCGATTACCTTTTTTGATTGTTTTCCGACTCTTCAGTACCCAGTAATTTTCTCGTAACGCAGTCATTAGCAGGGGTACGCCACAATGACCGAATTCTAAATGTTTCGAAAATATAATCTGTTCTACGACGTAATGATTTGAAGGGAGTAAGATAGGTAATCTAAAATTAAATTCATCTTCTCGTTGAAATATCTTCGTTTTTACGCGTATGATTCCTTCTGAATCTGTAAAAATATTCAGGCATTTTAGTCTTTGATTATGTTCATTCACAAAGGATTCTTTTTGCGCAAGTTTTAATAATACTGTTTCTGCCGCTTTTAATTCGTTGTGTGTTAATTGACCGAATATTCTGTCGGTACTACCCCTTTTCGAATTTTGGTAAAATCGCAAAATCCAACCAGTAACTCGCAAAATTTTATTGTAAGAAGAATAGCGATTATAAAATTGTGCCTCATCACTCTCTACATTAGGAGTGGTCACAATAGTTTTTCTTTTTTCAGAATTCACTATATCCATATAGGAAAAATATTAGTACTAGGCCAATTTTCCTTTGATTCTGAAAGCCATGATGGTCCTAACCACCACTGAGATTTAATAAGGGATTTTGCACAACAACCGCGTGACGGTAAATCTGCTGGATTCATATGTCCAGGTACGAAATTCCATGAAGTGTTGGGGGTAAGCTTTCGAATTTCTCTAACTCTATTTTCTACAAATGTAGCCCAAGGACCTTCCCGTTTTATCCAGTATAACACATCCATTGAATCTGACCAATAGAAAGTATCAACATTTTCTAATTTCAAATCGTTTTTAATACTATTAGACAATCTAGCTCCAATACAACAGGCCAATAACTCAAGACGTGAATGGAAATGTCCTTTAGAGGAGCTACTCTAGAACGAGCCTGAATAAGTTGACAAGTTACACGATTTTCTACTTCATTTCTTAGATAAATGCATGTAGCGTAAGAAAATTTACTAGCGTCGCAGAAAATATGTAAAGATAAGTTTCCCTCTTTTAGAGATAAGTTAGACAATCTTCGCGGGATCTCAAGATTTCCCAAATCATTAATTTCCTTAGTCCATTTTCTAAATTCCTTAACTATCTCATCGGGCAGCTTGGAGTCCCATGACGCCTTTATTTCCCAGCATTTCTGTAAAAGTAATTTTGGAATTAAGGTCACGGGGCAAGTGAAACCGATGGGATCGAATATTTTATGAGTTAAGGACAAAATTGTTCTTTTAGTGATGCACTCATTTTCCAATTTAAAATTCCGAAAATCACACGACAATGTATCACTCTTGGTGTCCCACATTAAACCAAGTAAGGGAATTTTATCCTCATCCGCATCACTCAAATGACCCTTTTCATTAAAGCCTAATCAGATTTCTTCGCACCGATTATGACACCAACCACGAAGATCAAATTGTGCCGAAGCTAAGAGTTTCCTTGCTTCATTGCGAAAATATTCTAACTCCTCTAACGATTCTACACTAGCTACACAGTTATCTACATAGAAAGATTCTTTAAGTTTTATAGCAACATCTTTAATGTTCTCAGGTGCTTCATCTAAGTGACGTGTTAGAGTAGCGGCCAAAAGGAAGGGGCTACAACTGATCCCAAAGACAACCCGACAATGTCTAAAAATTTCAAGGTTTCTGAATTCCCATCTCTCCACCAGAAAAAACGTAAATAATCTCTATCCTTTTCATTCAGTGATATCTGTAAAAAAGCTTTACGAATATCTGCTACAACACCTATCTTTCCCACTCTAAATCGATTTAGAACAGAAGGAATTAGTTCAATTAAATTAGGTCCCTTCTCTATACAATCATTTATGGAAACAGAACCCTTAACATGTGCTGATCCATCAAATACCGGCCTAATTTTGGTCATAGAATTAGGTTTTATTACAGCTCTATGAGGGAGATAATGGACTTTGGTGTTAAGTTTTTCCTCTTCTTTCACTCTTTCAATAATCCCTTCCGTTTCCCACTCATTTAAAACTGCTTCGTAATCTTTCAACAAACCGCAATTTTGGAGATTCTTAATATTATTTTGCAGGCGTTTTATCGCTAAATCTTTATTACTTGGAATGGGAGGATGCTCACTTAACCAGGGAAGACAAACTTTGTACCTACCATCAGTTTCGCGTCTTACGGTTTCTTTAAAATGCTCCAAAACTAATTTCTGGACTTCTTCCTTAGTTTGTTTTTTCGCAGGATCTACTATGCCTAAAGAATCTAAATTCCACAAATCTGTAATTTTGGCATCGTTTACATATAATGAAAGGACCAAAAGAGACTATCCCTTTTATTTCCGTCAATTTTGCCCATAGTAGTCCAACCTAGTTTTGTTTGCATCGCAACCAAACCACAAGATAAATTTTCTATTTTACCTGTAAACAGTTCTCCCACAACATCTGCTCCCAAAAGTACATGTATTTCATTTAAATTTCTTTCATATAAACAATTTTTACCTTCAGGGCAGATATCGCTCAAAAATATTTTTTCCTTTTAATTCCGCAATACAACGAATGTCTAATTTTGGGTACATTAGCACAAATTTTTTCTTGTTCCATTACCTCAATTTTAATCTTTTTACCTCCCCTTAAACCCCTTAAATTAACAGAATAACAGTTATGATCTACCGTTGTTTCGGTACCTCCAAACAACCCGTGAGTAATTCTGACCTTTCTTAAACTTTTTAATTCCATCTTATTGGCTACGAACTTTGAAATATACGACTTAGAAGACGCCGTATCTAACAATGCACGTACTATATATTCACAACCATTATTTCTTACATAAACATATAAAGTTTGTAAATAAACTTCTTTCTGCAAGTTTTCATTCGCAAAAAGGGCAGTATCCGACACTTCGGTCTGTTGTTTAGATTTTTCTTTCTTTACGTTTCTATAACAAAACAATGTGTTATGACTCCCGTTGCAAATCCGGCATTTTATATTTTATTTTTTTTGCAAAAACGCGATAAATGTTTTTTCATTTCTAAGCACTTAAAACATGCTCCTTTTTTCATTAGAATGTTCTTAATTTCATCAATAGATAACTCATTAGTTCTATCGCAATCAACCGATGAGTGATGAAATGATTCACAAAAAACGCAGTTTATTACGTTTAAATTCTCTTTTGTTCGTTGACACTAAATCATTAGCTGTGGGATAATTTTTTTGTTTATTGTTATTTCGAAACGAATTAGTTTTTCTTTTCAGGAGGATTAAAAAATTTTCTGTCTTTGTTCATTGGGTTTATTACTAAATTAGCCTTTTCTCTTGCTTTTAAACAAGTAGATAAAAAATTCATCAATTCTTCAATTTTATAAAATCCTTTTTCATTATCAGACTTGTTAAGTTCTATTAACAAATCTTTCGGAATTGTTTTCAAAATGGTTGTACATAATACACTTGAAATGCTATTTAAATCTGTTCCTAAGCTTTGCAAACTTCTCAGTTCTACTGATAATTTATCAAAATATTGTCGGAAAGCATATATATCATTCGAAGTTCTCAATGGCTTGATAGCTAAAAGATTACTAATATGATTGTGTATTAATAATTGTTTATTAGCAAACCTACTTTTCAGCAATTCTATAGCTGCATCGTAATTTTTTGGAAACAGGAAAACCTTCTATTGTGTTTAAAGCGGTTGATCTTAATTGCGATCTTAAATAATTAAATTTATCAACTTTATTTAACGACTTATTATCATGAATGGCCGATTCAAAACTGCTCCAAAAGGAAAGCCATTCATTTACATTTCCATCAAATATTGGTATATGCAATTTCGGTAACTTAACTTTTACAGAATTATCCACTTTTTCATTAAATGTACTGTCTGAAAATTGTTCTTTGTTACTTTCTTGTTTTGATTTTAAATTTAAAAATCCGGCATTTAATTCTCTAATTTTCTGATTTGCGCGTGACTTCCATAATATTACATTTTCGCTATACTTTTCAGCGGCTTCTAATTCTTTCTCTAAATCATCGGGATTGACTAATAATTCAATTGAATTATCTGTTGTCTTGACTTAAATTTGTCGGTCAATGTTTCAACATGTTCTTGCAGTTCTTCGATAGACACATCGTCTGATTTTATGAAAGTTTCGATTTTATTTAGAATTTTCGTAACAGCCGATCGAAAAATAGTTCTTCTTTTTTTAAGTGTTTCTAAATTCACAGCCATTTTTTTCTTTTTCTCTACTAAATTAGTTAATTTCAAAATTAAAATTCTTAATTGTTTCAAAATATATTACCACCGTACATCCCGCGACAGGGATGCCATGTTAATTTCAAATTCGATATTTCAGTAGAAAAATATTCTTAAAATAATAATATAAAAATTTCCTACCTTTCTTGAGGGATGCACGGTGGTCCGAATCTAAATTCTTGGCCGTCTTCAAAGACAAAAAATCCACATCAAAAATAAGAGACAAAACGTAAACACACAAAAAAGAAAAGTTGATTATTTACACACACGCGCGCACAGCTATTGCATGTTTCTTGATCATTATTCTTAATAGACTACATCGAAATCTGAAAGGTACAAAAAGAACATTAATAAAAAAGATCGTAAAAATAACCAATGAGCATTTAGTTTGCACAAGAAAGAAAAATAAATAAATAAAAGAATGTTCTGAAAATGAGCGGCTGCTTGTGCCAGAATGTCTTCGTGAAGAGTGTTTTCACAATATTAACAATACTGTTGGTAGAAAAAGACCGCTTGTTATCTTGAGTAGAGATGACGGTTTTGCCCCGCCTTCTAAAAGAAGGCAAGAACCACTTTAAACGCATAGTTGCAGTTTTTTCAAATTTCTAAAATTAATTTTTTCATTTAAAATCTTATTTCCATCTTCTTATCAATTTGACATCATTCCTGCCTTTTGCATTTGGATTCGGAATTTATCCACATTCCGTTAAAAATTACTATTTTATTTAAATTGTTTAATCTTTTACCTTTATTCTCCTTTTTTAGCCATGTTTCTTTTTTCCAGTTGGAAAGTGGAGCATAATCCTCTCAAAACAATCACTTTTCCTTATTGGAGGATTGTTGTTTTCAAGGTTGTGAACGGATGAATTTCATTGGTCACCTACTTGAATTTCAGTGGCTGATCAAGTTGTTCATCGTATCCCTTGCTTTTTCTATGTTATTTTTTGGAAATTTTTTCTTTTAATGATTTTTTTTACCTGTTATTTTCACTAAATTTAACTTTTTTTAGGATTTTAACTAATTTATATATAATATAAAAAAATTTATGGCCTTTGGCTTTTCTAAACCGCTTTACCCTAAGACTCAACTGACCATCCCAATGCTCCGGAATTTCTTGAAATTCAATTTTTTTCTTGCTTATCTATGCAATCAAACACTCGACTCATAGACTTCGATGGAAGGTGAACTGGATTAATTAGAAGGGGTCACAAGTTCACATTTAATAATTAAAAAAATGGGAAAAACTTGTAGTCATTTGCAGATTTGACAGATCTTTTTTTTTGTGTGTGTGTGTGTGTTACTTGCTTTTTCCCTATTTTTGTTATGTTTCAGAAGTGATTCAGTTCTAAGTTCACAAAAACATGAAGGCTTTTGATTATAAATAAATATTAAAAAATTAGTTAATAGTCCAAAAATTTGTGCATAAAAAATTTTTTTGCATACAAACTTTTTTATATGTAAATTTGCTTTTTAAATTGTTTAAGATTATTCCTATTTATCTTAAATGTTTTTAATTCTTTAATATGTGTAATTCTACTTTTCCTCATTTTATTTTTTCCCCCTTAACTTTTTCTGCTTTTTGAGGGAGTAAGGGTGCTGCGAGGTCTGCAATTGTATATTTTAATAATTTAGACTTAACATTGATTTTTTTGCAATTTTTATGGTATAGATCCCAGGGGGCTCTACCCTTACAAGCTATGCTTGTTAACTTCAGTTCATGCACAGCAAACTTCAAGCACATGTTAATTAGATTTGCTCAAACTGATTTCTATTCATTCTCCTTTGATTAGAGAATTCTACAGTTGAATCAAATTCTGTTTAAGAAATCCATTGGCTGTGTTTTAGTCTCTGATTATAAAAGATTAGTTGAACATTTGCAAATAAGCCAATATGGAATGAATTAGTCATTCTCTCCTAATATTTTTGAACCATGCTATAAGAAAGTTGTTTCAGGGGTTCAAAAAATGTTTCTACTCCCAACATTTCTCCCAATATGCATGAAATTTTCCCCAAAACTTCATGATCTGTTATATTGGTAAACACTGCATTACCATAGGTATAGAAAATTTATTTTCCAAATATTTTTCAACTTATGTGAGAGTATATATGGCAGGGGGATTGAGAAAACGTTCTGGAAAATTCACTGCAAACTTTCTCTTAAATTACAGAACAGTGGGGGGGGGGTGTCATTCCCAGCCATTTTTGTGGCCTTTTGAGAAAATGTAATTGTTCAATGAATTTTGTTATTTTTAGCGAACTTTTTATAAGTTGCCATTATTTTGCTTTTTGACAAAATTCTGTTATTCCATGATTTAAATTGCAGTTGTTTTTGCTCTCTTTTGGCGAATTTTACGGTGTTTTTTGTGATCTTTTGACAAAATTTGCAAGTTTTTAATTTTTTAATGAATTTGGGAAGGGGGAGTGTTTCTTTTTTTTTAAAAAACTAAATTTTCATTTATTTTGCAATCTTTTGATGAAATTCCCAGTTTTTTTTTTTTTTTTTTTTTACGTTCTTTTAATGAAATTTGTGGTTATTTCGCCATGTTTTGAAGAAAATTGTGATATTTTGACAAAATTTTCAGCTCTTGTGATATTTCATCTTTGACAAATTGAACATTCTTTTCTTGATCTTTTGACAATTTTCATTCATTTAAATCTTTTCATGAAACTTGTGACTCTTTTTTGATCTTTTCACAAAATTTGCTATTCTTTTGTGATATTTTCATTAAATTCTTGCCTATTTTGAAATTTTTGACAGAAAATTGCAGTTCTTTATGACAAAAGCAGATCTTGTGGCAAAATTTGCATGTTTATGTCTGAATTTTCAGATTGATGTTTTTTTTCTCATCATATCCGAATGCCTTAAATTTTCGTAAAATTAACATGTAGTACATATTATGCCCTGACATGCGGTACATATGAACCTGACATGTGGTACATATTATTCTGACATCGATTTTGTGAAATTTGTCATAGCAATCTATTATTTGAAGTGAAATTTTTCTATCTCGGGGAATTATGAAATTCTGTCTAAATCTCAGGGATGGGAATTTTCCGCTTTTTTGTTATTTTGATAAGTTTCAGAATTTTCACACAAAATCGGCGACAGGACGCTAAAAAATGGAGCTTACACGTCCCGCGGGACGCATAATTTTCGCCACAGAATCGCAAAAAAAGGCTAATTTTGTTACAAAATCCCGAAAAAAGTCTGATTTGTAGTAATTACTATGTGTAATTACGGTTATAAACTGAATTAGCAGAGCAATAATAAGTGCACAAGTGGAACCATATCACGCTGAGAAGTTGAGCCCAGTAAATTATGTAAAAAGAGTGAATTATATTCAATGTTTAAATCAATTTAAAAATGGCTGAAAAAGAGAAATGTAATATGCAAAAATGAGAACAAACTAGATTTAAAACCAAACTATTTTATTTAACAAAAACAAGATTAAAAGAAAAATAAAAACTTTAAAAATAAAACCAGAAATATGATATCTATGTTCTCATAATTTAAACAAGGACCGGAGCACCAAAGAATTAAATCAATTTGCATACCTAATTTAAATCAACTTTAAAAAGAAAAACTTTTATACTTCAATTCATATTTAATTCAAATAACTTAAACTTAATAACTCCATTAGAAACAGCTTTAATACTTGAGATTGATTTCACCCCCCCCCCCCCCTCAATAATTAAACTTTAAACAGATGCTAAATCCAATATTTATTATACTTTGCTCTACAGGAAACCGTCGATACTTCACGCGAAACCGTCATTAAAACATCGTCGGAATCCGAATAAAACAAGTATGACATAACTCCACCTCATACCTTGCATCATGGTAAAACCAAGCAAGTGTCAAACACATCCGGTAACCAACAGAAACTTTGCCCAAACCATTAACAAGCTAAAGTTCCGTAACTCTTTACCTCTTGACATGAATGACCTTATAAGTAAAAGATGGAGATAAGTAGAAAATTAAATCATCTTCGTTTCAAATAAAAGGAGGAGGAAAGACAATTTCAATAGAAAATTTATATTAAAACCATTAAAAGAGAAACAAGAGCGTGTGCCCATAAAGTGACCGTGTTTCCAAATATTCTTAAGTTGAAGACCACCATAAGAAAACTTCCATCTTCATTTCTAAAACACTTTAACATTATTTCATAAAAAGAACGACTACATTCTTCTTTCAAAAACACTTAAAAACTATCAGCTGTCAATAAACGAGACTTGCTCGTGACCGGCCATCGTGTACAAAAACAACAACCGAAACTGAAAAGCAAACAGCTGTCATTACTTTAAATACATCGCGCCGACTGTCGAGCTAATCTACTACGCACGCTCAGCTTACGACGTCATCGGCTCCAGAACAATCTCCGATGCGCCGTGTCTATCACAAGGGAGAAATGCTGATGGACAGGCAGCGCCCTCCATCGTCAGCTGTCAACTTTCCTCTGTTCAAAGATGAAACGCACGCCCGTGGGACGATCGGGGGGGGGGGGGAACAGCGATTCGCTATTGTTTTCTACGAGATAAACATGTTACAGAGACTTAAAAGTAAACAGATGTTTGAGGCAAGAAACAGAAAGGAAAAATATATCTGAAATAATTAAATCGTAGGTAGAAATTAAAAACTATATAAATATTTAAATGTTAGATTTTACTTTTAGACTTAAAATTTAAACCAGATACTCAGATAAATTAATCTATTATTTTAATCTTTATTTTAAACTATGGATACTTATAAAAGAAGTGAGACTTAAGGAAATAAAGATAAGAGAACTATATAAACAGGTTATAAGATGGTAAGAATAAAGGAGTTGAAAATATGAATATATAGTCAACATGATTTACTCGAAAAAATGTCAAGTTTTGTCCAAAAATCATGATAAAATGGAAAATTTTGTCGAAACATTTGCGAAAAAAGATAAATTTTATCCAAAAAAAAGGTAGTTTTCTTTAAAAGATTGCAAAAAAACAGAACAATTCGTCAAAAGATCGTGGAAAAATGGTGCATTTTCTTCATCGAATCGCAAAAAAAGAAATTTCACTAAAATTGTGAAATAACGAATAATTTCCCACAAATTTTGTCAAAAGATTCGTGAAAAAAGGCTAATTTTGTTACAAAATCCCGAAAAAATGGCAGATTTTCTATAAAAAAAAAAAAAAAAAAAAAAAAAAAAAAAAAAAAAATCGCGATAAAACAGCAAATTTTGTCAAAAGATTTGCGAAAAACTACAATTTTCATCAAAAAAATCGTGATAAACCAGTACATTTTATCAAAATATCACAAACTGGTACATTTCGTCAAAAGAATGCGAAAAACCATCACATTTCGCCAAAAGATTGTGAAAAAAACAGTAAATTTTGTCAAAAATCTCATTAAAACGCAATTTTCTTCAAAGGGGCAGAAAAAGTTATTGCCTGGTAGATAGAATTTTTCTGTTCCAAAAACTAACTTTCTTGCTTCCAAATTCTTTTTGCTGCTCCAAAAAGATTTTCCTGCTTCACAATCTTTTTTTGGTTGTTCCAAATCTTTCTCGGTGAATATAACTTCTGAATTCTGTTAACACCTATTCATTAAACAAAAAGTACTCCATTACTTGTGGTGGAATTTTTCATTCGCAAGTGTGATCAAAATGTGGTGCCAATTTTTCATTCACACGTGTGAATACAATATGGTGCAATTTTCCATTCACGCATATTTTCAGGCAAAATTTCTCCCCGATCCTAGATCTCTGGATCAGACATACTCTGCACCCCTGAGCTGTTTTAAATAAGGCACTTTAAATGTATAGTTTGAAATCTGACATAATTATCACCAATTTTATTTTTCTGAGTTATGTTGCCGTAAAATTGCTTTTCTTGTTAGGAAGTAAATGTTTTGTGCTGTCTTAGAACTCATAACATTTGCTAAAAAGTAGGGATGCACCGAATATTCGTTATCTATTCAACCATGTTACCGAATATTCGGTTAGGCCGAATATTAAACTATTCGGTTGAGCCGAATATGAAACTATTCGGCCTGCGGAATATTCGGTATGGCCGAATATCAAAGTATTCGGCCGAATCCAATGCTTTAAAAAACTTTTTACTATTTCTACTTTTAACGTCAGTTTTTTTTAAAAATTTATTTTAAAATAATTAGAAATCAAATCATTTTTAAATAAAATAGAATGATAGAACTTTTTTACATTATTTGCTGTTAGTAAAGTATAACTTAAGAAAATTAACAATGAGAAGGATTAAAATGGTAATTTATTAGGATTCTCCTTAGGAATAAATTATGTGCTGATACAAATTTCTAAATTTTGTTTAGTAAATAATCTGTTTCTTGCTTTTCTCCAAATAAAAGTCCTTTAAAAGAAAAAAAAAACTTTTGAAATTAGTAATAGCTATCAAGGCAGACAATTTTTGTTCATGAAATCATAATCAACTTAGTCATAAGTACATTGTATTTCATCTCACTCTAGGTCAAAACTTGTGTGTTCGTTTATTACATTAACAATAAATAAGATAACATATTTTCAATTCACATGCTTTGATTTCTGTAAAATATGATATGATGGGAATGGTGGAAAATACAATCATTCATAAGAAAAGAACTATGAGCCAAACATGCTTTTATTCAAAATTAAGTTGAAAGTATTTGTACTTTATATTGAAAAAAAATGTGCCTTGAGTTATTTAAAAAGGACAATTATCAGACTGTAAAATGTTTCTTCGGCCATTTTTTTCATTATTTGATTTTAAAATGTTTGTTTTGATTCGTAGAAAAATTTATTAACGTTTCATAATTGTGCTTCTAAAATAACTCGATGCAGATTTTTTTTTTCAATACTAAATGCTCTTATAAAAAGCTCTTGTTTATCAAAATGTAAGTTTCTTTTATTAAATATTATGTAAAACTGTTTTAAAAAGTAACATTTTAATACCTTTAACTTTTGAAATATAAAAAGTATTTGGAAAGCCTAATATTCGGTATTCGGCCCAACAATTACTATTTGGCTCGCCGAATATTTGGTATTCGGTTCGCCTGTCGGCAGAATATTCGGTATTCGGCCAAAATGACTATTCGGTGCATCCTTACTAAAAAGGACTCTCTCAGAATAAGAAATTGTCTCATGTAAATATTTTAGTTGTTTTGCAATACTTTATCATTTTAAATATGACATAATTTGTTATTTATTGCTTTTAAAGCAGAATTTTGTTTTAAATTTCAGGTGAAAATATTTGTTGCTTGAAAAGAAATATTTTTGCTTTTTCTTAAAGTTGACATCAATAGTGTTGTCTAGAAATGTGAACTAAATGTGTCGTGTAAAGATGTATTTAAATTGAAACTGTTTGGCAAAATTCTTAAATGGCATATGATAGTTTCCTTCACTTACAGCTTTTAACGCATATGCATTTATTTAATCCATTTGGAAAGTAGATAAGTTTTCTGTTGAGAATAGATATACATGGGACTAGGAATATCTATTTTTAGTCTATTCTTGTTCCATGGTGCAATCCATCAGTTTTCTAACAGGCAGCTTATACAAAATGATTAAGTTAAATCTTGTTGCATCCCTGGTTTTTATTAATTTTAAAAAGGTGTTTTTAGATGTTACTGTTATAAGTGTGTCAGTTGAATTATTTTAAATGACATAATTTTAATTAAGTTAAAAAGTGTTGAAATATCATTTAGAATAGAGTAGGTAAATATGCGTATTTAAAATTACAAATTTAATTTCTATTTAGATATAAAATTTTAATAAATAATTGAAAAGAAAATTTAGAACTAGAAAAATTATGCTACACACTGATATAGTCAAGTAATATACCTGCAAAAACATGGTTAAATTGTTATAGTTATTTTTTAATCTTGGTAAATTAGCATAGCTATTTGACCTGTTTTTACATTAAATATCATTTAAAACATTAGATTAATATCTCTACTTCAGCATGTTTATCGTTCATTTGAAATTACTAATTTTCATTTTTCATATATATAAGCAAAGAAGTATTTTCCAGACACAAAAAGTAAATAAACTATTTCATTTTGTAACATCAAATTCTCTCTTTCTAGCCATGTTCCGTCGCAAGGCTTTCTTGCATTGGTACACTGGTGAAGGTATGGATGAGATGGAATTCACTGAAGCTGAATCCAACATGAACGACCTGGTTTCAGAATATCAGCAGTACCAGGAGGCCACAGCTGACGATGAGGGGGATTTTGAAGAGGAGGAAGTTGGTGAAACAGCTTAATCTCTTTACTGCTTGCCATCATAGACTGATAGCTGGTGAAGGAATTTACTTACATTTTTGATCATCTGTGTTGTATACAATCAATACTTGAATCTCCTTCCAGTGATTGTTTTTATATTTTGAAATGCTTTGTAAATCTTTTGTTACCAATGGTGTAGTTGCTTGTTTTATTTTCCATGATGTATAGATTCTGAAAATAAAACTCCTTCCCAAGTGCTGTTTGAGTTGTTAGTGTTTTCTTGATAATATTCTGTACTACTTTTGAATTTAATGTCCTTTTCAGGACCTTTTTTAGACCTTTTGCAAGAAAAATTATGTAGGTTCCTATAACAGGGAAGAAGTAAAACAATACTTGATTGTCCTTTAGATTTTGCCTTTACAGTATATACAGATTTGACAATATGTAATTGCTGTGTGAGTCATGTGTATAATTGCAGGGGTGCCAAGTATTAAGATTTGTCCGTAATTATTACGGATATACAACAAAAGTTATGGCGTTACGGGCATAGCAATTAACGATAAAAAAAAATCACGAATTTCATCAAAGGATCACTTGAAAAAACCCAAATTTCGATATAGGATCTCGGGGGAAAAAAACAGAAAAGATTATGTAAAAATACGCACTTTTCATCAAAATATCGCTATAAACGAGCAAATTCCTTCAAAAAATCGTGAGAAATGTGCAAATTTAGTCAAAAATTGCTTTAAACTCTCTCATTTCGTCAAAAGATCACGAAAAATGTGCCCATTTCGTCAAAATATTGCAAAAAACGCGCTCGTTTCGTAAAAAAAAAAAAAAAAAAGCTGAAAATGCTCTCATTTCGTCTAAAAATCGCTAAAAACGCTCTCATTTCGTCAATAGGTCGCAAAAAACGCTCTCATTTCGTCAATAGGTCGCAAAAAAATGCTCACATTTCGTCAAAAGGTCACAAAAAACGCACACATTTGTCAAAAGGTCACAAAAACGTGCACATTTTGTCAAAAAATCGCGATAAATGTACACATTTTGTCCAAAAATGTGAAAATTACGTCCAAACATCACAAATTCTCCCCTCCCTCCATCCACCCACCCTTCTCTGAACTCTGGTTACTGATAACTTTTATTGAAACTTGGCACCTCTGTAATTGTCTTGTAGTATATTGTCATTTTGACAAAGCTCCTTTCTTTTTTCTGGAGGGAAGGATTCCTTTTTTTCTTGTGTATGTGAAATACAACCAATTACATTCTCGCACAGGCTAAATGTCTGATAGCTTTGTCCCTGGTCTGATTTTGCACAATATCAGACTTGGCAGATTTTCTATTCCTTGGTTTGGAAGAAAATTAAAGATAGGGAGGGGTTTTATGAAAACTAAAGAGGGGGAAGAAAATCTTAGTTATGATGCATATGAAATCTGTTTTTATTTCTAGACAAAGTGTTATTTGCTATTTTAAAGATACTTTCTTAAACTCCCCCCCCCCCTCCCAAAAAAACAATTGTTTTTGTGAAAGAAAGTGATTTAATTGCAGTTTAAGTAACGCAGAAGTTCAAAAATGTTTAAAAAATTTTTTATGTATATAACTGCAAGAGTAGATATGTTTCTATAGTGCTAAGAATCATATTGTCAAAAAAGTTCTTTAAGAGAAATTAAAAAGGCTACTAGGGAAGTTTACACTTTATTTTTTAAGGATAATCTTGAATCAAAAAGAGCAACTTTGTGTCATAAGTTTTAATTTATTTTTGTTCGGAAATACATGAAACTAGCAGGTGTTATTCACAGACATGCTACTTTTCCGCTTTTTCGGCGACGAATTTTATTACCCCTGGGATCAATGCAAATATGCATTAAAATTTGTTGACATTTATATGTAGGGGGAGTGGGGTAACGATGAAATACAAAAAAAAAAAAAAAAAAAGAGTCAAATGGCGCTAAATTAAGAAAATTTCTTCAAAGGATTGCAGAAATAACGCAAATTTCTCCAAAGGATCGGAAAAAAAACTATAAAATCGTCAAACAATCGCGGAACAAAATACTATTTTCTTCAGAGGATCGCGAGAAAAAACACTATTTTTGTTGAATGATCACTAACAAGACGCGATTTTCGTCAAAAAATTGCTGGGAAAACGCTATTTTTGTGAACAGGTTACGGAAAAATACTCTAATTTTGTCAAATAATCGTATTTTATCGAAAGATCGCGGAAAATGCTCCAATTTTGTAGAAAGATCGCGAAAAATGCTCCAATTTTGTAGAAAGATCGAGGGAAATACGGAAATTTTAACGAAAGATCACAGAAAATACTCATGTTGACAAAAGATCGCAGAAAACACACAAATTTTGACGAAAGATCGCAAAGAATATGCAAATTTTGACGAAAGATCGCGGGAAAAGACCTATTTTGATGAAAGATCGCAGGAAATACGCATATTTTATGAAAGATCACGGGAAATATGCATATATTGACGAAAGATCACGGAAAATATGCAAATTTTGACGTAAGATCACAGAAAATATGCAAATTTTGACAAAAGATCAAGGAAAATGTGGAAATTTTAACGAAAGATTGATCGGTTCTGAGGCCAGAACCGTTCTAAAATTAAATAAAACTTAAGCAGAGATAAAGAAAATAAAATTGGTGACCTGAAATAAATATTGGCAATGTGTGGTTGCGTAATAAAGTCATTAAAGAAGCATTTAAATTAAAATATAAACTAACGTTTATTTTCAAGAAAAACATATTCAAAATAAAAATATATGTATATATGAAATAATAAACAAAGAAAAATTATATCTGGTAAAATTCAACCAAAAGGATAATTTCTGAAAAAATGTTATCTTACAAAATTAAAGTCATATTTGACACAATAAAAAAAATACTTAATTAAACAAATAGCATGACGTAAAGTAAAGTTTAACTGACCGGTACAGGTTGCAAAACGAACAACTCACCATGGCATAGTTGGAAGAAGAAATTTTCAAATCAGACGATGACGAAAAATAAAGTCCAGGAATAGTTCAAAGAAAGTAAAAAACCCTTGGATGTTAACACAGTTCATGACAGCAACATATTTATCATCACATTTCCGCTATCAACTAATAGAAATTATGTCATAAAACTACACCATCTTTCACCACTTAAGATAAACTACAATTGAACTTTCATAATTAATATTTATGACAACAAACGGCCTTTTACTAGGCCAAAACATCGTCAGACCATCCGCCGTCAAAACAATCCAACTGATTTAAATATCCCTCGCGGTTCTATACATCACCAGAAGACAACGCCCCCTTTGCGTCTGCAGAAGTTGAGCGAATGCGTTCCTGCTTTGCGAAAGGGATATACGGCTACTCGTAAGTTGCGATTTGCGAAGATCGCAAATCGCGATCAGACGGAAGAAAACGATGTGAACGCACGAACCATGAACGCACATGCAAGTGTTCAAATCGAAAGTAAACAAATAAGTAACCGATTTAAAAGAGGAATATGCCATGGAATAGGGAAAAACAAAATAAAGAGATTGGAAATAAGATAAGATTGGAATAAAATAAAAACCAGTAAGTCATGCTATTACAATATGTATATGTGCTTATGGATATGAGTGTTAAGGATATGAGTAAGGCTGACAAAGATCGCAGAAAATACACATGTTGACAAAAGATCGCAGAAAACACAAATTTTGACGAAAGATCACGAAAAACATGCAAATTTTGACAAAAGATTGCTGGAAATACGCAAATTTTTACAAAAAATTGCAGAAAATATGCAAATTTTGACGAAAGATTGCAGAAAATATGCAAATTTTGACGAAAGATTGCAGAAAATATGCAAATTTTGACGAAAAATCGCAGAAAGTATGCATATGTTGACGAAAGATCGCGGAAAATATGAAAATTTTGACGTAAGATCGTGGAAAATACGCAAATTTTGACGAAAAAGCGTGAATTTCGCTAAAGGATTTTGGAGAAATGCAAACTTCATTAAAAAAGCTGTGGGAGAAAAAGTGCAATTTTCGTCATTTGGTCGCGAAAAATGCTAATTTCGTTAAAAAATTGCAGAAAAACGCAGATTTCGCCAAAAGTCTGTGAGGCCGTGAAAGTTCAGCTTTTTTCTTGCTGAGCCTGTAGCATGTCTGTATTCAGAAACTATCAAATCACACTTCTTTATAAATGTTTCAGAACAATTCATCAAAGTGGTCGTTTTGAACTGCATTTCCTGAAAGAAAGAGAACCCAGTCTTACAAAGAGAGAAAATGATTTATTGAAATCTCTTATACTTTGATATGTTACTTAATTATCATAAATGGAATGCAAAGTTAGATTTGAATTTGCTTCCATAGTTAGGCCCTCCAATTTTTTTATATTTCAGCTTAAAAAAAAAAGTCAGAACAGATGTAGAATAAATACTAACACCTTAATAACCCAGTTTCAACATTTACAATCTATAGCCTAAAAAGTATTCTTTTATGCAGTCTGTATGTGATCATAGTATTGATAGGTGATTCTAGAAATTTTGAGAATCTATTAAAATAGACATTGTATAAAACGGCATTGATCATAAGAAGAGATTTTTAAATTCTAGTTTGGGAACGTTGAAGTTGGGAGTACAGTTTATACTGTGAATGTTATACTTCCGTGATTAAAAAAGTGTGTTGACTATTTCAGTAAAATCTCCTTCGGTATCTGTTTTTACTTCAAAGTTTTAATGGAAAAATGATTTATTGACTAAATGCAACTGATTTAAGTTGAAATTTGTCACTATTGTACATATAAAATTAATATAAAAATGTATTTATTCGCTTTGGCGCGAATAAACATGTGTTGTACAAAAATTGCAAACCTTTTCCAGATAATGACTCCCTGCATCTTCCCCAATTTCTGGTCAGTTAAGAGATAATTACTTGAAGAATGCAATTTTTAATCTGCAATATATATTTTTTATTTTTGAAACTTTTTTAAAATACAGAAACAATTTTAATGGATTTGAACTTATCGGAAAATTTTACCTGAAATGCATACCAAATATGACAATAAAATATTAAAGCAAAATAAAATAAATAAAAAGGTTTCTATTTAAGTGTCGAGTTTATGGATCTGGTAAATCTGGTTTTTAAGGTCGAAACTGAAACCGAATTTCGGTGGTTTTATTTTCGGCCAAAAAAGAATGTAAAATTTTTTAAAAGTAAGGCATACATAAATAGACATAATTATTAATTTATATGTATTTATTAAATATGCATAGTTGTTAATTATACATATTTTTTAAATATACATAATTATTAATTAAACGCATTTATTAAGTTTGCATAATTATCAATTAACTATACATATTTATTAAATATGCATAATTAATTATACTTACTTTTGTTAAATATACACAATTATTTATTATGTGTGTGACTCAACTTGATTCGCTGTGACTTAAACCCAACACTTTTTATAATACAATATGTAATTAATTCAACCACGACAGAAATATTTTCTATTATATGAGTTTCATTAAATTTATAATTCCCACTCACGTCTTGAGTCAATGATGACTGATAAATTGTAAACAATGAAGTTCATAGCAATAGTCTCATTTGAGCCGATACAGCTGAAATCGATGAGTAATGTTGAAAAATTTTGAAAAAATGAGATTTTTGAAATAAAAATATTTTCGATCAGGCCGAAATGTCAGTAGCATTTTTGCTGAAAACAAACTTTCGGCGAAACTCGGATTTTCAGCCAAAAACGAAACCGAATTATCTGTCAATTACTATTAGGGTTGTAAAAAAAAAATCGAGGAAAGTTATTATGCTCAAACATGAATCTTTCTAACTTCAAAACAGTCATTTTTCACAAAAACTTAGTTATATGCAGGGCAATGAGTAGAGGTGGGGGGGGGGGGGTCTAAATAATTGAAAAAAGAAATACTTGTTAGAAAAAATTACTGTTTAATACTATTTGTTGATTTACTTTTTTTCTTTTCTCTTAAAATCCTGAAAGAGATTTATTTCTGAATATTAAATATTATTTAATTGTTAAATTTTTAAGTTACTTTTTATTGTTTTTAACATTGCTTTTCACATTGGTATATTTTTAAAGTCTTGCGTGGATATTTTGATTAAGTAAAATTATTTGTTTAGCGTATGTCATCTTTATAGTCTCCATTTTAAAATATGTTGTGAAGGCTGCGGACCACAGGCATGTCGGTTCTTAAGTCTTTACTTTAACCTTGATTTTGTTCTGCCGGAATTCATTCAACGAATTGTTATTTATGGTTATAGGCAAATTAGGAAAAAAAAAAATAATTATACTAATATACTACAGAAGTTACGTGGATATGGGATTGAATAACAAATAAAGAAAAAATATTAATTATAAAAATAATCTGAAAAGTTTATTTTACATATTTTTATAGTGTGTAGATTCTATAATTTTTTTCCTTTTTAGATTTGTTTTCCTTTTTGCATTCAATATTTTTAAATGCATCTTAAACGGGATTTTAGGAGGGTAGCTTTCTCTAATGAATATGAAATTACTGTTCATTTGTCTTATCTTTATTTTCTTTTTTACTCTTTTTTAATGCCAGTAGAAATTCACGTTTGAATATTTATTTTATTTATTATTATTTTGTATTTTAAATTTTAAATTTGCTTTTTTTATTGGCATGTTTTTAAAATTTTCCTGTGCGGATGTTTTGTTTAAAATAGTTTATCTTATGTCCTCTTTATACAGTGAAACCTCCAAATAAGGGACACCTACGGGACAGGAACTTGTGTCCCTTACTTGGAGTTTTTTTTATATTTTTAATCGTTCAGAAGAATATAATTATAAAAGTAACTAAGCCTTAAAGGTGAAATTTAAATGTATCCAAAGTGTATAAATTATGTTAATCAAACACAAAAGGAAGAAAAGAATTAAAATTTTGAATTGATTTCAAAATCATTAAATTATTTTTAGAAATATTGATATGTATTTTTTATGCAAACTGTGTACATGCAAAAAGTATAAAAACATTTAAAAGAATCTTACTTGAAGTAATGAATCAAAAGTGATTATTTTGCAAATTTAAATTTTTTCACTACAAACCTTTCAAGTGTTCATTTATCATACTTCTTTATTACCTACAGTATTTACCAAAAAAAAAAAAGTATTGAACTGCTTTGAATATTTTTTAAGGCCCCGAATTTCTCAATTGCTCAGCTCAGTAAGCAGAAAACATTTTGTCACGATTACAAATTCATTTTTAAACGGAAAGGTAAAAAATTGGAACTTTTGATTACACTAGCCAACAAAAAAAATATTTTTGTCAGTTTCCTGGTTCTAGATAGCCAATTCCTACTAATTTTGGGTAAAAAAAAAAGAATATGTAAATGAAATTTTTTTATTAGCTCTTGTTTTCAAGGTACATTACAGTCCACTTGAGAAAGGCACACAACATCCCACACATCGATTTAAAAGCAAATTGAAGAAGAAAGAACATTCCTTATTAAATACAATAGAATAGGCATGTTTCACTAAACAATGTTCACTTTTCAGAAGGCAGTAGTTGTTTTTAGCCTATTCTTCAACATTTCCTTTTGAATTGCCGCTTGTATGTCAATGCCGGAGCATCTCTTGTAGCAGTCCAACAGTAGTCAGCCAGCATTGACTCATCCCAACGATCCTAATATCTGCGTTCCATTACAGAGATATCTTTTTAAAACCTTTCACCATGCTCATCACTTACAGCTCCACAGTTTTTATGGAAAAAATCAAGGTGGATGCTCATTTTGGACATTTCTCTCCCTGGAATTTAGATTCCTTGAAGTCCATTTGTTTTTATGTAGTGAGTTTCTATCTCGACTATCCCAGAAAACAGCAGTACTTGGTATAGCCTAATTGCATTCCCAGGAGTGAAGCAATTACTCTTAAGTCACCACAAACCTGCCATTTATGATCCTCGTATTTGATTGACTTGCGAAGCAATTTCACATTCCAGTAAGTTTCCTGCATGTGAATGGAATGAATAATTTTGCCGTTGTAGTAAGACTGCTTTCAAACTAAGTTTGGAAGGTCTATAAATAACCTCCACTTCTGTGGATCATGAGTTATGGTCACTGAATTCATCAAACCATCAGTACAAGCATTCTTTCTTCTAAAAGAAATGAACATTTTTGTGACAAGCCCTGTATTCTGTGATTTTGATTTCTGGTTAGATTCTACTCGGAGAATGTAGTTGAGGGGAATTACAGGTATTAGGAGTACCAACTTCCAAACATTCCATTTCCCATAAAACAACCGTTGTGAGAAGTTGGTTTCTATCTTGAAAGCAAGAGCTAAACTCCACTTTTTATGTTGATTTTCATGTTTAGTGAGATACAATACTTCAGAAATAACTATTTTTGAGCCCGAAACATTTTTGATGATGTGGAGGCGATTTTGAATTAAATTGCGTTTTCAATTTTTGATGAGAAATAAATTAACTATTGAGTTATAACCGATTTTGATTATGTGACAAAGATGTTTTTAGTTTCTTGAGTAATTTTTCTTCTTTTGCATGAAAATTTGGTTTAATCGATAATATTTTCTGAAATATCTACTGCATTTGCAAAAAAAAATAGAACAAACAGTAGATTGCATATTTTCTGAACAACAACGCCTGCTAATTTCAGGTATTTGCAATAAAAATAAATTAACTTATTTCTTATAAATTGCCTTTTTGGATTTGAGAAAGCCTAAAAGCATCTGTAAAGTTCTTTATTACACAATGTACTTTTATTCTCCACATTCAGAATGATCATCATCACAATTTTCAACATTAGATTGAATGGAGATAAATGCATTGATGTCGAATCAGAATTGTGAGTAAATAAATGCTTGTTAATTGTGTCGTATGCATCTGTATCTACATGTCTGTCTGTCTGTCTGATTGATTAGTTACAAAAATCTATATTTTCATTTTCATCACAAACTAATTTATCATTTGAAATGCAAAAAAGTCCTTTTACTCTCATTTTCAAGTGTCCCTTATTCAGAGGCAAATACATTACATGTCCTATACCAAGGGACTAGGACTGGAAGTTTTGTCCCTTATTTGGACGTTTCACTGTAGTCTCCTTTTTGTAAATAAATTAAAAAAAAAAAAAAAAAAGTGATCAAGGCTGCAAATCGCAATCATACCTGTTCTAAAATCTTTTTTTTTTTTTTTTTTTTTTTTTTTTTTTTTTTAAATAGTATGTTTTCTCATCGCAATTTAAAAAAAATATGAATAGATTTTATATAAAATACAAATGAGAATTCGTGTTCTTCAAAATTGCACATTGAGCAATGTTAGATATCTAGTACACATTACATACAGGGTGATTCCAAATTTTTTTTACAATAAAAGAGGGGTGATAGTACACATCAAGACAAACAATACTAAATAGGAGACCAAGGGTCCAAAACGTTTTCCTAAGGAGATAGCCGCCATTAAAGTTTAGGGACCAAAATTTCAAATAAACATAAAAAACGGAAAAATCGGTCGATTGATTTGCAGTTTTCACTAAGATTATTCTTTATGTCGGCATTTTCTTGAAATTAAATTATAAAGATAAATTTCAAAAAATGCCGATAGAGGGCGCTTTAGACTTTGGAGTAAGGAACAACTAATTTTTGCCGGTATGTTTTGCATCTCATTAAACGTTTTCGTAAGCTTACACTCGAACTTAAAATTTGAGCTCAAAATCTGTAGTCGGGAGGGGTTAAGTAAAACAAACTGAGCTGTGTTCAGAGTATTCAAATTTCAAATGATTATAAAAAAATGAAAAATTGGTCGATTGATTTGCGGTTTTCACTAAAACTATTCTTTATTTAGGTATTTTCGTGAAAATAAATTATAAAGATAAATTTCAAAAAATGCCGATAGAGGGCGCTTTAGGCTTTGGAGTAACGAACAACTATTTTTTGCCGTTAATGTTTGCATCTCTTTAAATGATTTCGGAAGCTTAGACTTAAACATAAATTTTGAGCTCAAAATCTGAATAGTAGAGAGTGGTTAAGTAACACAAACTGAACTGTGTTCAAGGGGGATGGGAGGTTCAAATTTAAAGTAATTATAGAAAATGGAAAAATTGGTCGATTCGTTTGCGGTTTAAAATAAAACTATTCTTTAAGTCAGTATCTTCTTGAAAATACTTTTTTAAGATAAATCTCAAAAAATTCCGTCAGAGGGCGCCTTAAACTTCAGAGTAACCAAAAATTCATTTTAACCATTATTTTTTTGGTTCTAATTAAATGCTTGCAAAAGCATTTTAAATGTTCTCGGAAGCTTAGATTTAAACTTAAATTTTGAGCTCAAATCCTGAATCGTTATGAGGAGTTAAAAAGCACAAACTGAAGTGTGTTCAGGAGTTGAAATTTAACCCTCTTTCCTCTTCCAACACAATTCAATTTTTCGCTACTTAAACACTTAAACTTCCCAACGGTTCAGAATTTCAGCCCAAAATTTAAGTCTATGCATTTGAACGCATTTAATGAGATTAAAAAAAATAACAGTTAAAAATAGTCACTCCAAAGTCTAAGGCGCCCTCTATCGGCATTTTGGGAAATTTATCTTTAAAAATTATTTTCAAGAAAACACTGATTGATCAAGAAAACTGCTGATTTAAAAATTAGTTTTAGCAAAAACCGCAAACGAATCGACCAATTTTTCCGTTTTTTACAATTATTTGAAAGGGTATAGCGAGGTAAGAATGGCGAAATGGCCCCCATGGTCAATGACTGAATTATTATTTGTACTAGTATCAGCACTCTAAAAGAATACAAAATGCAAGGTCATTGACCCCCCATCTTGACCTGTCTTTAAGATATTCGAGAAAGTGCGTACGCGCGCCGTTATTTTTTAAATGTATTTTTCTAAAAAACTATAAAAGCTAGAAAGATGGGACCAATTGCGTATATTGAGAGATACTTTGAAAAAATTTTCATATTTTTTTCAGAGTTTTCGTGAAATGACATCTGTGCAAAATAATGAAACAAAGTATAAATCTTTTATTTTAGTAGTGTTCTGTTATGTTTACCGCGCCAAAAAAAATACATAATATTCTTTAATTTATATACTTATAGCACACAAAAAATGATCAAAATCAAAGAGGCGCTTTTTGAGTAATATCTAAGAATAGAAAAGGTTAAAATAAAAATTCTAAATAGAAAAGGAAGAAAAAAAGAAAAATTGATACCGGACAAATTTAAAAGAAAAAGTAATACTCATATACGGTTAGTGAGGCACAGACATACAGGTATTGAGTGAGTAAGGTAGTGAAATTAGCGGTCGCCCCGACGTAAATACCCATTATGATATTCGTAGGGAGATTTTGCTGTTTTAATCCATCAGTCAGTGGATAGTTATTATAAAACTAGAAGATAGCCCGTCAAAATGATGTGTTTGCATTTTTAAAGGATTATAAAAAATTATAACAACTGTGGTCAATCATAGCCATTTTAGACTGAAACAATTTTGATAAAACAGCGATTAAACTTGGAGAAAAAAAAATCTAACAAAAAAAAAAAAAAAAAAAGAAAAAGAAAAAAGAAAGAAAGAAAATTTCAACAGAAATCTGCATTTAAAACTATAGCAAAACTACCTGGTAGATGGGGGTGGGGATTATAATGAAATTTAAAACGCACCCGCGGTTTGCTTAAATAAAAAGTTTTAATTAAATATTGTTTTTGAAATCGTGAAAAGATATCAAAGCAAAGAAAATGTAGAGACATCATTTACAGCTCCCACTGTGAATCTGACCAATGAGAACACTCCATTACGACTATGGAACGATTTAATTGGTCAGAAAATAGATTGCCTTTTAAATCGGAGATAACTTTTCACAATGTTTTTTATACATTTGAAATTCTCAAGAGTCATTCACGGCTGTAAAGAAAAAAAAATTAAAGCAACCCGAATATAAAAATTTTAACAATATTGCATTTAAAACGCACCTTTGCTTTCCTTTAATAAAAAGTTTTAATTAAATATATTTTTTGAAATCGTGGAAAGATTTCAAAGCGAAGTAAAATGTAGTGATATCATTTACAGCTCCCAATGTAAATCTGACCAATGAGAACGCTCCATTACGACTATGAAACGTTTTCATTGGTGAATGAGTTTCTTTTTCTCGTGGATAGGTTGACCCCGGAAGGGTTTTATATATACTAGCAAAAGCCATGCTTTGTTTGGATTCGCGAAGTATTATGCTATACGATAAATATTTGAAAGTAATAATATATTTTTTAAATTACTTTTGCATCCTTATTAAGCAAAAATATAATTTTATGTTTCGGCACATTTTAATTTAAAAATTTACTTTTACCAAATAACTAAAAATTTCCTCAGATTGTTTATTAATGATATGAGACTGGTATAAATAATAATATTTTCGAAGTAGAATTATACAAAATATTAATTTTATTTGTTTACAATTCTTTTATTGCCACTTCACAAAAATATAATGCAATTCTTTTAAAATTCTTAAATATCGTCTGCTTAAATGATTTCACAAAATAAGAATAAATTGTGTATTTGAATTCCTAACACAGAAAAATACTTTTATAATTGAATGTTAATAGGAAAATTTTCACAAATTTTAATTCATTAAAAATATGCTATAATTTTTCTAAAAAAAAAAGTATTTTATAAATTTTATAAAATAAATCACGAAACTATACATAATTAAAAGGAATGAGCATAGTTTGAAAATCTGAAAGCAGTTTTTGAGATATTTTGTCAGAATAATGAAAATATATTTTATTCATTTAATGATGATTCTAGCTATAATTACTGACCCCATGATTTAAGTTTTTCTTCTGAAAACGTACGTGTTTTACTTTTTATTTGAAAAAATGCGTTTGTAATGGAAAAACATGTAAAATAAATTAATTAAAATAATAATTTTTTGAAAAGTATTTCTGTAAAAAAAATAATATTCTGCAAATCTACAGATCATAATTTATATTTGTGTTTAATTTCAAGTCAAAATACTGTATAGTTTTTTTGTAAGGCGTACGACAAAATGTCATTTGAGTGGCCTAGTAGAGGATTCGCTTCGCTCATCTTAATAATACGATTTTACGTATCTTTTATTAGTCTTGCTGTGTCAAGACAACAATACATAAACAATTGACTGGTTTGTCATAATTAGGTGAGAATAATTGTTTACGGCCGCCGAAAGTTCTACGGTGACAATAATGTTCGTGCAATGTAAAGTTTGTGACATTTTTGTGCATAAAGTTCGTGGAAGAAAGAAAGTTATCGCTACTGAAGAGGATGCTAGATTATATAGTGACTCGAATAAAAAACAGTTTCTGTTGGTGACATAGGGGGCACTCGCGCAAAATTTCCCGAAGCTATCATGATTAAGAATTAAGGTTGTATTCAAAATTGGTTTTTTTATAACTCATTTTTAAATTCAATTTTGTTCTCAAACGCATTCAATTGGCAGTCTTTTGTTATTAAGAACTATATAATATACCGTATTAGTCGATTTTTTAATAAAGTCAGAATTATTTCAAAATATGTTGTCAAAATGAGCATTTGATCCGAATTTAGCTTAAGATGATTCAGATAAAACCAGTCCTTACAGAAAAATGAAATTAAAAAATTTTCAAAAGAGGACAAATAAAGTTGTTAAACTGGGTTTATCTGTAATCAAATTTTCTTTTTTGTTGTTGAAATGAGCACTCTTCGAAATCTACCTCCGCCTATAGGCCAAGCCGACAGGGATTTTTTAAATGATGAAGTCAAAATTGTAATAAATGAAAATAATGATGTTTGAAATCTTATTTATGATGTAATTATAATAAATAATTCTAAAAAAGACCTCTTTAGCTAGTTCCTACCATCCGTGATCTCACTTATTAAAATCATAATTACTCAAAGAAGCACCTCTTTGATTTTGATCAGGTTTTGCGTGCTATAAATATATAAATGAAAGAACATTATATACATATATATATATATTTGGCGCGGTAGACATGATAATGATAGGTCTAACTATAGTTATCATCATCTCTACTTTCATTAATTACAACATTGACTCCATCGCTTAAAAATTTTTTACGCAGAATTTCAATAGGACAAGCATACATGGGGTGTAGGTCGGGGCGATCGCTAGTTTCATCGCTCCACCCACTCACTAGCTCTATTTCAATGTCCCACTAGCCGTGTTTCTGACACACGCTAGCCGTATATCAGTGTTACTTTTTCTTTTAAATTTGTCCGGTATCAATTTTTCTCTTTTTCTTCCTTTTCTATTTAGAATTTTTATTTTAACCTTTTCTATTTTCTTCTTAGATATTACTCAAAAAGCGCCTCTTTGATTTTGATAATTTTTTGTGTGCTATAAGTATATAAATTAAAGAATATTATGTATTTTTTTCGGCGCGGTAGACGTAACAGAACAGTAGTAAAATAAAAGATTTATACTTTGTTTCAATATTCTGCACAGTTGTCATTTCACGAAAACTCTGAAAAAAATATGAAATATTTTTCAAAGTATCTCTCAATATACGCAATTGGTCCCATCTCTCTAGCTTTTATAGTTTTTCAGAAAAATACATTTAAAAAATAACGGCGCGCGCACGAACTTTATCGAATATCTTAAAGACAGGTCAAGATGGGGGGTCAATGACCTTGCATTTCGTACTCTTTTAGAGTGCTGATACTAGTACAAATAATAATTCAGTCATTGACCATGGGGGCCATTTCGCCATTCTTATCTCGCTATACCCTTTGAACCCTCTGAACACAGGTAAGTTTGTCTGCTTAACCACTCCCTGCTATTCAGATTTTAAGCTCAAAATTTAAGTTCAAGTCTAAGCTTACGAAAGCATTTAATAAGATGCAAAAAATAACGCCAAAAAAGAGTGTTTCGTTACTCCAAAGCCTAAAGCGCCCTCTATCGGAATTTTTTGAAATTTAGCTTTATAATTTATTTTCACGATACCTAAATAAAGAATAGTTTTAATGAAAACCGCAAATCAAACGACCAATTTTTCCGTTTTTTATAATCATTTGAAATTTAAACCCTCTGAACACAGCTCAGTTTGTGTTACTTAACCACTCCCAACTACAGATTTTGAGCTCAAAATTTAAGTTTGAGTCTAAGCTTACGAAAACATTTAATGAGATGCAAAAAATACCGACAAAAATTAGTTGTTCGTTACTCCAAAGTCTAAAGCGCCCTCTATCGGCATTTTTTTTAATTTATCTTTATAATTTAATTTCAAGAAAATGGCGACATAAAGAATAATTTTAGTGAAAACCGCAAATCAATCTACCGATTTTTCCGTTTTTTATGTTTATTTGAAATTTTGGTCCCTAAACTTTAATGGCGGCTATCTCCTTAGGAAAACGTTTTGGACCCTTGGTCTCCTATTTAATATTGTTTGTCTTGATGTGTACTATCACCCCTCTTTTATTGTAAAGAAAATTTGGAATCACCCTGTACATATAATTTTAAACCTGATTATTAAAAACACATTTATCAAAGAATTGAGATTCCTTTATAAAATAATTAAAAAAGTATAGGTGATGTTAAATTGTAACAATGTTTATTTTTAACTTTCGAAATATTTTAATTCTAAAGATTACTTTCTAAGATGAGAAGTTCTTGGAAATGTATGTTATTCTAATTTAAATAATGTGCTTTGATAATAAATTGTCAATAAACAATTATATTTAATCTTTCAAAGAAACGACTAGCAAAAAATCTTTGAAATAAGATTTTTGCAAACACAATTCAAAACTAATATTATGTTGCCAAAATGAGTGCTATGATGCCAGATATTGCAACCATGTTAAGCCAAGCCGCCACGCCAACGGAGTGAAAAGTCTGTATAGGCTTTTACAAACTAGCTTCTTCCTTTTTCCTGCACTATAAAATCAATATTTCTATGTTCACAGATTCACATAGATCGGTTCAAAATTAGTAATTCTAAAACTTGGCGAATCAGCAGGGCCATAACCACAGCCTTCCACCCCTCACCTTCATTTAAGGAGGCACAGAAGTAAGCTATTATTATAGAATTTAGAGACTAATAAGGATTTATCTTTTTAAATTATAAAAGATGTAATTTAATAAGTTTATATTATATCTAAATTTATTTTTTAAGAAAGATCTTGGTCAGATTAAAAAATAAAAAGGAGAAATAATTTTTTTATTATTCAGAACAGATATATTTTTCTACTTATTCGTTCAGCCAAGCAAATGGAGGCTTACTTCCTATAGATGTCATTTGTGTGAAAAATATACATTTGAGCAAAATTTTGAAGGCTCTAAATTAAAAAAAATTAAAAGTGTCATTCCATGTCAAATATTAAAATGACACCCACCATCACCAATTTTGATAAAATTAGTGAATTTGTCGAATTTTAATGCTGATTCCTAAAATATCAAATTATATTGAAATAGATCAAACAGTTTGTGAGTTATGAGCTTTTAAATAGCTTTAAAGATGGCTGATTTGCCACCATTTTGAATAGCATATTTGATAACATAAAAGTCAATAATTTCTTTCAGGTTTAAGGTGGTGGTGTATTTGTGTCGGCCGATTATCTACACTAGGGATATAGGCCCATGGGGAGGAGTGCCCTTCGTGGGGGTTTTTCTAAGGGAACCTAACCCGTATTTACGCAAGGTTCGAAGAAAACCACGAAAACTCCGAACGGTTAGGCCGACGGCCGCGATTGGGTTCGAACCCAGCACCTGCCGTCTACCAGTTGAGAGGTCAGAACCTCTCGGCCACTGGTCGGGCTTCTTTCAGGTTTGATCTTTCAATTTTTGTTGTTTTGCTTAGAATAAACTTTCATTTATACAGATTTTTGTGAAGCTCATTCCATAAAAATGCTGTGCGAAGATGACTTTTTTTCTTTTTTATTTATTTTTATTATTATTAAAAAGAGGTGCAACTTTAATGGCTGATTTTTCGCAATGCCCCCCCTTCAATTATCACCTAATTGCATTAATAGGCAGCTCAAAGTGTGTTTTAATGACCAATAAGAAAAATAGGCGGTTCACAGGTTTTTGTTAATTTTACCGACTTTCTACAGTAACAGAAAATACTCGATAATGTTGATATTTCTTTCATTATTAGACATATCATACATATTTACGTCTAAAAGTTTGATATGGTTTTATGTTACATCAATATATATATTTAATGTGGCTAAAAAAGGGGGGGGGAATCCCATAGGAATAAATAAGAAGCCAATAATGAATTCTTGCAAGAGATAGATGCATTTTCCTGAAAAATTGAAATTTCTTGCAAAATCTCGGTAGATTATGAGTAAAAAAGAAATTATGGGAAAAGTTCTACAAATAGTTGCATTTTATTGCAAAATTGTACTTTTATTTTATACAAAATACAATAAAATTGCAACTCTTAAATAAAAATTATGGTACTTTAAATTAATACAAAATAACATATCACATACACCATATATGTGCTATTACTACATCAATAACAATTTAAGGTAAAAATAATTTTTTTTAAAAATCTCTGCCAGCTCTGCTTACAGGCAGATGTAAATATTGAATCTAAATGCAGTAGATTCCCTCAAATCTGCACAGCTTGGGGCTAGAGATATGTAGATTTTATAATTTTGCCGATTTCTGGTCATTACTTTGACATTTTTTTAAAACAGAAATTTCAATGTTATTAATAATGCAATCAAAACTAAAATGAATGTTTTACAATTTAATTTATTACATATTAAATAAGGTAATAAATTAAAATAATAAAAATTTAGATAGTTTTTAAAGTGATTAAAATATTAAAAGCAAAGGTCAAGTTAATAATCAGTAATGACCATTGAATATTCATTATGAACATGAAATATATTTTTCCTAAATTATTCAGTGTAGCTTGCCTCATAAAGGTACATTACTAATTTACAACAAAATCATACAATAAGAAGTTTTATTTTAGGTTTAGCCAGATTTAATAACCAAAAAAAAAAGCTTGATTAATACATAAATATATTTGATAAGAAGATTATGATTACCAATGATATCAGCAATATCTTTAATTTTTTCAGAATAAATTTACTCTTCCTTCATGGGAAAAAAAATGAATTCGGTAATATTAACAAAAATTACAAACTAAAAATATATGTGGAATCGATATAAAATTTCAAAAGTCAAATTTTGCCCCTGTATCTGAACCGAATGTTTTATTATTTACATCTGTAAATTATGTGCGGGTTTAAGGGAGTCTACTGTACTTGTTTCTTTAACGAAAACTAAATCAAACTTAGAGATAAATCCAGTTTATCAATTTTATCTCGCTGCTTTTAAAATTTAATTTTTCTGCAAGAACTGGTTTTATCAGAATCGTGTTAAGGATGTATACAAAAAATATTTTCCCACCCTCAACAGCTCAAAATTTTCTGACACATTTTCAGATTCATTTTTAAAAGTAAAAACATGATACTTGTTGATGTGATTTTTTGCGGAGATTTATAAATGACCTGTGTTTTAATTTTACGTTCAATGAATTAGATCTTGATTTACAACAATTATTTTCTCAGTATGGCCATTTTTTCAGTTTCCAGTACTATTGCTTTGGAAAATTCAGTTCAAAGTGCCCAATTTGACAGCATTTTTTAACATATTATGCCTTTCTAAACATATATATATATATAAAACTGACCAATATGGTACATTATATAATTTCTCAATAAGTTAACCTGCCAATTGAATGCGTTTGTAAGCAAAAATGGATTTAAAAATGAGTCAGAAAATAGGCAGTTTGGATTTGAGTATATCCTTAATACACTTTTTTTTTTGGGGGGGGGGGGGGGCATAAGAGTTAATTCTATCAAAAACTTGTCAGTATGAAAGTTGTAGGTAATATTAAGAAGATTTATAATAAGTTTAAGATGCCATTTTAAATTTTATTGAAAATATGTGATACATAAATTTTTGTAAATTCTCCTACAAGTAATAACTTTAACCTAATTTAAAATATATTATAAATAAGTTTTTTTTTTTTTTTTTTTTTTTCAGTTTTTACTAAATCCCTCCTTTTTTTCAACATTATGATCTGATTCTGCCCATTAACAAATTTGATTGAGATTTTTGGCCCCTAGATTTCATGTGTCGGTTTGGGAGAGTTTTGTACAGAATTATGGAATTTGTCCATAAAAAAAATGATATATGTATATATATATAGATAGATATTTTTTAAATGGAGGTGATTTTAAGCTGTATTTAAAAAAAGTCCTTCCGGCAATGCCGGGAGGAAGAGGTAGCTTTCATATACTTATATATTTATTTATTTATTTTAAGTTAAGTTACATTGTTCAAAAATACTAAGCTCAAATTAGTGGAAATAATCTTATAAAATTAGTGATTTTATAAGATTGAATACTAGTTTTAGTAAAGATTGATTATTAATAGGAATTTTTAGAAATTAGCCATCTTTTATTCAACCTGGTTTTATTTTAAGCGATTTAGAGAGTCACCAGATTCCACGATATCATAAAGTGTATGCCATTTTAAAGCAACATTGTGGATCGTTCAGATCAGACCGTTTCAAAATGTCAGCCATAAGAAAAATTCAAAGTGCTATAACTCAATCATTTTGTAAGATATAGACAAAATAAAAAGTGTTCTGGAATCGTTGTTTTAAGTTCTAACACGTAAAAGAAAAATATTTTTCAAATTTTGATTTTTTCGCATTTAATTTTAAATTTTAAATTTTTTAAAAAATTTAAAATGGCCACCATTTTGAAACAAAATGGCGGATGATGCTGGCCAGCGAACTCGGTTGAGACATTTGTATGTACTATTTACATACCAAGTTTCATTGAAATCGGTCCATAATTACGCGTGTTATCACGTGACAAAAATCAGATCGTTTCAAAATGTCAGCCATAAGAAAAATTCAAAGTGCTATAACTCAATCATTTTTTAAGATATAGACAAAATAAAAAGTGTTCTGGAATCGTTGTTTTAAGTTCTAACACGTAAAAGAAAAATATTTTTCAAATTTTGATTTTTTCTCATTTAATTTTTAATTTTAAATTTTTTAAAAAATTTAAAATGGCCACCATTTTGAAACAAAATGGCGGATGATGCTGGCCAACGAACTCGGTCGAGACATTTGTATGTACTATGTACATACCAAGTTTCATTCAAATCGGTTCATAAATACGTTAGTTATCGCATGACAAAAATCAGATATACATATATATATATATATATATGGTTATATATATATATATATATATATATATATATATATATGTCAACATTTGAACGGAGGGTGGTTTTGGGGTCTGGGGGTCATGATCGGTGAAAATATACCAAAATTTTCCGGAAGTGCTTTCCTCCGGACGGCTGCAATAGGTAGCTTTTTACTTTTTGTAATGAAAGCTACCTAAAAGTGTACAACTGTTATACTAAAGGCACACATGCAAACATTATTTAGTCTTGCATCTTAAATCTACAACGAATAATAATAATATTGCTTACTTATATTTGCTTTTTCACATGCTATTCGAAAGTTAGAAAGAATGATTGAATACGAAAATAAAATGGTGCCGTGTCGTCTGCAAACATAAGATTCGTAATCAAAACAGAAAGATAATTTCTTACTCTGAATTTAGTGTCACATTTCAATAATTGTGATTAAGATTCCTGTCCCTGCCCGTGAAGACACTCACGAGCTAATGCTATTCCTATGGGGAGGTATTTTTCTAATAACTCTTTTGCATTTTGACTTTTTTTTTTTTTTTTCCATTGGATAGCTGACGTCCCTCTCGAGATTGCTCCTTGATTACTTTTTTGATTTTGGTCGCAAATATTTCTTATAAAGTTATTTTCGCTTTCTGAACCGGTTCTGAAAGTGAAAGTAACTTTATAAAAAAAAAGTCTGCGACCAAAATTGAAAGAGTAATCAAGGAGCGATCTTGAGAGGGACCTCAGCTATCCAATGCGAAAGAGTTATTAGAAAAATACCTTCCCATAGAAATAGCATTTGCTTGCGAGTGTCTTCACAGATATGGACAGGAGCCTTAAAGAATAAAATACCACCATTCCGAAGTTATTCTTACACTGAATTTGATGTCTCGTTTTAATAATTGCAACTAAAAAATAAAATACCACCATTCCGAGATTATTCTTACACTTTTAACGGAGCTACTACCGAAAATAGTGTAGATTTAAAGTTCATTAGGCGTTTCATAACCCCAATTTAAATGTAATAATGCTCCTTTGTTTTTACATTGCTCTGACAAAAACAGTTGATACAGAACAATGACAGGAAAAAATAAACATTTTTCGTTATAGCAGTTGCCAATAATTTAAAAAAAAAAAAAAAATATTGCAGCGATTACTTTACTATTGCAAGATTATTGCACTTGTAAAATGAAAAAAAAAAATAATTTGCTGAATTTAAGGAAAAATTAATATTACGTCATAACTTTTCTATTGCGAGATTTCCACAAGAAAACGAAAAATAAAGTAAATAGTTTGACGGATTTTTTTTTAAAATAAATATATCATCTCGGAAGTATAATGGACGAAAAGCAGGTGAATGTATAATGTTATGTGACTTTTTAAAAATGTATTGAAACATGATAAAATCCAGACTATGGTTTGGTTTGGTTTATTTTTGCCGTCCGATTATCTACGCTAGGGATATAGAACCAGGGGGGAGTGCCCTTCGTGGGGGTCTTTGTAAGGGAACCTAACCCGTATTTACGCAAGGTTCGAAGAAAACCACGAAAACTCCGAACGGTTAGGCCGACAGCCGCGATTAAGTTTGAATCCAGCACTTGCCGTCTACCAGTTGAGAGGTCCGTACCTCTCGGCCACTGGTGGGGCCCAGACTATGGAAATATTGGCATATTTTAATGTTATGAAGTTCTGATTTTGTTTACACTTTTTTTAAATCCATTCCATGTATACATACCTGTGCGTATGTGTAAATATTAGAATTTTCACAAAAGGTTTAGGTGCATTGGGCTTATTCTCTGTGATGAAACAGGATTTTTCTCTAATCTTTGTTGGTGAAATTTGTACTTAATTTCAAAATTACCTCTGCCTGTAGGTCGAGCCGGCAGTAATTTTTTTCTACTAGAATCGAAATATGAAAAACTGTAGCATACTTGCGTTTTATGAAATATTGCAAAACATAAAATGATATGCTCTACAGACAAGGCTTTCTTGTCTGAGCAGTCCCTCTTAGGCATTCAAGAACTTAAAAAACATAAAATGAAATAACATTTAAACTACCATATCACACATGGTGCAAAGCCGAAGAGCTTGGAATTAAAAAATTAACAAATAAGAGTGAATAGCCAGAACATTATATCGAAGCTATGTACAATCTTTCCAATCATTGTAATGCACTAAAATTCAGTAGTGTAGTGACAAAAAAAACATTTTGATTATGTTGTCATAGCGGCTTCATTTTTCTACTAAGTCTGACTGTACTGAGATAACTAAAATAGTTTGTGCCTAGTAATTTAAATTTTAGATTATATTAATTTTAACACAATTATTCTAATTGGTAAATAATTCGAATGAGCTGTAATTTTCTAACTGGGCATAAAATGTCTGAACCAGCAATCGAATTAGGACTTCTTAGCTGAAGCTATCAATGCTCTGCCAATTGAGCTATCCTGGACGAATCTGTGGTATCAACTTATATAATTCAAATTTTGTCCAACACATAGAAAATATAATTTGCAATGAAATTTACATTGTTTCCCAAAATCAGAAAATATATTACAGGTAGACTAGACATACATATTGCCTTAAAATACATCATATTCATCCTTATATTTTGTTTGATTCAAGGTTTGTTTTGAAAAATAGGACCAGCGTAGCCTGCTAATAGATTATAAAAAACTGTTTTTTTCTATCAAATGCTGTTGAGCTACTTGTTTTGCATCGTATATATTTCAATCGTTGAATTGTATTGTTCGAACTCGATTAAAAAATACATATTTGATGAAGATCAGTTACTAAACATGATTAAAAGTAGATTGCTATTAAATGCTAATTTTTATATACATTACAATATTTGTAAGCTTATTTTTATTAATCGAAATTTACACTAATTTCTTTAGTATTGTTAAAAAAAAATCTGATTATGCAGCATATTGGATCCCTCCTTTCTTTTCTGGCTAAATCTTTGGAGTAAGAAAAGAGTTAATTTTTGCAGTCTGTTGTATAAGACATAATGTTAAAAATCAATAAATAGTTGATTAACCATAAAACTACTCATATTTAAAGATTAAAATAATTCTGCTAAATAAGTTTCAAAATTTGTTTCTTTGAATCGTAAAAGTGATATTATTGATTAATCTTCATGTATATTTACACAAATTTTTGATCCTCTAATGCAGATTATAAGTTCAAAATTTATAATAGCTATTTTTATTTCAGTTACTAGGGGGGCCCCGCCCCCCTGCTCGCTATGCTTGCCAACCCCCCGCGTAATCGCTTCGCGATTCCAAATTATTGTCTACCCCTGCTTGCTGCGCTCGCCAATAACCCATGGTATGAATAAGCAGTTGCAGACCTTTCAAATGATGTGTCACACGACTGGTGTTGTAAAGAAATAAAAAATGTGCCCCCTTGGGGGGCAGAGTGGGAGGCGACACAAAAGACATCCATAATATGAATAAGAAGCTGCAGACCTCTCAAATGATGTCACACGACTGGTGTTGTAAAGAAATTAAAAATGTGCCCCCCTGAGGGGCAGAGTGGGGGTGACACACAAGACATCCATAAAATGAATAAACAGTTGCAGACCTTTCAAATGATGTGTCACACAATTGGTGCTGTAAAGAAACTACAAAATGTGACCCCTCTGAGGGCAGAGGGGGGGGGGGGTTACACACAAGGTATCCATAATATGAATAAGCGGTTGCAGACCTCTCAAATGATGTATCACACAATTGGTGTTGTAAAGAAATTAAAAATGTGCCCCCCTGGGGCGCAGAGTGGGGGGATGACACACAACACATCCATAATATCGCAGTTTCAGACCTTTCAAATGATGTGTCACTCAACTGGTGTTGTAAAGAAATTAAAAATGTGACCGCCCCCCCCCGGGGAGAGCAGAGTGTGGGGGTGACACACAAGACATCCATAATATGAATAAGCAGTTGCAAACCTCTCAAATGATGTATCAAACGACTTGTGTTGTAAAGAAATTAAAAATTTGGCGAAATATTACAGTTATCGCCAAGTTGGCGTCACTTTTGACAACTAATTTTGGTCGCCAAATTTGGCGATATATCGCCAAGTTGGCGACAAACTTGGCGATTGTTGGCGATGGTAACCTTTCCTCTCTTTATGGTAACCCATATGGCGATGCATAGACGGAGCCCTTTCCTGATTGGTCTATTCGACTCATGGAAGGAGTGGACAACCCGGATTCGTTAGTTCCGGAAATCTTCCACATCAGCATCATTCCAGGAGTCATTCCTTTTAAGGCTAGTTTTTTTTTACTATAGAAGGATTTGCAAATAATCTATGTCAATTATTATGCTTTTTAAAATCTTTTTCCAGTATGCAAAGATTAACTGTTATCTTCAGTGATTATAAATCAACATACTTTTTTAGAATTGCAGGACTTTATTGTGTAGATAAAACAATATGTTTCTAGTAAACAAATTATACATTAATTATTTCTCATGTAGATATTAAATATCTTATGACTTTTAATAGTTTTAAGATGCCTTATTAAGTGTTTAAATTAATTTTTTAAAACTTATTATTCATTTATAAAACATAAGCTTATGATTAGTTAGTGATATGTGGCAATCCCAAAACTTCCTTCTATCCCATATATCTTAATACTTCCTGAAAAATGCAGCATAGCAGCGCTGTCGGTTAGGTGATTTACACCAAAATCTAGTAAGCAATAACTTATGTCAACTTCTAACTAAATCTGAAATTTAATGAAAATCTAGTTTCTGAGATAGAGCTATTGCAGAAATCTTTAAAAAATTCTGCATAACAGCTGCAGCTGTTGAGTGATGCGTACCAAAAAAGAATCAGTATCAATTTTTTATCAGGTACTAACTGAATCTGAAGTTTGATGAAAATCCATTAGTTCTTGAGATACAACTATTGCGAAATCGTGAAAAATGCAGCAGAGTATTTGTTGGACGATTTACACCAAAATATAAAAAACTCCAAACTATATCAGGAACTAACTGAATCTGAAGATTCATGAAAATTCATGTATAAGTTCTTAAGATAGAGCTATTGTGATATTCGTAAATAATGCAGCATAGTAGTGCCACTTATTGAATGATTTACACCGAAAAGTTATCAGCACCAAACTATACCAAGAATCAATTGAATCTAAAATTTTGCGAAAATCCGTGCATTAGTTCTTGAGGTAGAGCGATTGTAAAAATTGCGAAAAACGTTCTATAGCAGCGCTACCTGTTGAGCGAATTACTCTAAAAACTAATCAGCTCCAGTTTATATCAAGATCTAAACTTGGGGAAGGATGAGGTTGAGAGTAGAGCAAAAGCCTGGCACAGCTGTTTCACTTCCGTTGGCTTAACATGGTTGCAACATCGGGCGATATAGCGCTCATTTCGGTGACATAATAGTAATTTTGAATTATGTTTTCATGCAAAAACCTTATTTTAAAGATTTTTTTCCGTCATTCTTTGAAAGATTAAATATAATTGGCTATTGACAATTTATTATCGAAGCATATTACTGAAATTAGACTATTATACATTATTTTCCAAGAACTGTTCTACAGTTCATCTTATAAAGTAATCTTTAGAATTAAAATAATTTGAAAGTTAAAAATAATAATATTGTTACAATTTAACATCACCTATATTTTTTTTATTATTTTGGATTATTATATTTTATTATATTGGAGTCGTAATTTTTTCTTTGATAAATGCGTTTTTAATAATCAGGTTTAATGCGATATGCATGTAATGTGTAACAGGTATCTAACATTGCTCCATGTGCAATTTTGAAATACCACTCTATTTCACATTTGTATTTTATATAAAGTCTTTTGATATTTTAAATTAAGATAAAAAAAAATCAGAAAGTTTTAGCTTTAAATCAGTCAAAAATGAAAATCACTGGTATCCCTGAATTATCAATATTACGATACAAATTTGTCTCATCAACATAAGTAAACATGCAGAATAAGAAAATTGTGATAGAGAAAAAATAAGCCGTCTGTCACCAAACTCATATAAAAAATCCAAATAATTAAAACATTATAATTATTACACGTGTACATTATAAAAATATGCAAAATAAAAATTTTAAGCTTATTTTTATCAATCAATATTTTTCCTTTATATGTAATTCAACCTCATATTGACGCTAAAACTGTGACGTGTCGGTCGAATGAGGACATAGTCTAACAAGGAAGGTCTCCATTGGGGGCATACTCAGAATTTTTTGAAAAAAATACGAATTAAACTACTCATGTAGGTAATAAAGGATCAGTGAAAATTAGCGGCGGAATTACATTATTAGATATGTAAAAAAATAAAATAGTTTGGAATAATTGGCGTGAAAAGCTGAAAGCGACGCGGGATTTGGCGAGCAGTGCATTTCCTCGCCAAAAGCAGACGATTTTAACGAATCTGAAAATTGATTTTAATTGACATCACTGTTAAAAATCTGCAGCATTTACTGCAACGTCACTCCACTACTTTTATAGAATATCTCTCTTCTGACCAATGAGAATGCTCCATAGCACGGTGAATTGACCGTGTCGTACACTGTTAAAAATCTGCTGCATTTTGTTGCAACGCACTCCACCGCTTGTATATAATATCTCTATTCCAACCAATGAGAAAGCTCCATTTCACGGCCAAGTAACCGTTTTCTATACAAGCAAGGGAGTGTGTTGCAACAAAATGCAGCAGATTTTTAAGTGTATTTTTCAATTTGGAACAATTTTAATCAATTTAAATTGTGTTTTAAATGATAAAATATATTAATTTCATTTTGTTATAAGTACATATAAACGTATATGACAAAATTACACTTAAAGTAAAGAAAAATGCAAAACTAAAATTACTTAAACTAAACTTATTTAAATAAATTGAACATAGAAATTTTTTTCTTTAAAAAGTATTCGAAGCGTAAAAGCGTATTTTTCAAAATTTCGTTTTTTCGCCAACCGGAGATAAATCGCCAAATAAACGAAATTTTTATTATTTTTTTTACGGACATTATAAGGAGGTTCCGCCGAAATTTTTTTTATAAACATATATAACTATATGAGAAGAACATTCTGTAATTTTTTCAGATTTTTCTGAGTATGCCCGTATGGAGACCTTCCTTGTAAGTAAAGTTAGAATGCAAAACTTTTATGTACTGTAGTTGGGAAATGGGGAGTGGAGCAAGATTATTCTTGACAATTAATCACACTACTATGAGAATTAAACTGTAGCTCATACTCACATTTACGACTAAGTCCGGCTCAAAGCACTAACCCGGCTCTTCTCTTCAAGTCGCGGTCTACTTTTACTCTGACCTGTAAATAAACAGCCCGTGGCTGCACAAATATATTTATTCTCAAACAATCACAATTCTCAACTAACTCTTACCCAACTCGATTTGTGGAGGCTCTCTACCTTCAGCATTTTTGCCGATCCCTTCGAAGCTAGTATAGGGGAGAAAAATACGGGCTTCTGATTGGTTGAATAATTTTGCGTTCCTTCATCTTTGAGTTTACATTTATTTAATCATCAATTTCTGTTTGAAAAGCTTTTGAAAGCTAGATTTTCCTTCTGTTTTTACACATTTATTAATAGATAAAGAAATAGATAATTCGGAATTTATAATTAAAGAAGTTAATCAGGATGTTTAACAATTGTTCTGTATTACTTTTAGAAAATAATAAAAATAGAATTGCCATTTCTTCTTTCTATTTTTTTTAACATGATATGCACATATATACACAATCAGAACAATTTATTTAGAAATAATAGTATTTTCATTTTACGGCGTCAAACTCAATTGTTCTATATTACTTTTTTTTAAAAATACAAATTTCTTCTTATTATTATTTTAATGATATACCCATATACGCTCCTAATATGTACATTAGCATTCAGGATGATCTATTTGCAAGCAATTTTTCGACCAATCAGAAGCCTGTATTTTTCTCCCCTATGCTAGCTTCGGTGGGATCGGCAAAAATGCCTACCTTCACACGGCAACTCTGCTATTCTTTGCTGGAGGCTCTCCCGGCTCACCACGCCACACACCAACTCACAACTTACAGCTTTTATACTTTGCAAACTGAAGACGGAGCTAGAAATTTGCATAAAACTCATAACCGCAATTAACTGTAGATCGAGGGCGCCACACACACTCCGAAAAATTAGAGTTGCATAAAGGATAGATGTCGCTTTTGCGCCACACATGTTAGACCTTGACGTCACGATCTCACTCAAAACACCAGAGTGTCTTTATTACAAAGGGACACTCCCTCACAAAACTTCTGCATGATATTAGCGTAATATGCATTTTTTTCTAATATTGTCTATAACTATAAATAGCTATTCTTTTTATAACTGAAAATAAGATTTCGTGAAATGGATTTATCCACGAATGGCAACAGCTACGCCTCTGTAGGTACATATCCTTTGAAAAAGATTGTTTATTGGACGAAGGGGAAGCCGCACATACACACCACAACACTATCTCATGAGAAGACATGAGATGAGAGAGAGGGGAAGCCGCATTAAAATATTCTGCACGCTTGTTTGGTGTTTTCCTTTTGTATGTTTACTATGACGTCACATGGGTAAAGTTCATTCCGTGCATCAGTTCTTGAGATAGAGCATCCACAATTTTTTTTTTCTTTTCACATACAGACTCATAGACTGACATTTTCTAAAATTTATCAAATCGTGTTCGGGACATTCTAAAACGTATAAATCAATCAAAAACTGGAACTCTAAATTTTTCACGGATCCAATACTTTCTTCTTATAAAGATGGAAGAAAGTAAAATATAAACAAGTTGAATGTAGAATCTGCCATTGCAGAATTCAATTTCGCCTCCGATTAAAAAAAAAAAAAAAAAAAAAAAAAAAAAAAGGGTCTTTTAGAATAGCGACCCCGTTTAAAATGCAATGAACTAACTTCATTTTTCTTGTATTTATCGATATAATAGCAAACAGAACGGCGTGAAATACTCAATTGATTAGCAATTTCTCTCATTGGAATTGCGGAATAATAAGGGACCGTCCATTAATCATCCGAGGCTCGAGAGGGGAGGGGGGGGTCCATAAAAAAATCACAAAATATCACAAGGGGGGAGGGGGGGTGTAGTAATATATCACGAGTATTTATTTTTTCGGCAAACGCGCGATAATGAACCGAGGATCGGATACTTTTGGAAAGGACATGTCAGCAGTGTGCATTCTACTTCTGTACAAAAACAAAAGTTAAAGCACATCTGAATTCTTGTCACAAGCAACTGAATCCGAGCAATAATAGCCTAGTGATGCACAATGTACGTGCTTCTCGCATCCTCACGCGACAAACGAATGTTAGATCGAGCGAAAATGATAACGCCGAGTGGCTTGATGAAACCGATGTTAATCTTCAACAAAGCACTGTGCCTACAACTAACACTAACTTGCAAGATGCTTAACCAGTTATTGGTGTTTAAGAGAGTCTTGCTAATCCATGGTCTGAGGACATTGTAAATTAAATTATGTTTATGCATTACTACAAAAAAGTTTTTCACATTTCTTTCATTATTTTTATGTCAGTCCAAAATAACTTGCAACCTTTCTGTTTACCTCTTAAAGTTATTATTGTAGTTTTTTTTCCTATAATAAAATTTGATGATACTTGAACCTGTATTTTATAATAAATATTATAAAAAAATTAAGGTTCTTTGTAGGTACTCAAAATACACGTGATATAGGGTAGGGGAGGGGGGGTAGTCTTGAACCTCACCATGTATCACCAAGGGGGAGGGGGGGGGTTAAAAATGCCAAAAAAAAATCACATGATTAATGGACGGCCCCTAAAGAGAATCAATTTGACGTGCTACTTCTTCATTGACTAGATTCATCAAAAACGGATTTTTTCTTTAGTTTAAACGCTTTTTTATAGACGCTGAGAAAAGGGAAATTCATTTTAACAATAAAACGAGTGGAATCCCACCGAATTCGACGAATGAAATATTTAAAAGACCCCATCGATTTGGTTTTAAAAAAAGCAAAAGTAATTACATTATTGAATGAATATATAATAAATATATTTCCAAACTTAATGTAAAGTTTGCTAGTTACAATTTTGCATGTAAATATTCGGACATCTTCAGTTAAAATTGTAATCTGAGTGCCGGCGAAATCCAGAAATTTTATTTTATATGCACTCACAGAAAAATAGTTAAAAAAAAAAAAAATATTTTTATTGTGACATTATTTTCACTAACTGAAGTCATCTGAAAGTAAAATCTCAATCTCACTGTCCATAATGAAAAGAAATATTGAAATGTAATATCGTTATGAGTAAAAATGCGATGTTTTAAATAGTGACGTCATTTTCTCAATGTTTTTTTAAAAGTTACTGTTATTAGTAATATGAAAAAGCCATCCGTAATAATATTGTGATTCCCATCTATCTGGTTGCTGAATGACATCATTTTCTTCATTTGAAATTTTTCTTCAGACATTAATTTTTATCTTAAATTATTTTCTGTTATTTTTTTTATTTTTTTTTTATTTCTCAGTAAATATATTTTTTTTTTTACCTCAATTAGTGCTTAATTATACGCAATCATTTTACTGTGGTTAAATTTTACGAAAACAATTGATTTTTTTTTTTTTTTTAATGCAAGGACATGTTCACTGATGAAATAAAACTTCTGACTCATGGAAAGTGATAATGGAAAATAAATTTTTATTATCGAGAGAAAAGCTAAACTGAGTTGCCACCATATTTAAGAAATATCGTAAAAAGCATTTAAAATTAAAAATAAATTATAAAAATGTAAGTAAATAAAAAAAATGGCTAAAATGGGCACAACTACAAATAAATAGCTTTCATTTAAAAAAAATAATTATCAAAATCGGTTGAGTAGAAAATTCAGGGCTGACGACACGACATTTTTAAGCTTGTCTGAAAGAAATAGCATCGGAGGCTAACAAATACAAATTTAATCAGGCTAAAATAAAAATATTCGTATAAACTTCATTGTAAAAATCTAAATTTCAGATTGCATTTACAATTCTGTTATCTTCCCCATACACAAACATGACTTTTAGATACTTCTTCGAAATTATTTAGCTAAAAACTTCCAAAACAGAAGAAACACAACTTTGTGTTTCCAGTATGTCGCAAGAGCTGATCTGAGTGACAATCTTTCTTGTAATCTCAGATGTGTTCTATTTACATTTCACTGAGATCTGATAATAATGAGACGCTTAGCAGCAGAATTTTTTTCTGCAGTCTACAACACAAATAGAAAATTTAAAAACAGTTTGCAGACAAATCCCTCGCATTACGTTATATGCATAACAAATATTCCAAGTATTTGTGGTTGACATAAAGGAAAGTACTTTAAAAAATAAATTACCTTTGTTCTCAGAATTTTTAACACTTCACGCATTGTTCAAAAGGGGGGGGGGGAATTCACTCCCGACACTATGTGTTTTTTTTTTTTTTTTTTTTTTTTTTTTTCTCCTTTGACATTTTTTTTCGCGATTTTTAAATGAAATTTGTGGGGGTTTTCCCGATCTTTTGACGAAATTTGCCGTTTTTTCTTGATTTTTGATGAAATTTGTCGTTTTTCAACAAAATTCGTGTTTTTCTCGCGAACTATGACAAAGTTGATTTTTCTTCGGAGACCATTTTTCAAAATTCGCGATATATGTTATGTCCGAATTTTCGGATTTATGACCGTTTTTTTTTTTAATTTTTAGAAATGATTTTTTAATTTTTCGGAAAATTCGGAACAGAATCGTCCGTGATTTATAGTTTAACGGAAATCGGAGCTTCGTTTATCGCATGTGGTGCGGATCATATTAATATAGCACATAAAAAATAATTTCTAGCAAACTATTTTTATTATTATTTTTTAAATTTTTAATAGTTGAAAAATAGTCTGCAGGCCTTCCCAAGAGTCTGCGACGTGCGTCGATTCTGCTCTCCGGATGGGACGTTGTGATGTCTCTGCGATATCGCTGCAATCAAGTGTGATGTGGCATGTCGACCGTAAGCAGTTGCGCTGGACGAGGTGAATGCAACACTTTACGCTTGCTGACTTTGGAGTTCGCTACACCCGATTACATTGTTATTTTACACCCTTTGCTGGAAAGGGGTTGTAAGACTTTTGTTTTGGTTTTCAGATAACAACTACCAAACTGGCAAAATATATTGCAAAAACTATGATCTGATACATTTGTGGTGTGAGTAAATTTAAAAAATCGTGTTTATAATTTACAGTAACAGTGATGTATTATGTTCAAAATTGTCTAAGAACATTATTCGTTTTCAGAATTTCCTGTTACCTTCATTTGAATATTTTACTTTACTTGAGATTAATATGATTTATACTTTATGATCTATACTTTAAGATAAAATATGTATTTCGACGGTGATATCATTTAAAAATATTACAAATACAGTTTGCAGAAATTTCTCATTCGTAGTTTCAAAAAATTTTACTGTGTTTTAAAATAATCGTTTATGACAAATTATCTATTTAATGAAAATGTATACGTAATACGTATATAAAAATTTCCATTAATTCGTATTTATATATCGTTTGGCCTTTAATTTTATCTTCTTTTTATCGTCTTATTGAAATCACTGCTCATTTAATATAAAGGTATTCCTAAAAAAAAAAAAATCATACTTTTTTTTTAACAGTTACTTAAATTAAGAACATAAATATAAGATTTTTTTTTTTTTTTTTTTTTTTTTTTTTGCAAACAAATAGGTCATAACAAAGCTGCGCAACTTCGATATTAAGACAATCACATTAAAACATTTTTAAATCGTTTCAACGTACCATATGCTTCAGCGGTGCAACTTTGTTATTCCGTCGACGCGTCGACCAAAATGCTATCGCCAAATTATAAGATTAAAGGCCAATAATGGATGATCGTGAATGTCAATTCAGTGACATTAAATAAGATTCACGCGTTTAAAACGTCATTAAGTGATTTTTATTTTGACTTTTTATTTGCATTTTTATTAATATTCTACTAATTTTTTTTTTATTATTTCAAATAAAAATTACGTCAATAAGTATAATTTGGCTATTAGTTTGGCAACTTGTATAATTTGGCAAAATCGATCGGCGGGATAACAGTGTAGTACCGTTTCAGCTTGTGAACATAAGCTTTTAAAAATAATTCACTATATGATTATTTGTTTAAAATACGCACTGAAGGTATTAAGAAAGAAAAAAAAAATCTACATGGCGCGCACAGAATACAGCTAAACCAAATTTAAATTTTCAATAATCGTTCAAAAAGGATTCAAAACATTCTTGAATATAGAATTTCTCTTTAAAATTCAATAATAATTTCGTTGGAATTATATATATACAAAAGCTTTACTACTGCCTTAAGCACAGTTGCATTTTTCCTCGTCTAAATTTTTCCTTTCGTTTCCAGTGCATTGTTTCCATAATACGTTATTGCATTGCATATTATTATTTCTATCTTTATTCTATACAGTGATAGAATGCTATGTATCAGGGTCTGATTAAACTCTGAAGCTATAGGAAGCTCAACAGCTTTTCGGGATACACATTCTTTCGAGAAGCGTCTTCTAAATGACTTTACCCACGAACGGCAATAGTCACGCCTCTGGTTCTGAAATTTTCTCCGGCAGGGATTTCTGTGGCTCCAGAGGGGCGGGGGATTGCATTTTTGACCACTGAAAATGCAAAATTTCAAACATTCAGGAGGGGGGGGGGGGATCTCATTGCTCAACACTAATAACTTTTTTTTTCTTTTTTCTATTTTTAGAAGAAAGTGTGGAAATCATGAAAATTTTTTAATTTGTTTTCGATGAAGTTATACATTTTAGAAGGTTCTGAACAAGATTTGAAAGTGTTTAGAAAATGTCTGTCTAGCTAAATGTGATATAATTTTTTACACACTGTATATCAAAAATTAACTAACACACAGAGTTTAATAATTTTTTAATTCAATATCTTGATACAAGTTGTTTATTATTATTGTTATTATTAATATTGTTGTTGGGTCAATCGGCCAAGAGTTAGCACTGCTAAACCACATTTCCCCCTATTTCTATCGCTATATCTCACGATCTAATGCACTGAATTTAAATCAAATTTCATATTCTGACATAGATGCTTATTTTGTTTTGGTGCAAATCACCGACAAGGGTGTTCGCGTGGCACTGTTTTCCCTCCTATTTCCCGTGCATAAGTTCTTTGCGCTGGACGAAGTAATTGCAACGCATTAGGCTTGCTGACTGTCGCTCTAGAGTTCAACACGCCTGGCTATATTGTTAATTTACACCTTTGGCTGGAAAGGGTTTGTTATTAGATTTTTGTTTCGGTTTTCAGATAACAACAAATAACCAAACTGGCAAAATATATTACAAAAACTATGGTCTCATATATTTGTGGTTTGAGTGAATTAAAAAAATCGTGTTTATAATTTACAATTACAAATTTTTACAAAATTGTCTAAGAACATTATTCGTTTTCAGAATTTCCTGTAACTTTCATTTGAACATTTTATTTTATTTCAAATTAATATGATAAAAATATTGCGCTACACATTAACCCTTTTAGTGCCAAGGAGCGCCGTTGCGCTGCTCTCGCTAGTTGTGAATTTATTGTCGCTTATCAACAGAAATACCTAAATGTAAGAAGTTTTCTAACTGCAAACGATAAACTGTGAATTAATATTGATATGTGAATACATTTTATTTCTGCAGTTTTTTCTAAGGTGTGAAAAAATATAGCACGACGACAGAGCAGCACGACGGCGCTCCTTGGCACTTTTCAGAGCAGCATGACGGCGCTCCTTGGCACTGAAAGGGTTAAGATAAAATTGGTATTTCGACAGTGATAACATTTAAAAAGTTAAAATACATTACAAATACAGTTTGCAGAAATTTCTCATTCGTAGTTTCAAAAACCGTTACCGAGTTTTAAAATAATCGTTTATGACAAGTTATCTATTTAATGAAAATGTATACGTATATAAAAAGCTCCATTAATTCTTATTTATACATCGTTTGGCCTTTAATTTTATTTTAATTTTATCGTCTTTTTGAAATCCCTTCTTATTTAATTTAAATGTAATTCTACGAATAAACATGATGTTTTTTTAAACAGTTACTTAGATTAAGAATATACTTATAAGATTTTTTTTTTTAATTTGCAAACAAATAGGTCATAACAAAGCTGCGCATTTTCGATACTAAGACTATCACATTAAAGCATTTCTATATCGTTTCGACAGACCATATTTTTCAGCTTGTAAACATAAGTCATTAAAAATAATTTACTATATAATTATTTGTTTAAAATACGCATTGAAGGAATTAAGAAAGAAAAAAAATCTACATGGCGCGCACAGAATTCAGCTAAACCAAATTTAAATTTTCAATAATCGTTCAAAAAGGATTCAAAACATTCTTGAATATAGAATTTCTCTTGAAAATTCAATAATAAATTACTGTGCAATTCATTTCGTGTGAATTACATACATACAAAAATTTTACTATTGCCTTAAGCACAGTTGCATTTTTCCTCGTCTAAATTTTTCCATCCATTTCCGCTGCATTGTTTCCATAATACATTATACCATTGTATATTATTATTATTGTAGCGGCGCCATCTTGCGCGGTCAGTAAAACGAGTTTCTCGCAGGAAGCGAACGAGCTAGCCTTTTGCTCGGCACATAAGTTCTCGCTTTCTGACCGTGGGTTCTCCGGTTCGATCCTTCCGGGACACATCACCTGCATTGGTGACCTTGGACAAACGAACACACACTTCACCATCTTCGCTATTGACCAACAGATGGCAGCACTGAAAGCATCCCCAGGATCCAAAGCCTGCGAAACGCTTGCAGCACGCAAAACCTGTGTAACGCTCACAGCACACGACCAAAGCCTTATGTAACGCTCACAGCACATGACCAAAGCCTTGTGTAACGCTCATAGCACACGACCAAAGCCTTGTGTAACGCTCATAGCACACGACCAAAGCCTTGTGTAACGCTCATAGCACACTACCAAAACCTGTGAAACGCTCACAGCGCACGACCAAAGCCTCTGAAACGCTCACAGCACGCAAAGACTGCGGCGCCGCGCTTCATTAAGGGGACACACATGCGCTCGGCGGCAGCATAACAACGACTCTGGCAACTGCCAGCACAACACGAGTGCATATCGCTCGTACAACGTCAACGTGACGTTCTTCTCACTGGGGGTGGAGTACTGTAGTGGCGCCATCTTGTGCGGTCAGTAAAACGAGTTTTTCGCAGGAAGCGAACAAGCTAGCCTTTTGCTCGGCACATAAGTTCTCGCTTTCTGACCGTCGGTTCTCCGGTTCGATCCCTGCCTGGGCACATCACCTGCATTATTATTTCTATCTTTATTTTACACAGTGATAAAATATTATGAATCAGGGGACGATTAAACTCTGAAGCTATGGGAAGGTCAGAATCTTTTCGGGATGCACATTCTTTCGAGAAGCGTCTTCTAAATGACTTTACCCATGAACGGCAAAAGTCACGCCTCTGGTTCTGCAAGTACATACTCTCAATAAAAGATAGCGGTTAGTCGTAAAAATAATAGAGACTATAAGCTTTAGGCAGAGGGTATATGCTCAAAGTTGAGAGTATACCCTAGAGTGTGTATACTATGGCTTTCTTGAGAAACATAGGGCATACGGTGTTCCTTTAAAAAATTCAGAAGCTATACTGCTTATACCCCTATAAACATACTTTTACCAGGAAGGTAGTAGAGGTTACTCCGCTACATCCCTGGTAAAAGTATGTTTATAGACTTTTTCTATGTAACGTCAGTCGCGAGTAAACAGAAGAAAAACACCAATAGGCATGAAAACACTTTAACACTACCTTCTTTTGTCCAAAAAATGCTCTTTTTCGGAGCTCGTCTTACCGCAGAGGCGTGACTGTAGCAGGCCCGTAGCTAGGGGGGTGCCACGGGCGGCTCAGCCCCCCCTAAAAAATTTTGAGCCCCCCCTGAAAAAGATTCCAAGGTCACTAAATAAAACTGTTTAAAAAATCAAAATGAGAAATCGGCCCGAACCCGGCCTGTGCAAATCTTTTGAATGTCTATAATCGTACATTATGATGTTTTGCAATCAATATAAATTTGTATATACTTCAAAAATTTATCTAGATTATTCGGTTTATGTTTAGCAGAAATAAAACAAACATTTGAATCTAATTATCAACGCTCATTATTTATCGATTTCCATTTCAAGTTGAGCAATCTTTTCTGAAATGGAAAAAAAAGTACTTAATTATGATCATAAAAAATATTTTTGCTTTTAACAATCAACAGTTTGGTTTGGCAAATTATCAACAGAAATATTTATTATCTTAACCCCCCCCCCCTCCGTCCATTTGTCGGCGAGGTGAATGAGTTATTTATAGATTTGTAAATTTAAATCGTTGGTATTTTGTAATGTGCATCCTATCTAATTATTATTGGTATTATTGTCTTCTACTGCTAGTATACATGGGTGACGTATGTGTGGCGCCATAATCAGCCGGCGCCAAAAACCCGGTAACGCATTATATATATATATTTAAGCAAATGTAGAATTTAGCTTGGCTAGGATCCAGGAAGTGTAAATGACTCTTTTTTTATTATATATATATTTTTTTTTATATTTATGTTAATAATTGTGTTTTCTTGTGTGTGTGGTTTAATTAAGAAAAAAAAAGAGGAATGTTTAAATTATCAATTTATTTTATAGAAATCTGCTCTTAGTCGGGGAGGCAAAGTTTTCATTCGGTCAATGAGGTGTCGTATCTCCCCCCCCCCCCCCCTCTGTTGTTGGAAGTGATTTTATGATTTTTAGTCCGTATTACGCAATCGGATATCAGAAACTCAACAGGCGTGAGGGTTATTTTTTCGGTCTTCGGTGACTTATCAGGCAGGATGAATGGCCATGCACCTAGTGAAATATCGAAGGTGGGCGATAGAAATTTAAAAAGTACAAATTTATCAGAGTACCCAAAAAATTCGGATAACAGGAGTTTTCAACCAGATTGGATGAAAATATTTAAGTGGCTGGAATATTCCAACAGCAGAGATGCTGTATTTTGTTATCCTTGTCGACAGTTTCCTCATTCGGGGACTAAAGAAAATCCATTTATCTCAGCCGGTTTCCGGAATTGGAAAAAAGCATTGTCCAAGGACAGAGGGTTTCAAAAACATGCTTCGTCACAGAATCATATAATATCAATGAGCATGTGGACAGAAAGAGAAGAACGTGAAAAGATGAATTTGAGTGTGTCATCTTTGGTATGTAACGATGTTCTAGAAAAAAACCGATATTATGTTCAATCTATTGCAGAAATCGTACAATTTTTAGTTATAAATGAACTTTCATTACGTAGGACGTATGATATAGATGAACACGAGGAAAGTAGTTTATTTCAAAACCTTTTTTAAATACACAATCAAAAAGGACAATAAACTTGCAGAATGTGTCAAATCAGTGCCAATTAATGCAAAATACACTTCACCTGAAATACAAAATGATGTAATACAAATCCTTGCTGAAATAGTGTCAGAAGATATATCAAATGACATTAACAATGCTGATGTTCCCTGGTTTTCGATTTTGGAAGACGGAACACGTGATAGAAATAATAGAGAAAATGTTGCATTAGGAGCAAGATACGTAAAGAACGGGAAAATAAAAGAATCAATTATCGCAATAAAAACATGTTCTGACTTGGATGCAAAAACATTTGCTGATTTAACTTTAAAGATCCTTCATGATTGTAATTTAGAAATATCCCATATGTACATTGCTGCAGCCACAGACTTCATTTAGTAATTATAAAAGCAATAAATGATGTAAGTGAAACCAAACAGTTTTTTGATCAGTGTTCCATGCTGTACAACTTTTTGAGAAAAGGTAACATAGCTAAGAAATATGAAGGTCAATCTGTTCGTTTATTAGAACAGCGATGGAGTGGACATTTACATGTTACAAAAATTGTGTATAACAATTAAAAAATTCTGAATACTCTAGAAGAAGTAAAACTGGACAGAAAACAAGATGGAGTAAACATTGCAGAAAGCACTGGTTTGTTAACGATAATGAAAACTAAAGCTTTCAAATTCTGCTTAATATTTTTGAAGATAATTCTTGAAACGCTAGATCCTGCAAACCAATTATTGCAAAAGCTAGAAACTATTTTAACTGATTCTTTAAGAATTGCAGATTCTACAATAGATTCACTTACTTGTTTAAGGTCAGGTGAAATTTGCGAAGAAATTTTAAATTTGATGTCCACTGAATTTGTTGTTGAGGAAGAGGAAGAAGAAATGTGTTAAAAAAAGCGAAGAAAAACCACTTCTACAAAACTCGGAGATTATTTAATTGTAGAAACTATAGGTGCTAGCTCGAATATTGATGAAACATTACGTCTAAAAGCTATTTATTTTGAAACTTTAGATATAGTATTAAATGAAATGAAAAGGCGGTTTAATAATAACGATAAGTTACTTCTAGCGCTGTCAAGTGCAGAGCTTGATATGGGTTTAAATAAAATGAAGATATTAGAAAATTATAATGTTAAGCTTCCATCTAAAGATGAAATAATTGTTGTAAAGAATTTCATAAAAAGAACCATTGAAGAAAATCCAAACACCATTGTATTTAATGAACTTTTTAAATATAGGGTTGCATTTGAAGACACTTATAAACTATTAGCAACTGTTAAAACTTTTGGATGTAGTACTGCAATATGTGAATCAACATTTTCAGTCCTTACAAGAATAAATCGTCCACAAAGACTAAAAATGTCTCATCAAAGAATGGCCGATTTGAGTTTTCTTGCGTTTGAAAAAGAAAGAACAGAAACAATCAATATGGAAGTTTTCCTTAAAAAATTTAATGAGAAAAAGAATAGAAGACTTCAATTGTTTTAAAGCAGGTGAACTTCAATTTGTTGACACTACTTTATTCCTTTTTAAATCTACTTTTTTCAGTTTATGTATTTAGTATACACTACAAGGTTAGTTTTCACATTTATAATGCTTATATAACCATTCGTATTTATATATCTATTTAACTTAAATATTTTATATTGTTTCATGTATCCATTAAAGCATACTTCATTATATTTTTCCAAATTGGTTTTAAAAAAATTCCATTTGTTACAAAAGTGTGTTTGTTACATGTACTATTGTTTGTTTTTATTATTTTGTTTTCGTGTTACATGAAAAATGCAGTTCGTTGCAATTTGGTATTTTAGCATTTTGCTATAAAGCGTTTTTTCTGAAGAATTTTTTAATCCTGTTTTGCTTCTAGTATAAAATAAAGTTTTAAGTATTCATATTTTGCTTTGTGTTTGAAGTTTGAGTCATGGTATTTCAAATTAAAGAATTTTTTTAATAGTATACACAATTGCAAATGTTTTTAACATTTGACTGTGCATAAAAATAATTTTAAAATTCTTTATCTGTGAGTGAATTTGTTTATGCTTTTATTATATAACAATAATTGAAGTTCTCTTTTTGTTAAAAAAAGATAATGATTAGAAATGAAGATTACAACTCGTTTTAAGTAGGCGAAATGCGAGCATTTTAATTACTTTTGACATATTATTTATATTATATTGTATCAGCATTAGTTATATACTGAAAATATTTATTCTGTAGCGTTTTCTATTACTAGCATAGATCAAACGTATAATTAATTTTATCATAAATATTATCTTATGATAAACATTTTGTTGTATATTGGAATATTTCTAGTTTAAATTTTAAAATATATACGTATATAGTCCTTGATTTATGAATGGTAATCAAAGAAAAATGCCAATAGCCAATTCAAATGTACATGCTTTTAACTTTTGAATGAACACAGCAATAATTTTAAATGCAAAATACAACTTTGATTTTGTTAATGTTTTTATTGTAAAAGAATGAAACTTAAGCTTCCTTGAGGGCAGATTAAAAAAAAAGATTAAAGGTTGCAACTATTTCGAAACAAGTGAACTGTAAGCTTTTATTTACTTGTTGACATCATCATTTATTTCACCAGTATAAGTATTAGAGATCGAACGCCAATTCTTTTGCGTTTTCGACCAAAATTCTGAGTTTTACGAAAATTCTTTTTTGACGAAAATTCTATAACCTATATATTTAAACCTATGAACTTATTTTTTTATAATTATCTGTCATGAATTACTTAAGACGCGAGTGCAAACTATAAAGATAGCAATGCTTATACTATATTACTAACTTTTTCATGTGCTTTTTTAAAAAAGCAGATTTAATGTTATTAGAAAATTTTAATTCGAAAATGCAGAGGCATTTCAATTACTCTGTCAGAAAGTTCTAGTATGACAGATAGGGCCGTAGTTAAGGATGTGCTGGCTCAGCCCCCTCCCCCTCCCCTAACCCTTAAAGCATTTTGAGCCTCTCTTAGAAAAGATTTCATGATTACTCAATGAATTTCTTTTTTGAAAATCCAAATGAAATTCTGTTCAAAAATCTAATTTAGTTTTGGGGCCTTTTCAAAGTTTTGTAGAAATACTAAATTATAACTAAAATAAGTTTCAACACTCGCTCTTCCTATTTTCACATACGAAGCTAAGATGGTGTTTAATTTTGCACTCGTTATACACTCGAATTTTTCATTAGCTTATTCTTCTCTTAGCTTAAAATCAGGTTATTACAACAGTTTAATAAAAAACATAGTACATACAATATGAATATGCACTAATTTATCTTTCTACATCAGAGTGAGAGAAAAAAAAACATGAGCCCCCCCCCCCCCCTATTATTCACTTATGGCTACGGCCCTGGACTGTAGAGCAGTTCGCATCATATGACTTTTACTGTAAAATAATGAATTAAGGTGTAGAACACCCACAAGTAGTAAAAACATTAATAACTTTTGCGATCACGGAGTAAGAAACAGGAGGAATACGCATGATCTGCTAAAAACGCAAAGTGATTTTTTAATAAATTGTGAGGGCGCCACCGTAGATGGTAGTTTGTCGGTCGATGCTTTTGCAATGCTTTTCAATAGGAAAAATAATCATTTTTAAAACAAATTTAACGAAAAATCTGAATTTTTAGAAAGTTGTACAAGTAGAAATCTGACAAACTCTCTTGAGCATGAATTATTTTGCAACTGTCAAAAAAAATTTTTTTCGCTGGCAAATGATCTTGGATTAGATGAGAATATTAACATAAAACATGATTTTTAGATTTTTTTAAAATTCTTAAGGATGTTTTGTGTGCAACCTCATAGGAGGCTTGTATGCAGAAATGTTATATTTGTTACAATTAAAACAAATGCTCCTAAAACTTCCTTGAGAATTTTTAAAAGCTAAAAATCAAGTTTCTTCTTAATTTTCATATCTGTTTCAAGATACAGTAAAACTCCGATAATTCGGATTAATTGGGACCAGACCCAAACCGGTTTATCGAAAATCCGGATTATCCGGAGAATTAGAAAAAAAAAATGAAATAAAATAAAATGTACTTACAGAAAATCACCTTTATGTTAAACTGAGAAGTGCGTGAATTCAATGCTGTGTCTTTATAATTATAAATAATTTTCTGCAAGTGATATTGTTGAAGCGTTTTGTCACAATAACAAGAAACCAGACCTATGGGCTGACAAAGATCGGAAAGCGATCCTTATCAGAAAAAGGGTCTTATAGGGACTATTCTACCTTGCTTTCTTGCAATACTCCAAGTAAAAATTTACTATGCCGTTATTTTTTATGACATTTCTAAGTGGTTTGAATAGAAAATTGGAATTGCCAAACTTAGTAATACATTATTTATTTATTTATTTATTTATTTATTTATTTTTTTGAAAGACAACATTAAAGAGTTTAAATAAGAAATCTTAAGGTATTCGTCTGAAAAGATTTGTTTTTTCCATTTAGAATACGACGATGAAACAAGTTAATGTTATGGAAATTAGCCAATCGCTTCTCAAACATGAAAAAAAAATGACCAAACCGATCCGGATTTCCGGAGATCCGGATTAATGGGGTCCGAATTAGCGGGGTTCTACTGTATTTGCGAGCGAAATTTTTTTTAGTTATTTTAAACTATTAATAGTGGTGTAATATTACATACTTTACAGTATACACATTTTTCCTTCTGGGAAAAAAAATTAATTTCCATGAAAATGTTCGAAACATTGTGGATTTAAATGTACTTGAGAGAGACCACAAAAATATCTTGTTTTACTCAAACACCTTTCGTTTTTGCACTTCAGTGCAAATTTACCATTAGACCATTTTGGGTAATGTTTACCGTTATCACATCTTAGTTCTTTAGCAATTAAAGACACTTTTCTTTTCTTCGCTGGACATACCAAAGCAAAAGATGCTTTAGCCGATGTTCGATCCTTTTTTTCTTCAAGTTCGAAGTTGAGGTTCCTGTATCAATTAGGCTGCTTGTAATGCTACTTTTGAACTCTAATAAATCATTAGCAGCTCTTCCATCTTTTCTCCAAAGAAGCCAGGCATTTACAACAGCAACATTTAAAAGATTTAAAAAAATGCGCATATACCAACATATATTTCTTTGAGAGTGAAGATAAAATGCCACAAGTGAATCCATCAAGTCCACACTTCCCATATGCTTGTTATATATTTGCACTGAGTGTGGTCTACCTATCTATATTATAAAGGCCAAACGTATCTGTGCGTAACGCATACGTCATTTTACGAATGGCAACACCTTTCCCCTGCAGTTTCGGTTTTGCAATTTTCACTACTGCAAATTTTACACTTTTAAACATCGGATATTTTTAATTTTTACATCGTCGTACAGAGAAAAAAAAATTTACTTTTAAATACAATTTGTTTGAAAGCTGTATCTCTATTTATTTTTGAGATATTGATTTTTTTTACAGTTTTTTGAATCGATTTTGTGGCAACAGAATCACTCCATTTTCTCATAAAATTGAAAAAAAAAAAAAAAAAAAAAAATTAAAATGCACAACAATTTTTTATGCAATTTCGGTTTTGCAATTTTCGGTACTGCAAATAAACATCGTACTAAACATCGTAAATTTTACATTCTTACATCGTCGTTATAGAGAAAAAAATGTACTTTTAAATGCAATTTGTTCCAAAGCTGTATCTTAATTTATTTTTGTTACATTGATTTTTTTTTATAATTTTTAGTGCCAATTTTGTTATTGTGGCAGCAGAATCCATTTTCTCTCAAAATAGAAAAAAAATATATAGAAATTAAATAGCGTCTGTAATAAAATCCGGTGATTTTCGGTTTTATTTATTTTAATAATTTGAATAATTGAGTTTTATAGTATTTTGTTAATTAGGATGAGCGAAGCGAATCCTCTACTAGGCCACTCAAATTACATTTTGTCGTACGCTTTACAAAAAAACTATTCAATATGTTGACTTGAAATTAAACACAAAAATAAATTATGATCTGTAGATTTACACAATATAATTTTTTTTTTTTACAGAATAACCTTTAAAATATTATTATTTTATTTAATTTATTTTACATGTATTTCCATTACGGGCGCATTTTTAGAAATAAGAAATGAAAATGTACCTTTTCAGAAGATTAAATAATTCATGGAGTTAACAATTATAGATAGAATCATGATTAATTAATTAAATAAAAAATATTTTCTTGAGACCCGACAAAATCATTTACGCTGATGACACTTACGCATATTCAAAAAAATATATTGTGTTTTATTTATTAGCCTCCGATGCTATTTCTTTCAGACAAGCTAAATATGTCGTGTCATCAGCCCTGAATTTTCTACTGAACCGATTTTGATAATTATTTTTTTAAATGAAAGCTATTTATTTGTAGCTGTGCCTATTTTAGCTATTTTTTAATTTATTTCCATTTTTATATTTTATTTTTAATTTTAAATGCTTTTTTACGATATTTCTTCAAAATGGTGGCAACTTAGTTTAGCTTTTCTCTCGATAATAAAAATTTATTTTCCATTATTACTTTCCACGAGTTAGAAACTTTATTTCATCAGTGAACATGTCCTCGCATTTAAAAGAAAAAAGTTAATTGTTTTCGTAAAATTTAACCACAATAAAATGATTGCATATAATTATGCACTAATTGAGGTAAAAAAATGTATTTACTGAGAAATAATATTAATAATGTAAATAAAATAACCGAAAATAATTTATGATAAAAATTAATGTCTAAAGCAAAGTAAGAAATGTCAAATGAGGAAAATGATGGCATTCAGCAACCAGATAAAATGAATTTACAATATTATTACCGACGACGCCTTTTTAATATTACTAAGAACAGTAACTTTTAAAAAACATTTGAAGAGAAAATGACATCACTATTTAAAACATCGCATTTTTACGCATAACGATATTACATTTCAATATTTCTTTTCATTATGGACACTGAGTTTGAGATTTTACTTTCAGATGACTTCAGTTAGTGAAAATAATGTCATAGTAGAAATAAAATTAGTTTTTTTTTTTTTTTTTTTTTTTTTTTTTTTTTTAATAAATCTATTTTTTTTTTTTGTAGTGCATATAAAATAAAATTTTTGGATTTCGCCGGCACTCAGATTACAATTTTAACTGAAGATGTGCAAATATTTGCATGCAAAATTGTAACTGGAAAACTTGACATTAAGTTTGGAAATATATTTATTATATATTGATTCAATAATGTAATTAATTTTTCTTTTTTTTAAAGCAAAATCGATCGGATCTTTTAAACATTTCATTCGTCGAATTCGACGGGATTCCACTCGTTTTATTATTAAAATGCATTTCCTTTTTCCCAGAGTCTATAAAAAAGCGTTTAAACTAAAGAAAAAATCCGTTTTTGATAAATCTAGTCAATGAAGAAGTAGTACGTCAAATTGTATCTCTTTATTATTCCGCAATTCCAAAGTCTCAGAGAGAAATTGCTAATCAACTGGGTATTTCACGCAGTTCTGTTTGCTATTATATTGATAAACACAAGAAAAATGAAGTTAGTTCATTGCATTCTAAACGGGGTCGCCCTTCTAAAAAACCTCTATCGATTTTTTTATTATTTTTATTTTTCTAATCGGAGGCGAAACTGAATTCTGCAATGGCAGTATCTGCTTTATACTTGTTATTATAATTATATGTTAGTGTTGTAGCGTACCGTTGAAGGCTTCCAAGATGAATACAGCGAAATACTTGCATGTAGTTTATTCACACTTATATTATTATAGACAGGTTACACATAACAGAGACGCGACACCACATTTATAAAAACTAGTTTGAGCCCCTGTTCTAGGTTATTTTGGTTACAGTTAAAGTTCTTGACCAGGTCACGTTACAGTTAATGTCATTATACCACATCTCCCTTTCTTTAAAGATTCATTTTCTGCGGAGGACGAACGACTCGTCCACTTCTGGTGGTATATAGATTCTGGTTCCTTTTTGGAGACATAGAATTATTTTTACCATTGTTACAGGATGGATGAGGATTCTGACAGCTTGGCTTGGTTGGACTAGGAACACTCTGTGGTATTGGTAACTCATCACGGGAATCGTCTGGTTCAAGGTCATCCATATCATCAGCCTCTGGTTGGAAGTTAGTTGATGGGACAAGATGCATTCTGTTTCGTCGATATAGCTTTCTCCCAGATTTGACAATATACGATCGTGGAGAATCTAATCTCTTCTGGACTGTACCAGTAGCTCTCTTGTCCGTGATCCACACTCCATATCCAACTTCGAGATTTTTGAGGTCTCGTACTCCGTGTCTTTTGTCATAGTTGTCTCGTTGCCGTTCTATTCTCTTCTCTTCCTTTCTTTGAAGTTCATCCCTGTTTTCAATTTTTGGCTCTAGTTGAGATCTTGCAATTGGCAGAGTTGTCCTTATACGACGATTCATAAGAAGTTCTGCGGGACTGAGGCCATTTTCTAATGGTGTTGCTCTATATGCCATTAATGCAAGGTAAGGATCTTCAGCTTTTTTGAGTCGCAATTTGATGATTTTTACAGAAGATTCAATGAAACCATTGCTTTGTGGGTACCTAGGACTTGATGTGATATGATGAAATCCGTAAAACTTTGAAAATTTTGAAAATTCAGATGAGTTAATTGGCTCAAATTGAGGACCATTATCAGATCTGACAACATTAGGAATCCCATGTCTGGCAAAGATTGATTTGCAGTGGAGAATTACTTCCTCAGAAGTTAATCTTTCCAGTCTTGCGATTTCTGGATATCGTGAGAAATAATCGGTCACGATCAAGTACCAAAATCCGTTAAGTTTAAAAAGATCCATTCCCACTGTTTCCCATGGTCTTTCAGGAAATTCGGTAGGGATAAGAGATTCATGGCGATTAGTGAACTCCTTGATGCATGATGTGCAATTCTTTATCATTTCTTCAATTTCTTTATTAATTCCAGGCCAATATACTGACGATCTTGCTCTTGCACGACATTTCGTAATTCCCAAATGTCCCTCATGAATTTGTTAAAGAACCTTTCTTCGATCATTTGCAGGAATGATGATTCGACAGCCCTTCGTTATGAGTCCATCTTGGATCGATATTTCATATCGATGATTCCAATAAGGTAAACAACTTGGCTCTAAATGTTTTCTTGAGGGCCAACCGTTTAGGATTAAATTTTTTAACTCTTTGCATGTTGCATCAGACTGTTGTGATTGGCGCAATTCTTCTAATCTGTTGCATGAAGCGGGTAATGTGGATATTATCATACGAATATAAGCATCAATTTCTTCTTCCAACTCTTCATCTTTTTCTCTTGTTTCTTGAGGTTGTCTTGATAAGGCAATCAGCTGCATAAAGTTTCTTTCCTGGTATGTGGAATATGGAATAAGAATATCGCATCATCCTCATCTTCAATCTTTGTAACCGTGGAGATAAGTCTTCAAGGTTTTTCTTTGAGAAGATTGGAATTAGAGGTTTATGGTCTGTTTCTAATCTAAAATGAGTTCCAGTGAGATAATCTCGAAATTTCTCGCAACTCCAAGCTAGAGCAAGTGCCTTCTTTTCTATTTGAGCATATCTCTTTTCAGTAGGAGTAAGAGTTCTTGATGCATATGCAACGACAGAGATTTCCCCATTCTCTTGTTCTTGCCTCAAGGTGGCTCCAATTCCATAAGAAGAAGCGTCTGTAGTGACAATTGAAGTTTTCTGTGGATTATAAACTTTTAAAACTGGTTGAGATGTTAAGATATTCTTCCACTTTTGAAATGCTTGTTTTTGAGGTTCGTCCCAGACAAACTCATTCTTTTGACTTAACATGGATGTCAACGGGGCAAAAATTTCTGCAAAATTTGGAACAAATCTGGCGAGAAAATTTGCCATGCCTAACATCTGCTTTAATTCCTTTTTATTCTTTGGTGGTGGATATTCTTTTACTGCTCTAACTTTCTCTTCGTCAGGATGAATCCCCCTTATCATCAATAATATGTCCCAAGAATTTTATTCTCTTGACTGAAAACTTACATTTCTTGTCATTTAGAGTAATGCCAGCTTCCTTAAGTTTATTTAGAACAATTTTCAATGTTTCGTCATGTTCAGATTGACCTTTTCCCCACACTAAGATGTCATCCATATGACAAATAACACCTGGGATATTTTCTAGCAGCTGTGACATTCTGCGTTGAAAATGTTCTGGAGCAGATGAGATTCCAAAAGGCAATCTTAAAAATCGGTATCTTCCAAAGGGAGTGATGAAAGTCGTGAGATATGACGAAGATTCATCAAGCGGAATCTGCCAAAAGCCAGAATTAGCATCTAACTTCGAAAAAATTGTAGCACCTGTTAGAAGATTTAATGAATATTCCACTGAAGGCAATGGATGAAATTCCCTTTCCACACATTTGTTTAGTTGGACAAGATCAACACATAAGCGAACAGTTCCGTCACTTTTAGGAACGATAACGACTGGTGAACACCATTCCGTTGGTTTCGTCACAGGAACTATAACTTTTTGGGCAATCATCTTCTTAATTTCCATTTCAGTTTTCTTCAGCAACGGAATAGGTATCCTTCGTGGGGTTGAAATAGCAAACGGGACAGAATTCGGCTTAAGCTTAATAGTATAACAACCTTTCAGTAGCCCCAGGCCATTGAATAATTCAGGGTAATCTTGCTTTGGATTTACAGCGTTAATTTCTAAAATGTTTGGTCCTAAATCAAAAGCTAGTATTGCAGGTTTTCCCAACAAATAACTCTGTAATCCTTCAATTACATGGATTTCTTCAGTTATTTTCTTTTCCCTGTATTGGATTTCTTCAACAAGTTTTCCCTTGTGTTTTAGTATTTTCCCATCAGGACCGCAAAGCTTTTTGTCTGGTTTTAAAATTTTTTAACCCTTTAAGATTGGTGATGTAGCTGGAATAACAGTGTGATCTGCTCCACTATCTATTTTGAAACGAATGGTTTTACCTCTTATTTGAATAGGAACTGACCATAATGAATCATTACTACTATTCGAGCGGGTTTCCCTAATTGTTCCTAAGAAAGAAATTTCAGATTTACTTTCCTTTTTTCTACAAACACGGGCAAAATGCCCTAATTTGGAACATTTCAAACATTTGGCGTCTTTTGCTGGACACACTTTTCTATTAATCATAGACTTACCGCACCATTTGCAAAGATCAAAAGATTTTCTATATTCTTTTTTCCCATTATTCCTTTTATCAGTTTCTTTAAACTGTGGATTTTGACTGGTAATCCCTTTCTTAAAATTTACCTTTGTTTTGCTTATACTCGAAACTCTATGCACAGAATCACTATTAGAAGTAAGAATCTCTTGTTGCTTTTTAATTGATTCCGATAACCTAACTTTATCTATAGCTTTGCTCAAAGAAAGGTCTGGATCCAATTGTAACTTCTCACTTAATGATTTATCTCTAATACCAACAACTATTCTATCGCGTATTAGTTCATCATGCAGAACTCCGTAATCGCAATGCTCAGCCAACGAATAAAGTGAAGTTATAAAATCATTTACACTTTCCCCTTCATTTTGAATGCGTTGATTAAACTGTGCGCGTTCAAAAATTGTGTTTTTCTTTACGATAAAATGGTCGTCAAAATACTTCATAACAACATCATATTTCTGTTGATCATCTTCTGACAAATTAAAAGACATAAAAATATCTTCTGCTTTATCACCCATGAGATAAATAAGAGAATTTACTTGTTCTATCTCTGACTGATTTTTTAAACCTGAAGCGAATCGATATCTTTCGAAACGTTGCTTCCATTTTAGCCAAAGTGCCGGCCGTGAAAAACTAAATGATTCCGGCGGTATAACCTGATAACAATTTCTAAATTCTAACTCTTTTTCTTTTTCTTTAGACATTTTACATAATAATAAAATAAATAAAAATGTGTCGTATAACTATGCAAGAAAAAGGAAACTTCTTACTTTAAGCTTGGATCCGTTTTCAAAATATCACTGTATTAAACATCTTTTTTTTCCAGCTCCCACCATGCTTTATACTTGTTATTATAATTATATGTTAGTGTTGTAGCGTACCGTTGAAGGCTTCCAAGATGAATACAGCGAAATACTTGCATGTAGTTTATTCACACATATATTATTATAGACAGGTTACACATAACAGAGACGCGACACCACATTTATAAAAACTAGTTTGAGCCCCTGTTCTAGGTTAATTTTGGTTACAGTTAAAGTTCTTGACCAGGTCACGTTACAGTTAATGTCATTATACCACAGTATCTACATTCAACTTGTTTTTTTTTTTCTTTTTCGTAAAGTGGCAACAAAAAAATTGTAAACAAATAAGATTAATATTAAAATCATTATATAAAGAGTTATTTGAATTCGAAGGTTGAAAATTAAACCAAATGACAGATATATATTATTATCTTCGTATATGTAGTATTATTTTTAAATAGTTTGCCGTGTAATAATAATTTATAGAATGTATTAGTTCTGTTATAAAAAATGTCAAGAAAACATATACTTACTTGTTGAAAAGAATGCGAATATGTTATAGCTTTAAAGCAATTTGCTAGATATCATCGTAAAAAACGACGGTACATATGTCATGTACCGCACCACATTGGCCCGATTTTTTCGGACGTCAATTTGGCAAAAACCTTCGAATACCAGTTAGCATATATATTTTTTAAACGGGAATAACAATAAACTAAAAGTTTGACACAGATGTCATATATGCACCACATTGGCCCGATTGCAAAAATGGGTCAATTTATGCCTCATATGGTAACCCAGCTGTTAACCCGGTTATTAAAATAAACTGTTTATTTAGTTTTAATACCGTATTAAAAATGATATAAATTGTTTTGCTCTATAATTACTAGCCAAATTTTTTTTCATTTATTAATATTTCTTTTTTAAAATAATAGAAAATAATAAAAAAATATATGTGTTGTAACTGGTATTTGAAAACGAAGCCAAAATAGCGTTAGAAAAAAAATATCACTAATGTGGTACGTATGTGACTTACATCTGTGCCAAAAGTTTAATTAATATCTATAGAATAAAACAATTTATATAATTTCAAAAAAGAAAATAAAAGTAAATAAACAAGAACAAGGTTACCATGTCAAGCAAAATAACGACACTTTGTCGCCAGTTAAGTACCCCGGTGCGTATGGCATTGGCATCTGAAATAAAATTCGCTCCAATGTGGTGCGTATGTGACCTCTGTACCAAAACTACAATGGCGAATCTTTTCTAACAGAAAATGTATATATGCTCGGAAAAATGCTTTAAATTTCGTAGATGCACAAAAACTTTAAAATTATATTTTTGTAAAATTTGTCATCGTCGTTGATTTGGTATGCATATTCAATCTAACGGATATTGCCATAAATGCATAGTAAATAATGAACTTAATATTTTTTCTGTAGCTCATAATATGGATCCTGGTCCACATCCCTAAATACTGAAGAGCTTAACTTGAGAAATTAACTGCCCAAGTTCATCCAATAATTACTGTTTACCGCATTAAAGTGGTTAGCTTGAATACAGTGGGCAAATTATTAATTTTCATCAATATATTATAAAAATTTGTGTTTCATTACCTGATTCCATAGATACTATATCAAAGTACATTTTTGGGTACAACTTAGTTAAAAGGTCGACCAAAAATGTAACGCCAAATTTCAGGATTAAATGCCAATAATGGATTATTGTAAATGTCATATTACTTGATATTAAACACAAAACACGTATTTGTTATGTCATCAAGTGATTTTTAATTCGACTTTTTATTTGTATTATTATTAATGTTTCACTAATTTATTTGCTTTTTCGTTATTTGAAAAAATTGCTTCAATTTGTACAATTTGGCTAATAGTTTGGCGATTTGTATCTGACGAAATTAGTCGACGGGATAACCAAGTAGTACCCATTTTTGTTAGAAGACAAGTTCGAAAATTTAAAAAATCTTTACAAAAGAGCTTTTAAATGAAAATTTAAGAAAAAATATGTCAAATTTTGCTTTGAAAAAATATGTACTTATACCAGTTTAATGTCTAAATAATAATAAAAAAAAAATCCAAGAAAATTTTTAGTTATTTGGCTAAATTTACATTTCTAAAATTAAAATGCGCCGAAACATAAAATAGCATTTTTACATAAATAAGATGCAAAAATAATAGGTACTACTTGGTTATGTCGTCAACGAATTTCGCCAAATTACACAAATCGCAAACTATTGGCCTAATAAAACAAATTGGCGTAGTTTTTTATTTTTATTATTTTTTTTTGTAATAACGAAAGAACAAATAAATTAATAAAACATTAATAAGAATACAAATAAAACTTCATATTAAAAATTACTTGAAAGTGTAGTAGTGAACATGTGATACGAGTTTAATGTTACGTGAATGTGACATTTTTTTTCATCATTGGCATTTAATCTTTTAGTTTGACGGTATCTTTTTAATCGACGGGATAATCAAGTAGTACCAAATAATATAAGAAAAATAGTGTTACTTTCAAATAATTATCTTATAAAATAATGCGTCGCGAATCCAAACAAAGCATGGCTTTTGCTAGTTTTAATTTGAAATAATATTTGCTTGAGAATTAGATTGACCAATATAAGATGTATTTTTTACTGTAACTAATTTCGTTGATTTCTTATAAATAAATAAAACAATTATTTTTCAAAGATTTTCTTTCGTCGAATTTCGACGGGATCCCCCTCGTTTCTATAATGGACTTAGTTGCAGAATTAAAACATTTTGCTTTATCTGTTGGTTAAACAACACGCGGCACAATAACTTTATCAACCCATCGAGTCACTGTTATGTTGTCTTCAGATGTAGTTACTAAAACCGATCCTCTTCCATCTTTCATATGAGATTTGGCAATTTCTAACTTTTTCTCTGCTCTCTTCATTCTGTTAGCTCGAATAATTCCAACAAAATAAATTTTCATGTTACTTATAACATACACAAAAACTAATATATACATAGTTATCATACGAATTGATTATTTCCAGCTGAGCGAAAAATTGCCCAGGCCGGGAATCGAACCAGGATACTTGGCTTACAAGGCCAATGCTTTACCTGTTAAGCTATCTAGGCGATAGCCGCCTGGGGTTCCTCGCTCAGAGAGGCTGGGGTTTCTGAGCGAGAAACCCCAGGCGGCTATCGCCCAGATAGCTTAAACGGTAAAGCATTGGCCTTGTAAGCCAAGTATCCTGGTTCGATTCCCGGCCTGGGCAATTTTTCGCTCAGCTGGAAATAATCAATTCGTATGATAACTTTACCAATCAGTTTGATTGTGTTAAAAATAATATACATAGTTCTTACTTTAAAAATTAATAGGATTGCCTTTTTTTAGTTTTCTGCTTTTGAAATTTGCATGTACAACCTCAAATGAGGTTTGCATGCAGAGATAGCTGTAAATGCTTCAACTGCATGGAAGCCTCATTTGAGGTTTCAAACTAAAATATCCTTCAATCCCTCCAAAACATATTTAAATCTCAATTTTTTTTTCTTATTGTAATTAAAATGATGTGAGGAACATGAAATATATTTTTACTTACCTGTTATGCTCCTTTGTGTGGTGGAATACCCTTTTTAAATCTGTTGTTTTAGCATACTTGACTTTTGAAAAAAAGAAAAAAAAATGGAGATTAAAACCTGTATAAAATAAATGAAATGCATGTGCTGCCATCTTTTCATTCTTTTCAAAGGAAGACTTTGGTCGCATACTCAACTACTATGCAATTGAAAATCCAAACAAGTAGGATTAAATAATTTTTTAATGTTTTTTATTTGACAACCTCATATGAGATTTCAATGCACGAGAGAGTTAATTGAAATTTTCTTTACAAGATACATATTTTTTCAAAGATACTTGGCGTTTCGATTGCTTTTTTAAGACTATTAAAATACGAGATCATTCTGGCTAAATACAAAAGGCGGACAGTTTAAAAAAAATTGAATGTTGAATATCGCAGATTATTCCACTGCCAAAAAATAGACTTATGATTTTTAGAAATTAAAAATATAAATTTAAATTTTTTTGCAGTAAATTTTAATCTCGCATATAGTTTTTATAACCTTTGAATAACTTAATAATTCATAACTTTTGATATCTATGCAATTAACCCATTAACGCCCAGCGTCCTTTTTTGAGGACGATCACAATAATAGTAAGAAAGCGGTTTTCCCACCAGTAAAAAGGAAGATAAATATATATCTTTATTCAAGAGACAGAATCCTCGATAAATTTAGATAAAAGTTAATTTGCTTTTAAAAATGGTGGGAAATACAAAATTTAAATTTTAGCGAAGAAAATAATTCGGGCATCAATGGGTTAATAGATGCAGAATTAATGCCAATTTTTATCTTAATTATTTTCGGGAGGAAATAGTGTAACTTATCCCACATAACATGGATAGTCACAGTGACGTCACCGTGAATCACTTTAGTCACATTACATCTGTGACCAAAATGACACCACTCAGTGACGTCACATTGTGACTGAGATGTGATTTTTTTTTAATCTTTAGAAAATTATAAAAAATTCTTCAAAACATGTTACTTACTTTAAAAAACATGTTTCTGGCTATTTAAATATTGTCGCTTTTGTCACAGTTCCGTCACAATGTTAATGTCAAAGTAGTCACAAATGGCACATTTTTCGAAAATTTGTAACATTGTGAACCATTTTGTGAAGTGGTCCCAAACGAGCTCTAAAACGGCCAGAACGATTCACATTTTAGTCACTGTGACTTCACATCGACGATCGATGGTCATAAAATCATGATGTGACTTCACAACGACGTCGCAGTGACGTCATCATGCCTTACGGGATAGGTCATTGTCCAGCTACTCAGAAACTATTTTTTGCAAAAATTGTAGGATGTGACTTTTATATAACCTTAGCTATAGGAAGTAATGTTGAATTCGGACAATTTTCTCCGGCTGGGATTTCTGTGGCTCCAGGGGGGGGGGGGGATTGCACTTTTTGACTATTGAAAATGCAAAATCTCAAACATTCAGGGGGGTGGGAATCTCATTGCTCAACACTAATACCTTTTTTTTTTTGCTTTTTTTCTATTTTTAGAAGAAGAAAGTGTTGGAATCGTGAAATTTTTTTAATTTGTTTTCGATGAAGTTATACAGTTCTGAACAAGATTTGAAAGTGTTTAGAAAATGTCTGTCTAGCTAAATGTGACACAATTTTTTTACTCATTGTATATCAAGAATTAACTAACACACAGAGTTTAATAAATTTTTAATTCAGTTATATCTTGATACAAGTTGACGCTGATTATTATTATTATTATTGTAAATCGGCCAAGAGTTAGCACTGCTAAATCACATTTTCCCCGATTTCTCTATTGTTATATCTCACGAACTAATGCACTGAAATTTATTAAATTTCATATTTTGACATAAATGCTGATTTTTTTTTTTTCAAATCGCCGAAGAAATTGTGCTGCTGTGGCACAGTTTTCGGTATTATCCGGGCAGCAGTTTCAGAATGAATCACGTTTTGAGCACCTTATCGCCAGAACAACGATTGGCGCGGAGATGAAGTCAATGCTACGCACCCTTTCTTGTTTGTGACTTCAAACGCCTAGCGAATAGCAACCCTTCCTTCTGCAAAAAGATCGCGCTTATTGTTCATTTGTTTTTCCTTAAATGTTATCAAGCAAAGACTATAATATGAGGAAATGTTATTCACCGTTGTTCACGATTAAAACATAGTTTAAAACCAAGAGCTTTTTCAGATTAAAATGCTTTAAATTTCACAAAATATCTAAACATATGTTTTTTTTTCTCAATTTAAAAATATTATTTCCTTAACTCGCTATGTTCGAAGGAATTGAGAAGTTAATTAAAAAAAGTAGTAAAGATTCGCTTGTAATAAATATAATTCTATTAATCATATGTTTTATGGCACATTTGAGCTTAGTTTATTTTGTGTTTGGCGATGCAGCTAGCTGAACGTTCTCGCTTTCGCCAACTCGCCAAGGCTGGTGCTCAAAACGTGATTCTTTCTGAAAATGCATCCGGGCACTAGTTCTTGAAATATAGTTATTTCAGATATAGATAAAAATGTGACAAAGTAGCGTTATCTGTGGCACAATTTACTCCAACATTTAATCAGAATCTATTTATCGCAAAATCTAATATAGTATTAAGTTTTATGAAATTCTGTGCATTAGTTCTTGAGGTATAACTATCACGGAAATCTCAAAAAAGTGCTGCATATTAGCGGCACTTTTCGACTATTTAAATCAAAATACAATTAGAATTTATGTATGTCAAGGTTTGGTAGATTATGAAATTTGATAAAATTCTGCACATTAGTTCTTGAGGTATAACTAACTCGGAAATAGGGAAAATTGTGGCATAGCGCCACCTATTTGGCCATTTGCACCAAACCATAATCAGCATCTGTGTGTGTCAAAGTTTAACCGAAAATGAAGTTTGGTGAAATTTGGTGCATTAACTTGTGTGATATAGCTATCGCGGAAATTGAGGGGGGGGGGGGAAATGTGGCTTAGCGGTGCTACATGTTGGACGATTTTCAACAAAAAATAATCAACTTCAATTTATATCAAGATATAACTGAATCAAAAATTTTATCAAACTCCGTGTGTTAGTTATTGATATATAGTGCGTAGAAACATTTTGTGACATTCAGCCAGTGGTGGATCCAGAGACTTGTTTTTTTTTGGGGGGGGGGAGAGGGGCGATCTCAAGTGACATATAATCAATGCATTCATTAGTTATGTCATTATTTGCAGTTAATTATTAAATGGATATGGATTAATTATTGCGAATAAAATACTATAGAGTAAGATGATAATTTTCCATCTGAAAAATGCACGGTTTGCTGCTAGAGTGGTAGCAATAAAAAAAGTTTACAAACAAACATTTCTGTCATCCAATCTACCATTACATTTCTGTCATAGCGATCATTGCAGGTTTCGACTTGGCAACGCAGGTTAATCATATCAGATACTTGTTAATCATAGACCAATCAAATTACCGGACTCATATACAATAGAAATCATAAAGAGCGAATAAGCTTTACTTGCTGACCCACAGTGTCGTCAGCTGCCCTTTCTATATATGAAAATTGAATGAACTGAAATATGACCTGTCATAAAATGCACCTTATTCGCTTGATTTGGCTAATTGTGATCTCCATTTATTCCAACGGCTAAAAAATTTTACGACTGAAAAAGTTTTGCATGAAAGTACACTATTAAAAATATTGGGAAAAATTGCCTCCATTTTTTAAGATTATCTATTTTCTGACGAATGTGAATGCTCCACATCGTTTTAAGATCGTCCTCATTGACCAGAAAATAGGTAGCCTTTAAAAATAGAGGTAATATTTCACGATATTCTTAACAGTGTAGAAGTGATATTAGCTGTCGACGACTATTTTGGAGGACTTGAAAAATCGAACTTTCGAGATGGCGAATGACTTTACAACATTGTTGGATGAAGGGAATTGAACTTCAAAGAAATTATTCAGAAAAATAAAACCTATTTTTTTAAAAATCTCATTTTCTCTTTCGTTTCGAGAACATTTCAAATCAAACTCGGAAAAAAAATTTTCGGGGGGCCCGCTGGATCCGCGCCTCTAGACAGACATTTTCTAAAAACTTTCAAATCTTGTTCAGAACCTTCTAAAACGTGTAAATCTATCGAAAACAAATTTGTATTTTTTTACAATACTTTCTTTTTCTAAAAACAGAGAGAGATGGGGGAGAGGGGGGTGTTATCAGTGACGAGTAATAAGATCCCCGTCCAAGTGATTTGAGTTTTTGTATTTTCACTGGTAAAAAAAAGAAATTTCCTCCCGGAACTCTATAATCCCCCCCCCCCCCGATTTATATAAAAATTACACTTTACGACTTTTGAAAAGATTTGTTTCTGGAAAATGATCTATAATTTACACTACTTTCCCCCAAAAATAATTAAGATAAAAATATGTTTCAATTCTACATGTATTAATTGCACAGATATCAAAAATTGTGTATTATTAAATTATTCTAAGGTTATAAAAACAATTCGCGAGATTAAAATTTTCACCAAAAAATTGTATCAATACTTTTAATTTCTAAAAATCATAGGTCTACTTCTTCGCGATATTCAACGTACTTAAAACAATCACTTTAATCTGCTATATTCAGTGTTCTTAAATGGACAGAAAATCTGAAATTGTGCAAAAGAGTAATTATTCTGAACGAATTTAAAATGCATGTAATTCAATGCGCTTACGCGGCACTATCCTGAAGCGATAAGTTACATCTTTTTCCACAAGATGGCGTATTCGAGCGCTTGAATCCTGCTGCTCCGGTATTTGAGAAGAGTACGGGCACGGTTGCAAGTAAACTGTCATTTTCACTGTTTGGGTGGCAGAAACTTCGCCGTACCTTGTTTGTCGTCGTTTAAATCCATAGCTATCTTCCCGATGTAATGACTTTTTCGTCAAATCACAATTATTTTTGGTAAAATATAGTCTTGTCTGACTATGCTTAATCTTTTTCTAATGTTTCATTCCTCCCTCTGCCCCCCCCCCTATTCCCGCTATATAAATAAATTTAAAACCTTTATTGTGTATTTCTATAATTTAAAAATTCTGTTCCGTTTGTGGCTTTCTACTGATAATAAATCAATAATGAATAAAGCAAATTAAGTTCCTCCCGTCAAAAATTACACTTTCCGTCATTCGTCTCCCTCCCCTCTCATCATATACAGTTTCATATTTTTTAAACTCTTAATTTATTTAAATAAAATTTGCCGCATTTATTTTAAAATTATCTCAATAAATAAATAATAATCTAGTAATCTAGATTACCTCCAACTTGTCTCAAATATGTACGGTTCCATCCTTAATCCCCCCCCCCTTCCCAGCATGCAAATAAATTTAAAATATTTTTTTAATAAAAAAAATCTTTTCTACTATTTTTTTCCTCTCTCCAATGACAAAAAATAATTACAAATATATTGATTTTTTTTATCATCCCCTTTATACCGAAAATTTTCTTCTACCTTGCCCCCCCCCCTTCCCCCCTGCTGCAGAATGAACTAATGAACCAATACATGTACACTCAGGAACATTGAAAATAGCGACCCAAGAAGAAAGCTATGTACAATTACGAAACTTTGCAAATAAGTACAGCGTAATGTGATATGCAAATGATGCAATTTTTGTGCCAATACGCATGCTCATACACGCCGAGATGGCGCTACAATCAGGAAGAAGGTGCTATATAAGCCAGCGCAAAATCGAAGATTCATAAACGCGACGATTACCTACTGATTGAAGGAAGACTTTGGTAAGCTAAACATGCCAGGTAAACGTGCTAGAAGACATTTTTCACAGTTAAGCGAGTTTGAGAGAGGCCTGATCATCGGAATGAAAACTGCAGGCTGGTCGACGCGCCGTGTTGCTGGCCAGGTGGATCGTTCGGAGTGTGCCGTTAGAAAATGTTGGGAGCAGTGGACACGAGAAGGTACCCACGTGCGGAGAATCGGGTCTGGAGCGACCAGAAAGACCACGAGAAGAGAGGATCGAAGGATCGTGCGGCAAGCACTCGTGGACCCCACAGTGACTCGTTCAACGATTCGAGCAGACGTAGGCGTAGCAATTGTTCCCCAAACAATTTCCAGACACCTTGCAGAAGCAGGTCTAAAATCCAAGCGCCCTTTTCGTGCACTCCCTTTAACACCGGAACATCGGCGACTGCGTCTACAGTGGTGCCAAGCCAGATCAACGTGGAATGTCACCAGGCCCGTAGCCAGGATTTTCTTTCGGGAGGGGCTCAATTTTGGAATTTTTTCTGTTCTTACAAAAGTAATTTTAATAATATTTAGTAAAAAATTTAAAAATAATCTAGCCCTATCCTAATGTCTGTTTCTACATAGGATACTTGTTAACTCTGTCAAATATTGTTATTTCATATTTAATTTTTTCAATTTCTGTTGCAATTTTTTATTTTTAAGAGCGCTTTCAGCTTCCAAACCGATTTGAAAACCGGAGTGTTTTTAGAAAAAAATTTCTGCAAAACTTAAAAAGCACAAACTAACAATGTTTGAGATGAGTCTCAAGCAGGGGAGAGGGGGCCACATTTGAACTGGGGGCATCTTTGAACACTAAATATTTTCCTTCAAATAAATTATTTTCTAAAAATGTCTTTGGCAATACATTACTATTGCTTCAGTGCAATAAGTATACAAAGCTCATCCATTTTGTATGCACAGTACTGTTTAAGCAAGATATATATTTTTCTCCCTCTTGAATCTAAACTTAAGAAAATAACGTTGTAAGATTTTTGTTCAAATTTTGATTTATTGTTCAACACTTAAATAAAGATGTAATCTTTAGTTTGTAATTTTTGTTTTATTCAAATTCATCAGCCGAATTGAGTAAACCGTTGTAATGTTGAACGCCATGTGATGGAGCACCATTGAACATCTAAAATTATGAAGTAAAGAGTTGTTGATGTACCTTAATGTTACTATTTTTAGAATTTTTTCTATGTGAAAAGAGGTTAATTAAGAATATCGAAGAACATGAACTTATACTGTTAACAATCCTTCTTTACTGCAAACATGTATTATAATCTCTGGATGTATCAGCGATTGGAAGTTTCAAATCTAAATTGATGATGGCATTCATTTATTTGATGAACATTTGATTTCACAATAATTATTCATGGTTTAGTAGGTTTGTCTAACAAAGCCTATACTCTTTCATTTACTCTTTCCCAAACTACGGAATTACTAGTACTTTTGTACTAGATAAAACGGAATTTAAGTCAAGTTTTTTTCATAAAAAGTGTGAATGAAGAATTTTAATTTTCCAGAAGCATCAGATATCACATTGGTGTATTGGAGTACAAGGATATTTTTAAAAAGTTTTCTCAAACAAACATAACTGGAGAGACATTTTGTGTTGTCTCAACAATGATTTTTGACATCAACTTTGATGGATTTGAGTTTGGTTAAATAATAGAAAAATTATTAGTTTTAATAAAATATAGTTATTAAATTTTATCCGTATTATTTTATATTCCTGAAACATATGCAGTGTTTTATGAAAACTCTCAATATTTTCATATTTTACTCATTTGTTCAAAAGTGCCCTTTACTTGTTCAAAAATACCCCTACATGGGACAGGTTTGAACAGAAATCTTTCAGCTTTTTAAATCCTCACAATTTTTTTAATTTATATGGAAAACTTTTAATTTATGGTTTATATGATGAAGAAATGCACTGTTTTTATTATGTAATACTTAAAAACGCAAAAAATATAATTCAAATAAGAAATGTACTGATTTTTTTTAAAAAATGTTCAGATGTGCTCCCCTCTCCCCTATCTTATGAAGAAAAACGTTGTAAAATATTGAAATGCAAACAAATAATATGTATTGATTTAAAACACAGGATTAATGTTAACGTGCGAGAATCTGACATTACGAGTGCGAGGTCTTGAAACTATTCATCCATAAATGAAATAAATTACATGCATTATTATTATTTTTTAATTATTTGCTACAGCCATATGTAATCATAAAATTTATGTTTGTATTTCACATTCTCTGAGTATAATAATTAAAAGTGACAAGCGTGATAAAATAAATGTACTAGCAGTGTTGAATTCAGGGATTTTTGGGGCTTCGGGGGGGGGGGACATTATAGCGTTCCGGGGGGGAATTGTACTTTTTGATGGTTGAAAACACAAAATCACAAATTTTCTGGGATGGGACATCTCATTTCCCCGGGGGAGGGGGAATGTCCAATATAGTGTAATACCGTCTCGGGCAAACTCCTGAATTCAACACTGTTTACTAGTGCAACAGAAGCACTCATCATAATTTCTTCTTAGCCATGATGCTGATTGACTTATCAAGAGTTTCTGTAATTTCCCAAAGAATAGAAATCATGGAAAAACTACTCAGTCTGTCATCGACCATAACGCTTCAAGTCAGATTTAATTATTTTCTTTGTCGAAAAATACATTTCAGCACTGTCTTTTGATACTCGGCTTTCCACCAAAACTGTCAGCAAGTGTTTGATTTTATCGTAATACGTCACATTACAGTACTAAAACTTTTAAAACTCTGTGTTGGCGTCAACATTAGCAATTTGCTTGCACCCTAATTCACATTCAGCTTTCACTTGCTACATTGAAACTTTATCCTGAAAATATTGCATCGGATTCTCTAATTTGCTTTCTTTTTCAAGTAAAGCACATCCTGGAAGATATAACTGGGAATCTCTTAGAATATCTTTATTCGAAATGAATCTATAATTTAAATTTTGAATAAGACTTTCTACATGGGGAAATAAGACCGTGATATTGTAATACCTGTCAGTGAATGTAATTTGAGGGTTTGTACCTGTTGCCTGTCTAAATGTCAGTCTTGGGATCTTTATTTTAGTTTGGAAGATGTCTTCCCGAAGTTTTGATGTACAATAAAATCTCACAAAAGATTTCTACTTCATTTTTCTGCATATTTATGTAAAACAATTAGGCATCTTTTAGCATGGGTTACAGTCAATATTATATCACGAGTTTTTTTTTTTTTTGAAGAACTGACTATGATTGTCAGACAGAAAACCTTCTGACAAACAGACAAGCTTATGAGAAAATGATTCTTCTCCCTGACTGCCAAAAAAAACTCCAGTTGTTGAAGAAATCTTCCATGTGTTTTTTGAAATACTTTCTGAGCTAATACAAATGTATTTAAGTAGCTCAAATAAAATCAACATGATTTCATACCTCTTGATAAAATTTGTAGCACAAATTCGGAAAAGTTACATTCTTTTGTTTTCTAGGATATATGATGCAATTGCTTCTTGAAGCGCTAAATTTGCCTTCAGGTGATTTTTAAAAACTTTTGTCGCTGCTTTAACAAGTCCATGCATGATATTTTCGAATGAATGAAATCAGCATGTTGTTGTACAAGGCAAGAGTTAACCAATGGCTTGAATGTTCTGCGCTTAAAATGTCCATAGTTTCAAAAGCAATTAAGCTAAAACAGATCGCAATATATATTTTGATAATTAATACTTCACTAACTGAATCTCAGAATATTTGATTTCATTCTGAGTTTCTAGGGTGAAATAAATAGCATTTCTAAGGATATTTATAATATCTCGTTTCAATTTATTCGCTCCAGACTTTGCTCGAAACATTAAAGAACTCTTAACTAGTCTTTTTTATACCAATTTTTCTAAAGTTAGAGGATCATCATCATGGTCAGTGGCTATTTTATTCTGCACAAAATAAGATTGTGTCAAGTATTAGTCAAAGAGCTGCTCTAATTTCTTTTTTTCCTGGAGCTCTTTGAAAACTCAACAATGAAATAATTCTATTTCTATTTTCCTGAAAAGAATCTGAAGTTTGTTTGTTAAAATAACATAAGGTTTGTGATAATCTAATTGTATATGTTTTAAGAAAAACATTTAGCCTTTTTCCAATGACTGAAACATGTAGAAAATAACTATTAATAACACATTGCTCAGTGGTGCACAAAACAGGAATTTTAATATACATTTGTACAATTAAAATAAAATAAAACTTTCAACGTTTCGCGCCGTCTTCAGGAAAATATAGTAATGGAAGGACTACGTTTGCATCTTGATCTCTCGATCAAGATGCAAACGTAGTCCTTCCATTATCATATTTTCCTGAAGACGGCGCGAAACGTTGAAAGTTTTATTTTATTTTAATTGTACAAATGTATATTAAAATTCCTGTTTTGTGCACCACTGAGCAATGTGTTATTAATAGTTAAATTTTATGGTGCAACTGTCCTATATATATTTATGTAGAAAATAATCTTCCTAATTTTTCGTGATCTTTCGTATGCCGTATGCGTATTATACCTAATTTTTCTTAGTGAAATTAATGATAAGAAATTACACTTGATCGAATTTTACTGCGCATAAAGACAGTAAAAATTACTTTTTAAAAAGAATTTATATTTTTAGTGGTACATACCTATTACAAAAACAATATATATCCAAATAACTGATATAATGAAGGATTGCCGAACTGTAATTCAATAAATGGATATTTTTACATCTAAAAATGCAATTGATTGTAATGTAATAGAAAATAAAAACAAACAAAACTTTTTTTTTTTATCATACAGGTAATTTTGTATTTTCAAAGTTTCGGGAGGGGCTTCAGCCCCCTTAGCCCCCTCCCTGGCTACGTGCCTGAATGTCACAGATTGGCAAAAGGTTGTGTTTAGTGATGAATCCCGGTTTGTTTTGGGGACAGATGACAACCGTGTACGGGTGTGGAGGCGCCCTGGTGAGCGGTACAATTCCTCCCACACTGTTCCACGTCACACTGCCCGCACAGCTGGTGTAATGGTTTGGGGGGCCATAGCCTATGATAGCCGGTCCACTCTAATTGTGATTCATGGAAACTTAACGGGCCAACGTTATGTTGATGAGGTGCTTCGACCCCATGTAGGACCTTTCCTAAATGGTCTCCCAGGGGCGATTTTCCAACAAGATAATGCTCGTCCGCATACAGCAAGAGTTGCTCAAGACTTCCTACGTCAATTTCAGACTCTTCCATGGCCGGCCCGCTCTCCCGACTTGTCCCCTATAGAGCATGTGTGGGATCAGCTAAAACGTCAGATGCCATCGTGTCATTCGGTGCATGATTTGGTGTTGGCTGTGCAAGATTTATGGACCCATCTGCCTCAGGACAACATCAGGTGTCTAATCAACTCTATGCCGGACCGTGTGGCGGCATGTATTGCAGCTGGAGGTGGTCCAACGCGCTATTGAAGTTGCCCTGTATTTGCGTCGTTGCACACCCTGTATTTGTTTAATTGTCTTTATTTTGAGATCAAGTCAATCTCTCATCCGTATCATTATGTGTATTAAATTTCATTTCAATCCGATGCTTTCTTCTTGGGTCGCTATTTTCAATGTTCCTGAGAACTTTAAAATTCTTTATTTGAAAAGAAAACTGAAATATTTGTTGTTCACTAATAAAAATAAATAAATAATGATTAAAATTACTTTCTAACATTCGAAACTTACGTTCCCCCCCCCCTTCCAGAATACAAAGGAATTTACTTTTTTTTAAAATCTTTATTTTACATAAAAAATCTTTTCAATTTATTGTTCCGATGTCGCAAAAATAATTAATCATATAACGTATACCCTATTTCTGAATTTCTCATCCCCTCCTCTCTTTGCCCCCCTCCCGCCTTTTCAGCTTTCTGATTGTCAAATATTTAAAAATATATATTTAAAAAAATATTTATTTAAAAAAATGCCAGGCTCGTTGGTCATTAATACATGAAAAATAATCTAAATCTACAATCATTTATGCTTCCCCTCCCCCTCTCATACTGAGAGGGAAAGAGATCCTTGAGAAGCATAAATTGTGATTTGTTAGGCTTTAAACTTAAAATCTTTAAGTTATTTTTCTTTCTATGTAAAAAAAAAAAAAAAAAAAAAAACTATTGTTTTGTTTGTTGTTTTGTAGCGACAATAAAGAAGTAATTAGTAATATCAATAATCCCTATTAGTGAAATTTCCGTTTCTCTTCTTCCCATATCCCCCATATAAAATTCAAAATTTCAAAGAAATGCATATTCGTTGATATCTAATAACATTAAATATCTCCCTTCTCTCCCCCCACCCCCCACCTTAAAATAATAATTCTGCCTCCCTCGCGCCACAGCACACTACAAAAAGAGTGCACTAATAACTCTAATAAAGTTTGTAAGTACCTCAAAGTAAAGATACTTATACGAGAAATCTGTGGTAATTAGGGAAAGGAATCGTTTTTGCCACCCAAATAAGCGAGCAGCTGAAGCGTGACGTCACATGCGCGTGCTCTATTCATTTAAATCATTTATTAGAGTTAAATGACTTAAATTCTCTAATCTGGCGCTAAAGGCATTTAAGTAAAATGTCTTATAAAATGTCTTTGTCTGACGCAGGAGAGAGAGATGGACTTTCATGATGGATTTCCATGAGGAAGATTTCCAAGGTTCCAGGGGGTAAAAATAACAGAGGATGGATATACGCTCTAAGCAGAGGAGCAGAGGGTATACTCTAGGGTCTCTCAAGGCAGAGAGTATACTCTAGAGTGTGTATACTATAAGCTTTATTGAGAAACATAGGGTATACGACGTGCCTTTAAAAAATCCAGAAGTTATACGGAGTATACCCCCATATACCCTCCGTGGTCTGCACCTCTCTTATGGGTTACACTTGATTCTGAAAGCAAATAATAGTTCAGTACAAATAACAGCAAGTTGATACTAGTGATTAGTTAACACTAAATGATTTTTGAATGTTGATGACTCCATTTTATTTAGTTGTTGTTCTTGAACCGGCTTCACCAATTTATCACATTTAAAAGGGTATTTTTTCCAATGGATATTTAACAGTGCATGATAGTACAGAATTATTTCGAATATTGTTGTTAAAGGTTGGAACATTTTCGTAAACAAATCTTGCGAATTAAATTCAATATTGATTTAGCGATCATTACGATTTTTGAACAGTGTCTCTTTCAAACAGCGATCCGCTATTACTGGGAGTATAACTGTGTTTTTTGACTTTAAAAGACTTTCCGTCAACTTATTCTTATATTTTTATATTTTGAACGATTTGACGCATTCAAAATGTCGCTATATTTTATTCCAAAATTTCGGGAGAAATATCCACCGATCATGTTGGAAGAGTTGACCCTTTTGAACACTTTAGAGGATAAATCAGAAATGATAGAAAAGTTAAGCGCTTTACTGGAACTTCCCGTAACAGAATATAAAGAGAGAGAGGCTGTTTCTTCTGAAATACTTGAGATACTCAAGAAATATTATCCCGATTGTCTTCTCGCCATGTTTGGATCATCTATAAACGGATTTGGTGTAAAAAATTGCGACCTTGATTTATTATTCTTGCCTTTTCCGGATTATTCCTCAACAGATCAAGCAAAAACAACAGATCAAGCAATATCTGATGAGAAGATTCCTTTACCAGACCCAGAAGAAATCTTGAATGGAGAAACTTCAAGGGATGTATTGCGCAAGTTCGATGATTGGGACCACTTCAAATTTTTGAAATCTATTCTGAAAAAGGAAAAATCCATTGTGAAAAAAGTCCTATTAATTCCCAGCAAAACCCCTGCTTTGAAAGTACATCACAACAACGGGAAAGTTGTTTGCGATTTGCAAATAAGTAACAAACTTGTCATATTTAATTCTGAATTACTTCAATTTTTGGAGAAAATAGATCCACGCATAAAACCTTTAGTTCTGAATCTGCGCTATTGGTGTCGTTCTTTAGGATTTATAAGGCTGAACTTTTTCTCTAATTATGCATTTATAATGTTGGTGGTTTTCTATCTACAGAATACTAATCCACCTATCCTTCCACCTATTCAGCATTTGATTGATCGTGCCGGGTTTAGTCGCGTTTGTGCTGGCTGGCAAACTGCATTTACCACTGATAAACGCGTGGTAAAGAAATCGAAGAATACTAAAACACTGTTCGAGTTAATGATTGGATTCTTCGAATTTTACTGGAACTTTGACTTTGTACAAAATATTGTTTCCCCGAATTCTGGAAAAATTCTTCCAGTGAAGGCTGTGAAAGAATCCAAAGTGGAAAAGATGAAAGAATTTGAATTATCACCTTTGAATATCCAAGATCCATTTGTGTTGTCTCGTAATATCTGCAAGATAGAGGCTCCGACTTCTGTTATGAAGTTCAAATTTGCGCTTAACATGGCACAACAGATGTTGCAAAACATTCCGGATAAATATAAATTCAGCATGTTTTTTGATTCTGATGAATATCAGAAAGTTTTCGACTTCCATTATGCATTATATGTTATTGGACGCCCCAAGATATGTTTTGTAAACCTTGATTATGACAGCATAAGTCATCTGAGTAAAACTTCAAAGTTTTCTCAGCAGTTGTGGTTTGAAAAGGTTTCACAAGCTGTTTATGAAGTATTACAGTATGGTCTTCTTATTGAATGTGAAGTGACAGATAAGATTAATTATGGAAAGAATGTTGCATCAGGAAAACAAAATGGCATTAAGTCGAATATGCAGGGAAGTTCCACATCAAATTCAGATATTTCCTTGCCTAATCTTGAGTTGATCCAATCAGTTCAGTGTGTCGTATATTCTCGTACATGGATGGGTCGTAAAAAGTTTGCTGAAATCGCTGTAACCAGTGAGGATGTGGATGATTTCAATAGTTCTGTGTTAAAGGCAGAGCATAGTGTATCGAGAGAGCTAATAAAGAATAATCCAACGCTCAACCGATCTGTTCCGTTGATGTGCTTCAAATGTGACTGCTACAAACATACTTGTCCGCAGGTTAGCAATGTCATTATCATGCTCAAACCTTTAACTCTTTCCCGAGAGTTTTATCAAGTTTCATCATTTTTGGCATCGTACATACCGAAGACTGTGAAGAAGATGATACTCACCAACTGATGATTGAATCATTTCATTTTTTGTCAAAAACTAAGAATGATTAAGGGGGAAATAAACATTCTTAGCTGTTACCCAATGAAATTATTTTTTTTTTCCTGTCATGAAGCAAAAGTGATTGTCTGAATTTACTCTTATTTTAAGAACTTGTATCGTGTGTTTCCTGATTTCAGGACTTTAAAATTTTTTTTCAATTACACATGTGAAAATCTACATAAATTTACCTTTTAATAACGGCCTTGCTGCAATGCAAAGCAATAAAATTGAATTGGATAAGAAAACCAGTATCATTTTTCTGAAATTTTCATTTTAAAAACTCATTGAATTGTAATTTTTTTTTATTTTAATGAAATGCATAAACATTTTGTTCATTATTGATTATGACATCATTTAATACACCTATATGAATAAACCATATAAGATTAAAATTATTTTATAGATTGCACTATAATTTTTGTGAAATGGTAAGAATCATATTTGCAAGTTCTTGCACTTCTTTAGAAAAACTGAATTATGGCCAAACTCCCTTTAAAAAGGAAGAAATTTACAAATTACTTTAGCATGTTATTGTGTTTTTGTGATTTTCATGTATGTTATTAGTTACCATTGAAATTAAATAGTATCTTATCATTCCCCATACTTTCCTTTTTTTTTGTGTGCGTGTGTGTAGTAACTTCATGTTCTTTGTAATATAGCCATTGCTTGATTATATATTGTTTTATTAATATAGGCCTTGAACTAGATTTTGAATTTTTCTTTATAAAGACTAGATGGTACCTGTCAAGATTTGGCGGGTTTTTATTAATTAGTTACTTTTAAAGTAAGTTTAAAAAAGTTATGTGGATCTAAATTATCTATGTGATTGCTATAATTCAAGGTTTTAGATTAGACAGTTGTGCCAGCCTAACCTAATCAATAAATGAAGTGAAAAAAAATTAAATTTGTAATTTTAATTATAGTTGCTTTTTAGCAAAAGTGTAACTCGGGTATTTATTTTTGGTAATTTTCTCAATTTTTGGAACAAATAATAATATTTGGTATTTTCTAAATTTTTTAAACTACTTTCAGGGATATGTTTAGGAAAATTTTAGGTCCTCTAAAGGACCCTTCACAAAATAATTTATCTTAAAACCGGGCCCTTCACAAAAATTTTTATCACCAAATACTACCCTTCACAAAGCATTTTATCTCCAAATAGGTCCCTTCATAAAATTATTTCTCTCTTAAATTGACCTTTCACAGAATTTTTTTACCTACAAATTGAACTTTTCACAAATTTAATCATTTAATAATAAAATCTGGTTTGTAAATAAGCAGTTGAACTCACCAAAGAGCATATTACTTAGCTTTTTATGTATATGAAAAATAGAACCTGAAGACATCGATAATTTAAAATTCACAAAATTCTGACTAGAATTTTCACAAATATAAGAAAAATATTCACAATTTCACAAAACATTATTCTGTGAGAAAAGTCTGGACAGACACCCGACTTTTAAAAGTTTTCATTAATTTTATTTTCATCAGGTTCATTCTAAAACCCCAAATATACAATTTCTGGCTACAAACAAACGATTCATAGTACTAAATATTTTTTAATTGCTTTAATTTTATGTAACATTTTTATGCATGATTTAATTATTAAACCATGAGTACCAAAATAATTCATTTATAGTGCTTGTATGAATATTTTTTTCATCCTGTTTTCCCTTCTTTTTTTCAGAAAATAATGAATGCTTTACTTAGTGAACACACTGACTCATACACACACATGTTTATATATGTATATGCAGGGGTGGGGAATTTTTCCATATTCTTACCAGCCAAGGAATTATTTCAAAAGCCTGCAAGATGCAACACACACGCAGTTGAAAATAGTTATGACAAAATCGCACGCGATTACAGACAAAATTACTATTAATACAATGCACTTTCATAATTTTTTTTCTATAATATTAGGAATTATATATTACAGAGGTAGGATTAATATTAGATAGAACTAAATGCCATATTTACACTGTAATAATTTGGAAAGTTAAAATATCTAGACTAAAAAAGTGTTTCTGATAATGTGCCTATTGCCTACAGTTTTTCAAAAACTAAAAATGCACTCGCCAATGGCGAGCAAAATGATGTATTTCCCCACCCCTGTATATATGTATTATAAAGGGTGTCTGAAAAGTCTGGAAACGGCCAAATAATTCGAGAAATATATATGAGATTGAAAAACGTAAATATACGTGTTAAATATTTTTAAATAAGCTACTCAGTGATACCAAATTTGACCTTCGTAACCGACCCCCTGAGGGTCAGAGGGGGTCTAACTTTGAAATCTTAAATTATAACCCCCATTTTTTATTGCAAATTCGGATTGTACGGACAAAAATACGTAACTTTTGTATTTGATGTTTATTTCAAATTTCAAATCCTCGTTTATCACGGTGTATTCGAGCATATTAAATCGATACATATTTCGGCTTTTCCAACGGGATTTTCCCTAATCGAAACTGATTGGGCAGAATTTTTGACGTCAAATTCCCCGTCTTTTGCAGAAATAGTGTTTCCTGAAAATCACCCGTGGCGATTATTTCAATAGTGCTACACTGTTAAAAATCTGACCCATTTGCTGCAGCGTCACTCCACAGCTATTATAGAATATCTCTTTTGTGACCAATGAGAGTGCTCCATAACACAGTAAAGTAATTGTTTTCTATAAAAGTGGTGGAGTGACGATGCAGCAAAAGTCTCAATTTTTTACAGTGTACTTTACTGTGTTATGGAACATTCTGATTGGTCATGAAACAGGTATTCTATAAAAGCTGTGGAGTGACGCTACAGCAAATGGGTCAAATTTTTAACTGTGTAGTACTATCGAAATAATCGGCACGTGTGATTTTCAGGAAACGCTATTCTTGCAAAAGACGAGGAATTTGATGTCATAAATTCTCCCCAATTAGTTTCGATTAGGGAAAATCCCGTTGGAAAAGCCAAAAAATGTATCGATTTAATATGCTCGAATACACCATGATAAACGAGGATTCGAAATAAACATCAAATACAAAAGTTGCGTATTTTTGTCCGTAGAATCAAAATCTGCAATAAAAAATGGGGGTTATAATTTATGATTTCAAAGTTGGACCCCCTTTGACCCCCAGGGGGTCGGTTACGAAGGTCAAATTTGGTATCACTGAGTAGCTTATTTAAAAATATTTAACACGTATATTTACGTTTTTCAATCTCAAATGTATTTCTCGAGTTATTCGACCGTTTCCAGACTTTTCGGACACCCTGTATATACAAGGTTCATAATCATAGAATCATACTATACTCATCAGGAGAATATGGGATTCCTGGAAAAATCAGGGGATGAATTTTAGGTTGTAAAAATCAGGGGATAATGCAAAAAAATTTCCAAACCTGGGAAAACCTGCCAAAATGACAGTCTATTCTGGGAAATTGGGGGGAAATTGTTACTGTTTGCATGCTTTATAATCATATGTAATATCAAAATGTCGTTAATTGTTGATATGGAAAAATTGTACATCCTGGAAAATACATCAGGGGATTTTTTTCTTGGGGTGTGTTCAGCGCAACTTACCAAAATAACCAATGTTACCAACCGATTGTAGGGCAGTACGAAATCGAATTGTGGCACCAATGAAAACTATCCTGTTAAATTGTAGCTGACGTCACACTTCACCTTGATTTTCATTTCTTACTTGTCTACAATCGGTAAGTGACCGGTAACTAACTGGTAAGTTGTGCTGAACACGCCCTTGGAAAATGAGTATGAACCCTGATATATATATACATATACATACAGGACTACGATTATTTTATTGAGGTGCCTTGGACCTAATCCCCACATCCCTGACACATAAGAAGGTGTGCAGTCGGTAGTGAAGAGACCATAAAGTGAATCTATATCTTCTTGATAATGCTCCTACGAAATATATAACAAAATATCACATTGTTGACGAATTCAATTTATTTAGAGGATAGTTACATGAAAAATATTTTAGCTTAAATATTTTAATATAAAATTGTGAAATCGCTTGTAAAATAATTTATCAGACTCTATAATTTTATAGCCATTACTTCAGATAAAATTGTTTGACATATGATTTCTGTTTACATGATCCATAATACTTATTTTTATTTCTATAATTTACGTGTTTTACTATTACTTACCCATCATACATAATATAGGGTAAAATCGTGCAATTGTTTTGAAAATTTAAAATATTTTTTTTTTTATGGATTTACATGTTTCAGATACTGGAGATTTCCGAAAAACATATTTTTAGAAAAAAAACGCTCTATTTCCAGAACAAATTGAGATAGACTTGAAATTTTGTATGTACTCAGTGAGTGAGAATGGGACGAAGCCTGTTTAATATCACTAACCTCAATTATCCGGAACTACTTTTTTCCTGCTCTTGAAAAATTCATTCTGATGACAGGTATATAAAAAATTATCAAACTTTTTATTTTAAGGCGTAGGCGTAAAAGGCAATAAAAACACACAATTTTCGCATAAAGAACAAAGTCGATCGGATTTTTAGTTGCCGAGATATTTATAATCCTGTTTTCCCCATTATTCTATTTTTTATGACACTGTATTTCATTCAAATTTCAATTCAAAGATATATTTTAATTGGAAATGAGACGCTTAATCCGACACAGTAAACTGTTAGTTGATAGGAATATTTTTTTGGAGTTATAAGGATGCATGCCTGTTTGTGTTCCGGGGATTTTATGAAAAGTGCCCCAGAAATTCCGGAGTTAGTTACAACAAATCGGCATGCTTTTTTTAACTTTTCTATGAAGCTTTCCTTTCATCTGGACATTAGTAGCTGGGAAGCTTGATTCAAAAGTAACAAATCGCCCTTTAGTTTAAAAAATAGCGCCTCTCTTGCTCCTCATTAAAAATCTAGCGCCCCTCTTTCCCCTCATTTGAATAAACGCCCTTACTGCTGTTGCGTCCGAACTGAATGCGCGCCTGCTAGTTGTCTTCTCATTCATACATTTAAGACCGCACGTTCTCAAAGCATGCATTGCGGTAGACAAGTCTTTGACAGGTCAAGTTTTTTTATAAGATTTTGTTCTGAAATTTCCAAGAACTAAAAACATTCTGTTCTTTTTTTTTTTTTTTTTTTATATATATCATGGATCAGAAAATTGAGGCATAAAAAGTATCGCGAATTTCAACAAATGATTGCCGAAAATTTTTGTCAATCGTTCACACACACACACACAAAAGAAAAAAAAAAGAAATGAAAATAAAGAAAAAAAACGCGAATTTCATCAAGGAATTGAGGAGGAAAGCGTATTTCGTTTTAGAATTGCGAGAAAAATGCTAACTTCGACAAAGGATCGCCAAAAAGGCGTGAATTTCATCAAAATGCAGCAGACAAAAGTGTAAATTTTGAAGAATCTAAAAAAAAACTTCGAAGTTCGTCAAGGAGCCATCGAAAGGATGCCAATTTTGTCAGAATATCGGGTGTAAAATAGAAATTTTGTTAGAGAGCCATGGAAAAACGCGAATTTTGTTAAATGATCGCGGACAAAAGACTAATTTCGTCAAATGACCGCAGAAAAAATGCTATTTTTCAAAGGGCCGTTGAAGAAACGCGAATTTTACCTAAGTATAGAGACAAAAAGCGCGAATTTCATCAAAATGCCTCGTAAAAATGCAAATTTTATATCAAAGGTTTGTAGAAGAGACATTTTTTTTCGCGACTCTGCGAAATTCACGTTTTTTTTTTCTTTTCTATCGTAATCCCTGAACGAAATTCGTATCTTTTCACGATTCTCTGTCAGAATTTGTTTATTTCATGCGATTCTATAACAAAATTTGCATTTCCCCCCCAATAATTTGTCAATAGTTGCGATACGTTTTATATTCGAATTTTCGGAGTTTTGACCGTTTTTTTTAATTTCCGAAATGACTGGCTCAATTTTTCTTGATTTTGTGGAAAATCTGATTAGAATCACAGAGGTGAAAAAATATGAAATTCACAGCAAATTTTCTGAAAGGTTACAACAGAAGTGGGAGAAAAGGGGGAGCAATTCCATTCCCGGCACAAAGTTATGTGCTTTTTTTTTTTTTTTTTTTGCGCCCCTATTTTGAAATTTGCATCTTTTTGCGATCGTTTGACGAAATTTAGCGTTTTTTCGCGATCTTTTAACAAAACTTGCCTTTTTTACGATCTTTTTACAAAATTTGCCGTTTTTTGCGATCTTTTAATAAAATTTGTCTTTTTTTTATGATCTTTTAACAATATTTTCTGTTTTTTACAATCTTTTTAAAGAATTTGTTGTTTTTCATTACTTTTTAACAAAATTTGCCATTTTTTTACAATTTTTTTAACAAAAATTTTCCGCTTTTTTCGCGATCTTTTAGCAAAACGTGCCTTTTTTTCGCAATCTTTTAGCAAAATATGCAGTTTTTTTGCGATCTTTTAGCAAAATATGCTGTTTTTCGCGATCTTTTAATAAAATTTGCCGTTTTTTCGTGATCTTTTAACAAAATTTGCCATATTTTCGTGATCTTTTAACAAAATTTGTCATTTTTTCGTGATTTTTTAACAAAATTCTTTTTTGGTGGATAGGAATAAATGTGCAAGGGGTGAAAAAAGGTAACATTTTTTCATGATTTTATAGTTTATAAATATTATAGGAGTAAAATCCACAAAAGAATAAAATATTTGAATGTTAAAAGCAATTCTATGTAATGGCTCATGGGATACTTATGAAGTTAATCGGCGATTATGATTTATATACTATTGTAACTTATTTTAAAAAAATGAAGATTTATTTTTTCAGGGGATTTAATGAAGTGTTACAAACAGGCATGAGGATGTTTCTTTTATGCAATTCAGTGCTACTTGAGAGGTTTGGTACTTCATATAATTCGTTGAAATTGGTTCATCAGCAATTCATTAATAGAGCATTATTATGTAATTAAAAATATTTAAATATATGTTGAAATTTCGTTTTGGAATTGCAATGCATTTTATAAATAGTGTACATATGTTTTATTTTCATGTGGTATATTATGCATATCAATGATGGGTAAATATTATGGTGGCCCCAATCGATTAGTTTACAAATGAATTAAATTTATCTGAGCTTCTATATGTGCATGACAGAAACAGGACTGCTGGCTTTCAGCCGGGCCAAAAAAAAAGCTGGCCGGCTTTTTTTGATTTTATCCACTTAAAAAATACCGGCTAAAATTGAAAAAAAAAAAGGCTTTTATTTTTAAAGTGTTAATTTGTATAGAATCCATATTAAATTTGGATTGATTTATTTTTAATACATTTTTAATTATTTACTACTAAAAAAATTAATAAATTTCTATTTAATTTTTCAAATAAATAAGTCTTTATAACCGCTAGAAGTCAACTGTGAAAGCATTATGTCTGAAAAAATATATAAATCTTGGAAAAAAGAAAATATACTCAAAATATGTATTTTTAACTTCTATATGTTATAATTCTACTTATATTACACATTCTTAAGAATTATATTTAATTGAATTATGACAAAATGTAGCACATCAAAGCATCATGGAAACATTCTTACAGGTCAATATGTAAAAATTAAGTCATAGAATGAACAATGTTGAAAGAGAAAATTAGGAAGGATTCAGTATTTGAGGAGAGTTTTATACATAATTATATAAAATTAAACAACAACAAAAAATTTCTAATAAAATTTGTTGAATTAAAATTTTGAATAGCTCTTTGTTATTTAAAAGTGCATATATGCCCTCTTGCAGGGCCGGTGACAGATTTCACGGGCCCCTGGGCAGGCAAAAGTTACGGGCCCCTACAAGAAAACGTACAAAAATTTGCCGCTTATTCGAATCATCGTATAATCGAATCAGTGATTTTTTTTAATTTAAGAACGAAACGTTTATTGTCTTTTATTTGAATCAAGGCTATTCTCTCTAATTGAATCAGATTTACATTAACAAACAGCTTTAATTTAAAAGGTGATTATTAAACTTTGAATTTTGACATAAATAGATTTACTTCAAGGAAGTCTGAAATTTTACATTTCATCAACTTGACAATCTCAATGTTTGTGACACAAATTATTTGCAAACAAAGACGCTTAATTTCAATCAGTCGTTAAAAAATAAAAAAACGTCCCCTATAAAAAACCCTCCCCTATAAATGTGATGCATCTGTAATGATTCGAACTACCGATTAACTAGTATGTTGAAGTATACGAAATAATATTTGTGCATTTGAAATGAATGTAAAATTAATTAACAAATTTTATTTTATTACATAAAATCGTAATTTAGAATATTTTTAAAAAGTTTTCTGCTCACATCATCATTTTAAATTTCGATTTATCAGAATTAGAATATTATTATTATATGGAGATAATAGCAAAATTGTTAAAACAAACTGACACGCAATGAAAGACTTGTTTTCTTAATAGAATGCTACACTGTAAAAAAAAAATCTGCAAAGGTACTAAACCTTTTCTAGGAAACTGGGATTCCAAGAACTTTTCCTGTAACAGTAACAGCAAAAATTCAAGTTTCAGAATCGATTACATGAATTTTTCCAGTTATCGTTACATGAAAAGTTCTTGGAATCCCAGTTTCCTAGAAAATGTTTAGTACCTTCACAGATTTTTTTTTACAGTGTAGACCACGAACGGTAATAATAATTTCACGACTTTGTGACATAGCAATCGCGCTCATAAGTGTTTCAGAATATTTAAATAAATTTCATATACAAAAATTTGCTGAAAAATACCAGTATGAACTGATTAGGTACTGGGGTATCGCAATAGACTAGCATGTGCGCTTGAATCTAATCGAAATACTTTGAACGACGTATCATTTTGTCATAAAAAATCCATAGGTATCTTTAATTTTTAATTTTGAAATAAATTTTTAAGTCAAATATGGCTTAAAAAATTTGACTCTACATTAAACAACAGATAAAAAACTGAAAAAAAAAACATTTAATATAATTTTTAATGGAAAAAGGGAAAATAAACTGTTTCTGAGTGGAAATCTTTATTTTCATGATTATGGCTCTTGAGTCATTTTTTCACGATTTTTTATGTGTGTTAACAAAATCACATTGTCAAGTGTATAAAAGATAAAATTGGGAAAAAACTTTAATATTACACTTCAATTTTTATGTAAAGCGGCAAACATTATCAACAACATTTGATTTTTTACTAAGCACAGTAGGTACAGGACTTCTGAAGAAGGTTTTCTGTAGCCTCCCCCCCCCCCCAAAAAAAAAAAAAAAAAAAATTCCCTCCCTCCTCGTTCGTAAAGTTTTTGAGTATAGCTTTACTTAATTTTCCATTCGAGTTTTATTTTATACCTAACAACACCAGCAGATCTTCACTGATCGGTTTTTCCAAAGCAAACAAATGAACAAATTTCTTGTCAAATTGCACCGTTTACGAAAACGTACATTTATGCGAGTTACGTCTATCCCGACTTCGAATCAAACAAATTTCGAATTAATTTTTTATTTCGACACAGATTAAATTCAAATTTTCATGATTCCGTTCATGTTGCCATAGGAAAAGGTTTGATGTTCTTACAACTTGAATTTAATCAAAGCACTATTAAAATTTAAATGAGAATTCTTCGTTTAGAAAAATAAATGAATAAATAAATCAATCGCCGCAGAACGTGAAAGAATGTTAGAAACTGCATAAAATTTTTTCAAAGTTCGCAGGCAACAAAATTTACTGTATTGGGCTAAAAAAACTGAATCTGAACCTTTTTATGTATGTTTAAAAAATTGTCTCAAAAAAGCGGAAAATTGTCGAAAAATGCAAAAATTGACAAAAAAAATTTGCTATTGAATTTCTTTTAACAATGTTAAAACCGCCGCAAAAATCCTAAATACTGCAAAAATAAATAAGTAAGTAAATAAAATAAATAAGAAAGTAAATAAAATAAATAATATGGAAGTCATTTTCATATATATATATATATTCAGTTTGACATATATTATTATACCAGATATTTTAAAAGCTGAAAATACTATAACTTTTATATTTTCTGCTGTGAATGGTGCTGTTTATTCACTATTTATTTTTCTTATTTTTGTCATGCATAAGATTAATATGTAAGACAATCATAACAAATCTCCATACAAATGATTTTCATAGGTATTATTTTAAATATCTAACATAAGCTAAAAAAAAATAAGCCAAGCGCTCAAAGAGTTAAAATATTAGGAGACACTACCGACAAGTTATGCTCACCAACCCTCAAATAATCTGACGATAACAGGTAAACAAGAATTAAAATTACAATGTATTTTGAAAGTGATAAAGATTTAAAAAAAAAATTCACTATAATAAAGTAGTAAATGGATGTTTCAGAAAAAATATACAACTTAAAAATACAATATGAACATAGAATGTATTGTAGAGGTCTGCACGGGCCGGGCCAACACCCCCTATAGTCAGGGGATGTTGGCCGAGCAGACAGATTAGAATAATTTTTTTAACAAGCCAGGCCGGCAAAATAATTGAACGAGCCATACGGGTCGGGCTGGATTGATAAAAGATATTTAGCGGGCCTACCGGCCCATTTTAAAGTTTTAAATAGGAACGATAAAATATGAACTTTTTTCAACGAATATGACTTTAACGAGAGTAAGTGTAAATGCACATCACGAGTCGATACTAGTTTGACAACATCAATACAGAAATGTAACTTGTACAGTGTAGAGATCGGCATCGGACAGTTATATTGTGTGTAACCCGAGCTTAATATTTTTTTAGTAAACCCGTACCGGGCCGAGATCGGGATTGCATTGTTTTTCTACATATAGACGAGCCGGGCAAGAACTAGACTTAATTGTTCTCAAGATGTGTCTGGGCAAGACAAGATGATTTGTAAAATTATTAATAGCGATAAAGAACTTATGTTAACACAATCTTTGGATATGTATATATTTCTTGGTAGTTCTTAAACTCTCTTCTCAATAACGCGAAAGTTTGACACATTTTTTAACTAATTTTTAACTGTAAAAGTATTAAATTGACAATTCTGACTATTGAAGGGATTTGGAATCGAATAGCGTTTTTCATTTTTGGTAAATAAGATACTTGTAGTACCTCGTTAAGCACTTAATTAACACACACACACACATATATATATATATATATAAAACCATTAGTAGTAAACAATATTAATCGTTTGAAATTGACCATTGAATTTAATAACTTATATCACATTGAATATAGTTAATCACAAATTATATGCATGATGAAACGATATTGCTACTCTTAACGGAAAATCCTATTAAGTGGTATCGGAGACCTACATAGTAGAAATCTTTCTGACAGTACACAAAGGTTATGCGCAATAGCATGTATACATATATAAAACCATTAATTGTATTACAATATATGAACCATTGAATTAAAAAACTTATACTACATTGAACATGGAGGAAAAAAATAAATAATTAAAATGAATACAAATGGAATTTGTAGAACCAAAGCAGAATCTTCAGCCCCAAGTACTTTAGAACTACAAATGAAGTGTGCGGTTTCATCTTCGTATTTGCCATGAAAAAGCAAAATAATACGAATTTGGGGCTACCAACACACATAGAACCAAAATTAAATGAAGAAAAAACATCAAAAACAAGGCACATCAAAATTGCTAAATTAGATAGCAAATTGGAAAAAGGAAAAAATTTAAAATAATTATTGTCAACAATAATCGTTAATAATAAATAAATAAATTAATTTATTAAAAACGGAGTATTGTGATAGCAGAAAAAATAAACCACAGACCATAGTTTACCCTATTAAGGTTTAAAACAAAATCAATTAATTTGACATATATATATGCACATAAATTAATAATTTGAAAAGAAATTAGATGAAATTTTAGAATTAAGTTAATTCCATATAAAATTAAGGATTCCCTATTAGAGGTGAAATGGTTCCGAATTTTCTTACGGGCTGGGCCGATAAAAAAATCTGCGGGCCTACTGGCCTGTTATAAATGACACAATAAGAGCTATTTTCAATGAATATGCCTTTGACGAAAATAAGTATAAATGTGCGTTGCAAGCTAATAACAATTTAACAACATCAATACAGAATTGTAACTTGCCGAGGCGGCGAAATGGTTCTGAATTTTTTTACGGGCCGGCAAAAAAATTGAACGGGGCTATACAGGCTAGGCCGGGCCGATAAAAAAAATTTTGGGGCCTACTGCTAGTTATAAATATTTATACAGAAATGACAAAATATGATCTATTTTCAATTAATATGGCCTTAACGAAAATAAGTATAAATGTGCGTTGCGAGCCAATAACAGTTTGACAACATTTATATACAGAATTGTAACTTGTACAGTGTCGTACAGTTACATTGTGTGCAACCCGGGCTTATTATTTTTTTAGCAGACTCGTGCCGGGTCGAGATTAGATTTACATAGTTTTTTAACATACAGGGACGGAAATAGTCCCAATTGTTCTCAAGATATGTAGGGCAGACAACTTGATTTGTCAAATAACTAATAGCCATAGAGATCTTATGCTAACGTAATCTTTGGATACATACTTCATGGTGATTCTTAAATTCACTTCTTAACAACGCAAAAGTTTGACACATTTTCTGATTAATTTTTAACTGCAAAAATATGAAAATGACAAGCTTGACTATTGAAGGGATTTGGAATCAAATACCATTTTTCGCTTTTTGTAAATAAGTTACTTGTATAACCTTATTGAGATACAACAGATTCTTGTCAAATGGTTGACGATTTTTCTCCCTTCCCTTGCTGTCGCTTCCGGAAACTCTATTCAAAAAGCTAACTTTGACCGTATTTTCTTAAATTGCTTGCATAAAAAAATGGATAATGCCATTCGATTACATAGTTTCTGAATAAAAACACCTGCTAATCTTATACATTTAAGGAAAAAAAAATGAATTTAGAATTGAATCAGAAAGCAGCTCCTTTGGATATGAGAATGAATTGGGACATGAAATATTTAATAAAATGATATAGAAATTTTCTCATAAATCTACTTTTATTATACAGCTTTAAAAGTTGAGATGTTTTAACTTTTTTTTCTTTTATTCTAAACCATATAAACTTTTAAATGAATCTTTATTTGAATTTTGGAAATCTAAGAATCTAAGTCATTAATTATCATTAATGTTGCTAATGTGTATTTCCTGTTAAATATACTGTAAAATCATTCCATATATATGTATGCAGTATTCTTTAAAGGTATCTTAATATATATGATAAAAATCTGAGTTTTTTAGAAATAGTAGAAATTGTGACAGGCCTATTTTCACTGATTTTTGCACGGGCAGGGCCGGACCTAACTTAACAGGGCTAACGGGATACTTAAAAATATAAACTGACCAGGCTGGGCCCGGGCTGAATTTTTGAGTTTTACAATGGGCGGGCCCATGCAGACCTCTACTTCCTATGCTCTCAATTTCGGGCCCTTTCAAAACTTTCCAAGAGAAGCATGTGTTTCTCGTGTCTAATCGGTAATCAGAGCCTGTATAGAGAGACTCGGTATCCTAAGGAAATCGCAAGTAATGTGAGCCAGGCTCTAGCAGTTGCATCGTTTGTCCGATAAATGCATCAGTCTTCCTGTCAGTATCAGATGGACCTATTGTAGTCTTGAGGCTCTTTTGCCTAAAGGCATAGGCATTGGGCATGTCTGTGGTCAGAAAAGGTTCCTTTCTAAATTTCTTAGGAAAACAGGAAGTTCCTGGCTGTAAAAAGACGAATGAACGAATTGTCAGCTTTTAAATTAGTACTTACCTCATTACAAGACAAGAAGAGATAAGATGTGTCTTGTTCTATGCAGCGGTTTTGTTACCAATAGTACTATGTCTCTAGTAAAAAATCTTCTCACGGCAATTCTGGGAAACATTTTTTTAGTTTGCTTGTAAATAAAAAAAAAAGGGGTGTAAGTTCAGATTTGGAATAATATGAAATGTCTATATTTTTTCGGTACGGTGCGGGCCCCTCTAGCTCCCAGGCCCCTGGGCAATTGCCCCCTGTGCCCCCCCCTCTCACCGGCCCTGCCTTGCATTAATATATTCATGCATATGCTAATTGAGAATACTGAAATAAATTGTGAAATATTATGAAATATGCATAATTCATATATTATTTTCAATAGTGAGAATGGTGTTATTTTATATGTATGATTTTAAATGTTTATAGGGAATAAAACATGACATTTTAATTAGGGATGACTGAATAGTAATTTTGGCTGAATATCGGATATTCAGCCGACAGGTGAACCGAATACTGAATATTTGGCTAGCCAAATAGTAATTGTTGAGCCGAATACTGAATATTCGGCCAGTTGAATAGTAACTATTCAGCCAAATACCGAATATTCGGCTTTCCAAATACTTTTTAAATTTCAAAGTTTAAAGGTATTAAAATGTTACTTTTTAACCCTCTGAGCATTTTGCGAATGGGTAAAATTATAATGTTGTTTTCTCTGCATTTTGTTTTACATACTCAGAAAAAAAAATTTCAACATTATAAAATAAACTTAATTGCAAATATGAATGCAGTCCTTGAGAGTACTAATAACTCTAAAATGTATTGAAAATTTATTAAATCTATAGAATTATTATCTTAAATATTGCTTATATTGCAGTGAAACCTGCAGCTTAGTGAACAGAATATTACGTTCCAAATACTTAGAGGGTTGAAACAATTTTACATAATGTTTAATTAAAAAACTTGCATTTTGATAAACAAGAGTTTTTTTATAAAAACATTTAGTATTGAAATAAATCTGCCTTGAGTTATTTAAGAAGCACAATTATGAGACTTTTTTAATTAATAAAATTTAAAATTCATGGTTTCTTCTATGATATAAAACAAACATTTTAAAATCAAAGAGAAATAATGAAAAAAAATGGTCAAAGAAAAATTTTACAGTCTCTTAATTGTTCTTTTTCAATAACTCAAGGCAGATTTTTTTTCAATCTAAAGTACAAATACTACTTTCAACTTAATTCTAAATAAAGGAATATCTAGATCTAGCTCATAGTTCTTTTCGTATGAATGATGGCATTTTCCAACCTTCCCATCGTATCATATTTTACAGAAATGAAAGTATGAGAGTTTAAAATATAGTTATGATGTCTTATTTATTGTTAATGCAACAAACGAAAACACAAGTTTGACCTAAAGTGTGATGAAATTCAATGTATTTATGACTCAATAAGTTGATTATGATTATGGTTTCATGAGCAAAAAATTGCCTTGATAGCTATTACTATTCTCAAAAGTTTTTCTTTCTTGTTTAAGGACTTTTATTTGGGAAAAGCAAGAAACAGATTATTTACTAAACAAACTTTAGGAATTGCATTCGCTCATCATTTATTCCTAAGGAGAATCCTAATAAATCACCATTTTAATCCTTCTCATGGTTAATTTTCTTAAGTTATATTTTACAAACAACAAATAAATAATGTAAAAGCAATCTGTTTTATTTAAATATGATTTTCTTTCTAATTATATTAAATTTATTTATAAATTGACAGTAAAAAATAGAAATTGTGAAAGTTTTTGAAAATGTGTTTTAAAAGGTTTTTATTAAGTATATTTTATTGGATTCGGTCGAATACTTTGATATTCGGCCAAACCGAGTAGTTCAATATTCGGCCTAACCAAATATTTGGTGCATCCCTTCTTTTAATAACTCTTAAAATTAGTTAAGTAATAAAACATGTAACTAAGTAACCATTGTTCTCTTTAATTTTATAAAGCAGTAAAAATGGAAAAACAAGGATGGGATTAAAGGTCAATGTGAATCAGAAAAAGCACTTGGTATGGCCATTTTATAATTTATCTGACATATTTGCAACTCTGACTATAAACCACTAGCAACTCCATCAATGTGTTATTCTAATATTAATGTCTTTATTAATGAAAAATTGGATTATAACCCAATTTCTCATATTGAATCATAATTAAAATCCCAATTTTTCATTTTAATAAGTAAATTTATTAAACTGAAAGTAAATTAAACATAATTAAAACTAGTTAAAAGACACTTAAAATGTGTAGCTTATAATTAAAATGCTTCACTATATAAAAGCCAATTTTGGCCAAAAAAAGCCGGTTAAAACCAATAAAAGCCACCGGTCTGGCTTTTTTTTATTTTTAGCTGGCTTTTTTGCAACCCTGGACAGAAATAAGTATATATAGTGATTGGTGCTGCTACCTACTGACAAAATGTTTAAATATTTGTTTTTTCCAAAAATAATTTTTCAAAATATTGTTAGCTATTAGACTTTGCAAATGTTTCAATTTTGTGAAAAAATAAAACATTTTTTTTTTCTTGTTGTCATTATTATTTTAACTATGCGATCTTTAACAATTTTCATGAATTTTATTTTTATCAAACTGTCTCTAAATTCCTAAACTTGAAACTTGCTGCTTGACGTTGGTAATCACTTGAATTTTCTTTTACATTTTCTTGTATTATTTAATTATTCAACTATTGATATCAAGATAATTTTGTTTATAGTTTTTATATAAATAGTTTCTTTCTTTCTTCTTCTTTTTTTTTTTTTTTTTTTTTTTTTTTTATAATGAATATTTTTCTATATAGTATATACAGAAATATGCCATCTTGATGAAGATAATTCAAACTGTAGCAAAAATTACGTGTAAAATTAAACTTGCGAAAGTCTCAGTTTTTTGAAGAAATGCAGATATGTAGTATTTTCTATTTTATTTTATTTGTTTAACTGCACAATCCATAAAATTTTTCATTAATTCAATTTTTATCAGTCTCCCTCTAAAACCTTAAACTTGCTGTATGAAGCTGATAATGTATAACATATAGTTTTCAATTATATCAATTTAATTTTGCATTTTCATGAATTATTTAATTACTAGTAAATCTGCAGATCAGGAGCCTCAACGTCAGCTTTGCACATCATTTTATTTAAACACACTTTGGGTAATATTCAACTTTCTAGAAACTGTAGTTTAAAATTTTCAAATTATGTAATTATTTATAAGAATAAGAAGTTTTCAGCCATCAAAAGCGTTAAATTAAAGATTTTATTATGTTAGGATATTCTGGAATTTTCATGATCTATTATTTATTTTTGTTATTATTATTATTACACAGTAGATTTCTTCAGGGGGGCTCCGCCGAACCCCCCGTAGTCTCATTAAATTTAAATTTGTAACTTTCTATCAATTTCCTAATGGTTATCATATATCTTTATACGTTTTGATTTATAAGGAAAAATAACAGTTTTAATAAGCAGTTTTCACTATCCTCATACTTCTACATACCTGCCCACCACAAACATTTAAATCTGATGTATCAGGAACTTTTGAAAGTGTAAACTCAGTAATCTAGGGTTTTACAATTTTGTTTCCAAAAAAAAGAAATTTTGATTGCATTTTGTGGTAGTTATCGTGGACAGACAGAAGAACAGACTGACAGGCGGAAAACAATAAATTTTGTGTCGCCAAAATAAGCATTCACTGAAGTTTCGGCAATGACTTCATTATTCATGAGTTATTGCTATCCACGTTTCTTGTATTTTTAACGACTACTATAAAATACCTGTTTTATTTCAATTATGACATCAAATTTTACCATGTGAAATATTTGTTTAAAATATAATTATTTTTATTTCTTTTACTTCTAATTATGTCCCCATTTTTGTCAGAAAATCAGAATTTTGTCAATAACTGGTATAACGAAAGAAATTTCCGTGTTTAATATTTAACAAAATACAGTAGACTCCCTATAATCCGCACAGCTTGGGACCAGAGGTTTTGCGGATTTTAGAATTTTGCAGATTTCTGGTCATTGCTTTGTTTACATATTTTAAACAGTAATTTGAGTGCAATTAGAACTATAATGAATGCTTACAATATAATTGAATACTAAAATAAGTAATAAACTAAAATAATAAAAAAATAGATAATTTCTTAAATAATTAAAATATTAATAGCAAAGGTCAAGGTAATAATCAATAGTGTCTGATTAGATATTCATTATAAAGATTAAACGTATTTTTCCAAAATTATTCAACAAAACTTGCCTTATAAAAGTGCATTACTAATTCACATCAAAATCATAAAATAAGGATTTTTTTTCAAGTTTAGCCAGGCTTAATAACAAAAAATCTTGATTAATGCATGAATATATTTGGTAAGAAGATTGTGATTACCAGTAATATCAGCAATATCTTGAATTTTTTCCAAAAAAATTTATTTTTCCTTCATGGAAAAAACATGAATAGACTATTATTAAGATAATTACAAATTAAAAAACATATGGAATTGATACAAATCTAAAAAAATCAAATTTTGTCCCAATATCAAAACTGAAATTTTCATTGTTTACATCCATAACATATGAGCGGATTTTAGAGAGTTGCGGATTTCTGGTTTGTGGATTTGAGGGAGTCTACTGTACTATATTTATTTTTATTTTAATTCTGACATCATATTTATTTTTTCTTAGTTTAATTTTTCGAATGGAAATTGCTCAATTGAAACTTATTGCCGTTGAAAAATTATTCCAGTTTTTGATTTTTTTTGGCAATGATAAAGGAAATTGGTTAAATTTTATCTAAAAAATCGCTATAGATTCTGTATGAAAAAGAAGGAAATTTTGAATTATTAAGGAAAATATTTGAATAAAATTAATAAAACATAGCCTATGTTCTTTTCTGGGCTATGTTATATTTATACGCAAAGATACAAAGACATTAATTGATTCATCAGTTTTGACGTTGACTTCATTTAAATTTTCGTACACACATTCAAATTTATAACATTGTAAAAATAAGGATTAGGATGAATGGTTGTTTAGCAACCATTAAGAGAAAACAAAGAAAATGAAATAAATACATTTGAAATAAGTAAATCTCTAAAACAAATTAGTTTATATTATTGGAACACATATATAAAAAATCTCCAAAATTTACAGTAATAATTTTAAAAATCTGTCAAATGCATAGACAAAATTTCAAAACAATACGAATAATTTAACTGGTAAATTTCAGTATCCATTTATCATTGAATTCCATTAATGAAATGCGTCATTTTCTCTCAAGAAAAAAAAAAAAAAATTGAAAATCATTGGATTTGCCATAGAAAAGCATTATTGAGCAAAATAAAATATTCTATATTTTCCAAACGAATGAATCAAATCTAACAAAAAACTATACAGCTTAATCCCAGTGCCTCACTAACATACCCACTTAATTTCAAGCCAATCGGATGCTTTTTGCGTTAGTTATCGCGGAACAGACAGACAGAAACCAAAAAATTTCGTGTCTCCAAAGTAAGCCTTCACTGACGTTTCGGCAATTAGGTGATATATATTGCGCGAATTTTATTTTACAATTTTATGCATTTAAAAAAAATTAAAGCATGGATATAAGGTAATTTCTTATATTAATATTTTTCTTTCTATCTGTTTTAATTTTTTATGGAAAAGAATCACAACTTTTCTTTCTGACACAAACAGCCATTCTTGATAATAATCAGAAACTATAACAAAAAAAAAAAAAAAAAAAAAAAAAAAAAATGCAGATAAGCTCAATTTGCATTAACATACAAAATATTTTAGCATAAATATTTTAAATATAAAATTATTTTTAAAAAACATTGTTCAGTGTTAAATTTCATTTAATTATAAAACATTCAAATAATAATAATAAAACACCGGACCTGCATATAATCCTAAAGACCTGACCATTCTCTGATTTTCGTAGTGACCTTATGGGGTCATGCACTGGTCATTGGAAATAGTAGAACAAATAAACCGGTATTAGTATTAGCAGAACTTTTCTATAATGAATTTTTAATTGGATTACATTTTATAACTTCACAAATATGAGGTGTTGCTTGCTTTTGTGTACAAAATAGACAATTGAGTTCACTGTTTTCATCAATAATATTTAAAATTCTACCCACAAATTACCTATTGACGAAAATATAAAGAAACCATGGATCGAATCAATAAGACAGACAAGATATATTTGTTTGCTGTTTACTAATTTTAATTATTTTGATTTAATATTGATTATACATTTAACCTATTATGATTGCTTATAATTTTAATGTCAAAGGTGAAGCATCTTGCACAAAAACAGGCCCGGACTGGCTCCACTGGGGGCACTCGGCTAGAGACTGAAAAGGGGCCCCTTACCGAGGAAATTATTGTGAATAGAATGGTAGGATATATAACATTTGAAAATTAGGCTTAAAAACCATATTTAACTATTTTGTCACTTGGAAAATAATTGAGCAAAAAAGTTATCTTTTTCTGGTAAAGTCTATTTACTTTCACAATAAATATTTATATTATTTTATATACGGTACCTAAACTAGTTCCAAGGTAGAAAAAAAAATACTAATTAATTAAAAGTCGCGTATTACTTAAAAAGAGAAGAGTATATATTTTTAGATTTAAGCATCGGAATTACAGCGTTGAAGCCATAATATTTTAAGTGCTACTGTAATATTTAAGTAGACAATAAAAAGGGACACAATAATAATAAAAAACCAAGTATATTGAAAAAAGCAATATTATCTTTAATTTTCATTTAATGGGTATATATTGTAAAAAATATTTTTTTTAATTTGCAACAGTTAAGAAATGTTATGTTATTGTGAACAGCTGTTGACTAACCTAACAACTTTTTGATCAGTTCTTTTCTGGTTCTGGCTACTTCATCTATAATAACATCTTTATCCAAGTTATAAAATAAATCTCTTTCTAAATTCATGAAAAGAAGATTAGACATAAGATTTTGGCTTAAACTTTGATCTAAGTCGATTCTTAACAATTTTAAGTTTAGAAAACACCCTTTCACAGATGACTTGTGTACAAGGTATGGTTAATACAAATTTGTGAGCTACATACAGGTTGGTAAACATTCCAGATTGTGAGAGTCCAAAAACAACAGAAAAGGCGCATGATAAACAACAAAGACATTTTTTCTTGTCAGAGCAGTAAGTTATTCATGCAGATTTTCGTCGTCTTCAAATTCAGATTCTACATCGTCACGCTCACAAATTTCTTCAGCACCATTCAGATTGTCTTTTTTTCTTTCCATGTCAATTTTTTCAGCCACTGTAAAACTTTCATATTGATCTGCAAACTGTTTCAGTTCTATCAATAACAGACTTCTGTCAATTTTACTAACTCTAGAAATGGTAGAAAGAACTTCCAGAGGAAATTTATCAAGCATTATGATTTTTTTAAATTTCTTTGAGTCTAACCAGGAACAATTTTCTAAAATATCTTTGTTTGGACTAAATCGATACTCGTCCTGGCACAATCTAAAATATTGAAAAAGACTTATTTACAGTTTTGAACAGTTGAGATTCCTCAGGCATGAACTTTTTCTTTGAAATCTAATTCTACTTCTACATCAATACTATTATTTTCTAATTTGCTATTAATTGTATTTGCATAATATTTTGTTTTTGTATACAGAATCTGAAAGTGTTTATCTCTCATTTTGTCCTTTACTTGTATAAGCAGCTTCTCTACCAATTTCCAGGCTGTAGAATAAGTCAATGGTTTTACTTTGCAAATATTTTGAAATAGGACATGTAACAAGAAATAAATCTAGTAAAACAATTAATAGGTTAAACGTAACATTAAATGTAAACCATTAAACGTAATAAATAGGTTTTCAAACATGGACCATTCATCGATCAAATTTCTTGCCATGAATTTAGATTTATAGTCAAAACTTTCGTTTGATATTTCTTTTAAAACGGTAAAAAAAATTAAATAATTTCTCTGGGTTTACTCTTTCCTCACTTCGTAAATATCCCTCGTCGATAATAGAAGACAGAGCTTTATGCTTATTCCACCACCTCGTGGCTCCTATTTTTTGCAATCTGTTCAGTTTTTGATGTGCGGTATTTATTTTTATTAAATTTTATTTTATATTTAGTTTTATTTTTTTTCGTTTCCCTCTCCCATGCGGCCGTTCTTTTGTAAAAAGAGCTGAGGAAAACAGCAGATTCTTCAACCAATCCAAATAAGTTTTCAGCTTGTAGCAATGTTTTAAAAATCCGCTACAATCAAATTCAGTACGCGCCCCATACAGTGAGTGTAAATAAGGTCTTCATTTTTCTCCATTATTCATTCAGAACAACTACTATTCGAAAATAGTGGAAACCACTCTTATAAGTTAACCTTAAGACTGTGAAAGCTGATAATTATAATGAAATTTGGAAATGATTTCAAAAAGCTATGAACAATAGGAATTGAGTTATTAAGAAAAGGCTCAGTTTTTTCACTTGTAGTTAAGCCCAGCAGATGCGCCATTCTTTTGCCGTTTGGGAGATGAAAATGCTTTTTTTTGTGATTGTTCTAATGAGTTTATAATTAATATCAAGATTAATTACTGGCTGATTCCCAGACTCTTTATCATCCATTAATCGAATTTTCTCAAACATGTGATCTAGCCTAGCCCAACGATTTTCTCGTGCCGAAAACGATAAAATACTAAATTTAGGCAGAATCATGCGAGCTATTTTTTAGATAAAATTAACGTGGCCCACAATGACCCAAAAATGACCAACTAATCGAAATTTCTCAACATATGACTTAATCCAATGGTCTTCTTGTAATCGCAAAATACAAAATTTGGTCAAAATCGCTAGTCGTTTTTTAGATAAAAATGGTTTGACCCATAATGATCCAAAAATGACCCATTATCTGGAATTTCTCGAACATGTGACTTAGCCCAATAGTTTTCTCGTACCAAAAAATGATTTTATACAAAATTTCGTTAACATCGATCCAGCCGTTCTTTCGATATATATAGCTTGACCCTGACTCTTTATCATCCATTAATCAAATTTTCTCAAACATGTGACCTAGCCTAGCCCAACGATTTTCTCGTGCCGAAAACGATAAAATACTAAATTTAGGCAGAATCATGCGAGCTATTTTTTAGATAAAATTAACGTGACCCACAATCAGGCCCTTATTACCGCATGGGCAAATCGAGACTTTGCCCATGGGCCCCGGACCTTAAGGGGGCCCCAAATCCATACATTAAATTACAAAATATTTCCTCTTTTTTTTTTTTTTTTTTTTTCAATTTTAACTCTTTCCTATGTTGAAGTTATTAAATTCATCTTAAAGTAATATAATAAATTTCTAAATTTATATAAAAGAGTTTTATTCTGTACTAAGGAAAAAAAAGTGTATTTTTATTAAATACGATATTTCATTTAGAATTGACGGAGTTAAGAATTTTCTTCTATTAATATCCAAGGTGCGAAAATATGTTTGTGCATTACACATACACATTTGAGTCATCATCAATTCTATTTGAATAATGTTGCAATGATTCGAAAAGGGTCCCTTAATTTTCTTTGCCCAGAGCCCCAATTAGTCATAATCGGGGCCTGCCCACAATGACCCAAAAATGACCCACTAATCGAATTTTCTCAAACATATGACTTAATCCAATGGTCTTCTTGTAATCGCAAAATACAAAATTTGGTCAAAATCGCTAAAGCCTTTTTTTAGATAAAAATGGTTTGACCCATAATGACCAAAAATGACCCACTATCTGGAATTTCTCGAACATGTGACTTAGCCCAATAATTTTCTCGTACCAAAAAGTGATTTTATACAAAATTTCGTTAACATCGATCCAGCCGTTCTTTCGATATATATAGCTTGACCCTGACCAATTATGACCCAAAATGACCGACTAATCGAATTTTTTCGAACATGTGACCAAGCCCAATGGTCTTGGTCCGTCTGTCCGCGCTCTAACTTACGTAAATATACTCGGATTGCCATGAAATTTTAGTACGTTATTGACGTTTACCCTAGCACGAACTCTATTGAAAATGAACTTTCTACGCTGATTAGTTTAAATACAGGGAGAATCAAAAGTTTCCCATTACATTACGGCCTATGGGGAAAAATCGTTTCAAAGGAATTTTAAGAATGTTATACCCTCTCAAACATATTAAAATTTATATGCTTTTATGAGGTACATTAAAATATGCATTCTATAAAATATAAGGATAAGGGGAAAATATAGCTATTATTTATTTACAGGGCCACACAAAAGAATTCCATTAGATAATGGTAAAAGAAGGAATTGTATGTGACATATTTTAAATATATTAAACTGTTTCATGTATAATAAAATTGATGAATGTCCATGAGGCTTAGTATAAATTATACGATACTGCCTTCCCTAATATAAAGTACATAGTATTTACAGGGACACACAAAAGATTTCAAAGAGTACATTCTTTCCGAAGTACTGTATATGCATCCTATGATAGCTGATGGATGAATGAAATGGATTTTAATTATGATATGCGCGTATGAGTTTCACTAAATTTATGCATATTCTATGGTGTGTATAAATGCTATAGTTAATATACAGGGCTACCCAAAAGAGCTCGCCAACATCACTGAATATGAGAATAAATTACTAAAAGGTGTTTCTTAAATAAATTATGCATTTTTACGCTGAACTGCATTAAATTTATTAAGAAATGTTTGCAGAATATAAGATAAAATGATATACAGGGCCACGCAAAGAACTGAGTACATGGATTCTATGAATGATAATTTATGAGAAAGTGATTTCAGTTGTTTTAAAAATGTTTTAGTTTAAAATAAATTTTATCTTAACACTGATGTGCAATAAAAGTACCAGGCAAACTTACAAGGATGAACAAATTATTCAAGTATATTTCCATCTGTTAGTATAAATTGCTGAAAGAGAAATTTCAAGCTACTAGGCATTTTTTGCTAAACTAAATTTCCCCATTATATAGTATGTATATTAACTGACAGATCAAATACAGGGCTGTTCAATAGTACTGGAATACATATTTGGCTATATTTGGTTTTTTATCCTTATTTACCTAAATAATGAAGTTTTGTTAAAGATTTCATGGAGCGTTGGAAAGTGCTTCATAATCTATGCTTAACGCATGATTTTTCTTACTTGTTTTGAGATAAAATTTACACACACACAAGATTTAGTTACATTAAAGTCCAGTTTAACCCCTTCGGGACCGGTGCCTTTTACGCAAATTTTATTCGGTAGGCACCACTTTCTAAAAAGAAGTTACATTTACTTAAAGAATCACGAAAATGCTCTAATTAAAGAAAGTAAACATTTCTTTTTTTCTAGTGAGAAAAACAAGGTTTATATGTTCTTTTTGAGGGTGTATACACCCATGGTACCGAAAAAGTTAACACAAAAACAGTTTTAATTTTATTCCCATTTGTGGGATAAATGCATTTTTTAAAACCAGATTCCTCCGAAATACCAATTATTAGCATTTTGAAACTTTTTTAGAGATTTTCAGCTACATTATCAATCCTGGTTAGTGGTCAGCAGAACGCAATAAATCTCCGTAGGGAGGCTTTGATGTTTTGAGCCGCTTGTTTGTGAATCGCTTAGGACACCACAGAGATCCATGAGTCAGCCAGCAGCTCTCTTCCGTGTGGCTAACGACGAAATATTTGGCAATCGCTTAAAATTTATTGTAAACTCGAATGATAAAAAAAGGTTATTGATAATAGTCAAACTAGTCTGATGTAATTTTGTGTAAAGTAATACATTCACTATTTTTGGGTCCCCTCCGGGGCCCCCTTGGGTTGGGGGGCCCTCGGCGATCGCCGACCTGCCGACCTGGCCAGTCCGGGCCTGCACAAAAATAAGGTATCTGTTTCAAACACAAGGGCGGCGCCAGAGGGGGGGCCGGGGGGGCATATGCCCCCCCGTCGGGCATACCTGGCCCCCCCATCGGGGCCAAAATTCAATGTCATTGGGGAAAATATTTTGACGTTTGAATTTCAGCCCGGTCGGGGTAAATCGAAATATGGAGTTTTTTTTTTTTTTTTTTTTCAAAGTTGGATTGACTAAACTAATTTTTTTGGATATGAGTCGGTTTCTGACTGAAATTTGAGTTCAGATAAACCCGATTTTTTTTTTAATCATAATTTCTTAAATTGAAAATCTACATGGATTACTACACAGGATGATACACGAATGACTCTGTACATGCTTATTTTTCAACAAAAAAAGATAAGATTTATGCTGTAGTTATAATCATGCATTATGTTTTTTAACTACATTAAATTGTGGATGAATTTCCGCTGATTGTGGATTTACGGTCGGTTTGACATGAAGAATTTTTGGTTCGGTTGAGAGAAGGCAAACGAAAATTATGTTGTCGGGGTTGTCTTGGATGACAAATAGAATACGGCATCGGGTCGGGCAAACTGAATCTGACCCATCTCGCAGTCTGGACCGGATCGGGTTGAGCCCAATCTTTTGTCGTTGTGAGTCGGATTCCAGTTTGGTTAACTTTAATAGTTTCAGGTTCAGGTTGGATGTTGGCACTTATGGTTCTTGATTCGAGATGAATCCAACTCTCATAAGAATTTACAAAATTTATTTTATGATGAAAAACTATACATATGAATGTTAATGAGTTTATCTACACTGATTTTTAACTTAAAAGTTAAAACTGATACTGAAGATACAATTTTTTAGATAACTGCATTACAATATGGAAATATTTTTTCGTCAGTTACGGTTGGGGTGTGGTTGATGTTGAAATATCTTCGGTTCAGGCGTTCAGGTCAAAATGTGATGATGTCGGGCTCGAGTTTCTGGTAGAGTTCTGCATTCACCTCGGGAAACTAAACCCAACTCGACAGGCAGTTTGAGTCGGATCTGGCTAAAATTAATATTTTTTCGGATTAACTTCTATTTTTCGAGCCGAATTGATTTTAATTGTTTTAGCATATAGGTTCGATTCTACCTGATTTCTCAAAAGTATCCCCGAAACATATTTTTAAATGAAAAATTATATTATCCGGGTGTCAATGAGTGCATATACAGATATATTGATTTTTCTACATAAAAAATATAATTTATACTAGTGGTATTATTGTAGGCTACTTTTCTATTATTGCTTTACAAGATGGAAGTTTGTTTTTCATTTCGAGTTGGGATTGGGTTCGGATAGAATACTGTTGGTTTTAGGTCGGAGTTTGTTAAGTTCGGGTCGTCTAATTTTTAAAAACTGGTTCAGGTTGAAATGGATATAGAATTAACTAGTTTAAGTCGGGTATAACCCAATCTGTGGAGGACTATGCTCGAAAAATAATCCGTGGATTCAACTTCTTTTTCCCTTGATTATTTTCCGTAAAAAAAAAAAAAAAAAAAAAAAAAAAAAAAAAAAAAAAATTGCACTTTAACTTTTCCATTTCTACTCCCCCCCCCCCCTTAAAAAATACAGTAAATAACACCAATTACCTAAAATACTCGCACCTAAAGCAGCATGTTCATCAAATTACAAGCATGTTCTGGCAACTGTGCTGCTTACTACTTTTTCGTATTTAGAAAAGTAATTTATGAATTCATTTTATCTAAAAATACATAAAAATCAGAAATCGAAGATCAAAATTTTCAAAAAAATCTCCAGTCAGAAGAAAGAAATTGCTTAAAATAATAGAAAACCTCTTCAAATCACAGGGATATTTCAGCATTGTCGAGACGGACTCGGCGAAAAATTTTGGCCCACGCTGACCACAGCCTAGACCTCCTGCATAACTCGCGGTTCTGATCAGCGATATACGTATTTTTAATTGCAGGTCGCTTTTCGCTGTTATTAAAATAATGCACTTTAAGATTCCCAACTATTTCACAAGTTTTCACTTCATTTATATTTCTCTTCGGAATATTGTATTTAAGCTCTTTGTTTCAGATTTGAATCAAAATTCGGAATATCATGCTTTCTTCATTCGATCAATATACATTCTAAAACAAAATAGAAATTGAAGATGTTTTTCCCATTGTTTTTATTGTTACAGCTATAGCTAAAAAAATCTGCTTTGTTTGAAATTATGAAAAAAGTAAAACGTGATATTTATAAAGTCATAAGTTACGCATTTCAAAAACTGTAGTTCAACTAATTAATTTCACACCATGCAAATACATTAAATTCAAATAAAATAAATTAATATTTAGTACAGTAACGTGTTCATATAGATTGGAAAAGGATATCGTTCTTAGTATCTTCTTGCTGTTTCTTTATACATTTATTCTTATTTAGATTTGAATTTACCATATTTAAGCTGTAGAGAACAGCTGCGATTCAGTAAAAGGAAATGCATGTCTAGTTTTCAAATTCTGTTCATCAACTTAATATAAAACAAACTTTTCGAGTAATGGAATGATAAAGAGATTGATGAGTACGTTGTTTAGCATCAGCAAACGTATTCCTGCTGATTGGTTGTAAAAATAATATTTATACTTTTTATTGCTGCTATGGGAAATACAAGAAAAACACCTGTTGTGATGACTGGAAGGATGTTTCAGAGTTACCTAGATGCAGTACTCTATTGACAATTGTCCATTGACCACAGATAATAGGAGTTAATTATTTTCCTGATTTAGTATTTTTATTTTAAAATACGGAAATAAGGTTTTTTTTAATTCTTTTGTTTATTGCTTTTTTTTTTTATTTTTATTTTTATTTTTATTTTTTTTTTTTTTTTTACAAAATTTTATAATTAATCAGAAACTGTAAAAACAATGCTACAATTGAACTTTTAAAGAAAAACTATGACAATGAAAAAATAGAGTTTACGACTTTGCAAGTTTTGCATTAAAATTATTATTTCTACTAATTATAAATATTTTATGAGTTCCTTCTTTTTACGAAAGTACGAACTTTAATATTTTTCTGCTGTATATAAAAAATTTCAAGACTTTTACGAGTAAGTCCAAATGATTTCTTATTTCTTTGTGTTTATATGTGATTTGATATTTTTACCCGAGTGTTTTAGTTTTAAAACTGCTTTATACTCAGAATTCGTACTTTTGTTGATAATAATTAATTTAATTTGTCTTAATTATGTAAGTTTTTCCTTTGTATTTTTCCATTCAGTAATACACACAGTAGAACACCGATTATCCGGACCGGTCGGTATCGAGGATAATCCAGTTAATGAAAAATCCGGATAATTGGGAAACTTTATAAACGCATCGGGCAATGTTTTTAGGCAACTTCCCTTCACATTTTTTTCCAGGTTTCGGACTGGCAATTATGGTAATGCACATTTTAGCATATTGAAAATGGCGTGTTTAGAAGTATTTTTTTTTAATTAAAATTTTATTTTCTGCAAAATTGGTACAAAGTTGTACATAGAAATTATATACATACACTCTACAGTATATATATTTTAAAAAATCCTCGTGATAGGGAAAAGGATTTCTTGATAGTCTTCTGGTTCACAGAGGCCATCTTTTGTCTGCGTGGGACTCTCGTGCGTTAGAAGGGAAACTTCTAAGGTTCTAGAAAAAATACTTTTATGCATTGCTGTCTTTGTATTTGTTGGTGACTTTATTATTGCAGGATTAGAAATTAGTTATTTAACAGTTAAATTCCATGCCTTCTTGTCAAATTTACCTTACCCTGCCTGAAGAAGTTTGACTTTAAAATTTTTGGAGAAGACGGGGAAAAAAAAAAAAAAATGGTCCTTGATCGATTCGGTTAATTGGACAATACGCTTAATCTGAGTCCAGATAATCTCTACTGTACTTTAAATTTCATATTCATTATTTCAAAAAGCACTGCAATCGAAAATCAGGGGCGTAGCGTGAAATTTTTATTGGGGGGGGGGGGGGAGAACCAAAATTTGGCGCCTTTTAATGTTTTGGCGCCCTTGAATTATTAGCACATTTTTTAGGAGAGGGGAGGGTAGTTATGCTACTTTTTATGTTTAGTTCATTATTCATGGCAATGGCATCTATTTAGGTGATATAAGTGATGCAGCCATGATTAAACTTCCATTTCAAGCGTGCATGCACATGTGCAGATAAAATATCTCTCCCAGCTCTTGTTTTTTCAAGGTCTAAAAATGCAATGTAGAATGTTTGAAGAGAATCCGAATCCAGGATCCTTAAATTCATTTTCCTGACATGATAAGAACAATTGTATTTGGAAGAAAAATAAAAATACAGAACACAAAGTTAATTACAATAGAGTTATAGTGGTTTCAAAGCCGCAGCTTCCGCCCGAAACTTACTGGTCAATGTAATTGAATTTAGACTTCAATTTTTTCTGGTGACAACCTCCGAGATCGGGCCCACTACTATCACTTCCACCAATGTGGTGGTAGTGATAGTAGTAATAGTGATAGTAGTAGTGATAATAGTAAAAAAGGAACTATGTAAAAAAGGAATGTTAAATCTCAGGATGAAGGAAGTAACGGTGGTCTATATACCAAATATACTGAATATTCCAGTTTCTGTAAAATGAAATAACATGTTTTCCCTTTTATAATCTTAGTTCCCCAGTAAATACAGATAAGTAAAAAAAACCTGTATTGTACTGCAATTGTAACACAAAACTTTAAAGTAGTCATTTTTTCTAATGTGCATTTTTTAAATCGGTTGCACGATTATTCTATTAATTATACAGTACATTAACGAATACTTTTTTTCCTGTCACTTTTTAACATTAAAAGAAGTCGTTCAAAATAAATTTGATTCTCTTTTGACAATGGCTACTTTAAAAGCAAAAATCAATTATTTCCAAATCCCTTTATCCAATCACTTGAACAAAAACATTTTTGACCCCTTAAGCAACATGTTCAATTTAGCAATAGTATGCTGAATACCGGATATCATTAAATTTCGTCAAAAGTAATTGATCACAATAGCAATTAGCGACGCAAAAAACTCATATGCATAGAATATTTCAATCTGGATTTAAAATAAAGATATATACACATATATTTTGGAATTTCAGATAGAAGAGTTCACTTTGCACTTCGGTACATCGTGATGTTCACATAGTTAATTGAAAACTGTTATTTTTCAGATAAATCAAATTTAAGCTGTAATGTCCACCGCAAGGCAGAAAAAAGACCCATCAGAAGAGTGGCAATAACTTGAAATGTATATGTACAATTGATAAAACATAACAAAATTATATTTAAGAATCATATTATAAAACAAAAATAGAGCCAAAAAAATCTATTGCTCAGTTGAAAATGTTTTTCAAAAACATTTTTTTTTTTTTACCACATGATCAGTAACCCTTTCAAGAATGAAATCAGTACCACTTGATCATAAACGATGCATTTTTAACTATAATGTTACAATTTGAAATACAGTGTTTTATAAAATAAAATCTGTGAAAATGCAATATGTGGATACCAAAAACCTAAATAATAATAATAATAATAATAATAATACAAAATCATGTAAAACTGAATATTTGTTTGGTTCCATTCGATTGCATCTTACTAATGTTCGATTGCTTTTTCGAAAAACATTTGTAAGTAATGGTGTATTCCGATCCAAACTGCTTATTTTCGCATTTAATTTTGAATTCATTTTTACTCTCAATTTCATCAGACTGACAGATTCTCTTATTCAGAAACTATACAAGGTGCCGTAAATCTCGATATTTTGATAAAGGCAGAAAATAGTGTGAAAGATGTTGTCAAAGTGGGCGTTGTGAACCGAATTTTCCGAAGCGGAAGACCTGGAGACGAAAAAAAGAACCATGCTGAAGCAATGATTGTTTATTAATCAAATTCTAATATAGAGCGAAAAATAAGATCATACGGCACCTTGTACATCTCTTCGAAAATCACTCCAGCAAGTTTCATGTTTCTATTTTTAAAAATGAGTCTGAAATTCTATCAGAAAATTTCGAGGTGTTGAAGGTAGAAAAGCATGTTTTCGAGTACAACTTTAAATATATATTTCTTTTAATTTTGGGGAAAGCTTCATTCCTGACCAGTCCTGGGTTTTAAACTAGGTCGATTATTAATAATGTAAAAGTTTCAGAAATCACCATTAATCAAAAAATAGCTATCTGTTTAGGAAATAAATAATAAAAATCATTAAAACTTAAATTTACCTGAAAACTGAGAATGCTATTCGATTTTTTTCCTATAATAATAGAAATGATTGATAATAAATGAACTGCGTCAGAAATATAAACATTGTACATTAAGAACATGCTTAATTAAAGGAAAATATGTACATTTTTTACCTTCGACTGCATCATCGTTTTTCATCCACTTTTTTATAAATTTGCGTCATTTCTCCGCTTCATAACTTCTTTTTCTCTTTTGTTCCTGGTTTTTTATTTTTATGTTCTATTTCAGTCATCATTCATGACTGAATTTCTTCTCTCTAGACGACTACGAAAGACAGCTTTTTATTTTTATTTTAAAAATTGAACGAAAAAAATCGCTAGTTTTGAAAAGTCGCCTTATTAGCTTCAGTACAATCTGACAACACTAGACACTGGACAACAAAGATGTATGTAGATTACGCCCGGAAATTATCTAACCTCACACAAGGAAGGACATAAGAGGGCAGTTAAAATAATTAAGGTCAGATGACCCTGTCGAGGACCACCAACCTTGAATTGGAATAAGGGAAGAGCTTTTCTCCGAAAAATCACATTAAATGTAGTGATCGAACAATGTCCATTTCCGGAATGTGTTCTTATTTTCGCACTGGGGATAGCGCCTAGTAGTAATCTTAAAATGTCTCAAATGTAATGGATTGCATATATTTTTTCGAAACCATAATTTATTTTCTTATAAATTTACAATAATATTAATTCCAAATCATGTTACTGCTATTTCATAATTTTTTCTTTTCCTTTTTTCTTTTTTCTTTTTTTCTTTTTTTTGTGTGTGTGTGTGTAAAAATTAATATAAGAATGCCACATTAATAAAAATTTTAGGTGCCTAACGGCGCCTTTAAACCTTCCAGGGCGGCCTTTTTGAAACCCTCTTTTATAGGTGCCTGACTGCACTTAACCTTTTGTGGCGCCCTACTACTAAAACATATTATAGAACCATTCAAACGCACTACAGTCGTTTCCACACTTCTTTTCCCTTTCTATCTATTTCTAAGGGTGACCAACAACTACTATAAGAAGGAAATAACTGTACATCTATCCTGGAATTCATTACAAGTCTGTTTTTGAAATTTTTTATTTCGGATGCATAAATTTTCTTCGGGATAGGAGTGGGGGAATAGAGGTAGTAACAAGTCTAAAATTAAGTGCCTTTTTCATGTTTCGTAAGTGAATAGTAATTTATTTTGTAATTTTTTATTTCAAATTAAGTTATTTTATAATTACTTATTACTACTAACAAAGCCTTTTTTTCCGGGCGCCTAACGGCGCCCTTAAACCTTCTTTGGCGCCCTACTACCTGAACATATTGGGAGGGGAGGCTCCCCCCCCTCCCCCCCCTAAAGCTACGTCCCTGTCGAAAATTAGTATTCCCAAATCAGAACTAAAAAATCTTGTGTAGCTGGGAAGTCTTATTGTACCCCTTGGAGACGAGCGACACGTATACTTGCCGTAAAAAGACTTAAGAATCATTGTTTATCAGTGTCATGTTTTTCTCTCTCTTCCTCTTTCTGTACTGCATTAGATCTGGAAATACTGTTATTCACAGACGTCTGTCAAAAAAGTCTTTCCAAGCATATTTCACTCTTTATTAGAAAACGGAAAAAAAAGGAAAGAAAAAAGGAAAAAAAAAGTCTGGTTCAGCCAAAAGTTATAGAAAAATGTGCTATAATACCTGTTTTAAGAATAATAAATTTCAAGGCCGGCAGAACTTTCAAAAAATAAAATTTAGTCCGAATCTTCAGATAAAATTAAGCTTGATTCGAGTTTAAGGAAAGAAAATTTCACCGAGCTCCTTCTTCTGGATAAGCCGCGATAGATGTTTGCATTGGCCAGGCTCGGGCCTGTTTTCTTTTACGATATTCGGTCCGATCCATGCCTGGTTTTCACTCTTTTCATGGCTTAACTAACTTTTTCGATATTGAGCTGGAACTCCGCGGGAAGAAATTTTAGTCCCGGTTTCGATCCGTATGAAAATCACTTTCTCGGAACGACCTGGTCCGAGTAAAAGTCAGTAAAATTTGACCCGTTCCAAATATTTTTAGGAAAAATGTAGGGGAAGATGGGGATACTTGAGCCATTTTTTAAATTTTATTTTTTTTTAATTATTTGTAACTTCTTAGAATAAAATAAAATATTGAAAAAGAAAATTTGATATTTTTCCTTCAACTGAAAACCAGTTTCAATAAATTTTGAACTATTTTTCTATGTTTAATTAATTTTTACTTTTTTTTGTACATCGGAGCTCAAGTATCCCCATGAGAGGGATACTTGAGCCATTGTGAGGGGATACTTGAGCCAGTACGGAAAAATACCTACAAAAGTAATTTTTTCGCTTTATTTTTGCACAAGCATTTTACAGAATGATAAATCATGATATATAAAGTCCTTCAAAACCAATTGAGAAAACAAAGCTAGTAATACGATCATCTTTTGTCATTAGAACTGGTGGTCGAAGGGTCATTTCAACTTGAGTTATGTCGATGTTAGAAACATCTTCAGTTCAGAGCCATTTAAATTTGGAATCTGCAATTCTTCGGGCAAATTTCATTTTCAAATTATTAAGCACTTGTCCAACAAATCTTTTTACAGTTTTCTTTCCGGCATATTTTATTAGTAACAAATCATCAATAGGAGATTTTCTTTTCATATCATCACCATCATTGACAGAATTTTCCTCTAATTATATTGTCAAACTCATACTTTTAATTGAGTAGCTGTCGGAATCTAAGACAGATGTATCATTCTACTATTTCAAACACTTTTTTGATTTCACAGGAAAGGATTTTGTCTTCCCCTTTGGTTCCCTTTTTGGTAAATTTTAACTGTGATTTTTGTTGCTTTTCTTGTATTTTGTGCACTCTTTTTACCAATTCTTCTTCAATTTTCTTAGTTAAAAAAAAAGTTACAGCACGAGAGGTTACAATTTCAATATAAAATATTAATCTTAATATATTATATTAAAAAATAAACATTTTAATATGTTGGACTTAATTAAAGTATCAGAGATTATAACCTGTAAAACAGTTTTAAAAAGTTATTTTAATGTAATAAAATTTAAATTGAAAATTATATTTAAATTTATCTAGACAGGGCATTTTGTTAGTGATACGAAAAATAAAATGGCTATTTTCATTAAAAAAAATACATTTTTTTAAACATTTTTTTTGGTCGTTATTTAAAAAAAAATCAATTAAATGAAAAATTATTCTCCCTTTTATACAGAAAAAAATCTATTAGTGAATATAAGGATGTAATTTTATTTTTTGTTTGTTTCACCCATGTCTAATTTTATAGTGGGAATGGTCGAGGCATGGCTCAAGTATCCCCAGTCTTACTGGCTCAAGTATCCCCACTACCACTATTTTTGTTTATCAGCGTTTTACTAAATAAAGCATGCAGCTATTAGAACTATTTTAAATTCAAAATACAATTGAAATTATAGTTATTAAATTTATGTATATGGTTGCAACTTTAAACAAAACTTTGATTACAAAAAAATAAAAAAAACATGCACCTAAATATTTACTTCAGATAGGGAAAAACAACTATTAATCACTATACTTTCAAAATCGTACCAAAGTGTGTGATTTCTTTTTTACATGTTCAGAACTATAAATATGTTACCATATTGCCAATTTCAGAAAGAAAAATTAACAAACTGTAGAGATAATAGGGGTGGCTCAAGTATCCCCTATGCTCAAGTATCTCCACTCTCCCCTATATATTTTTATAAGTTTAACTCACCATTATTCTACAATTAAAATTTATAATGTATTATTTATAAAGAATAGTAGATTTTTAGAATAAAATTTAAATACAGAAAAATCTGTGAAATAGAACCTGCTTATGACGCATTGCTGTCTTAGGGGGACTCTTCATTCACTTCAAAATACCTGCTCCATAATGTTAAACCGATGGGCAGGTTGTTTTCGAATTTCTCGTTTTATTTTAATATTTTAAAACGTTTTTTGAATGGGATAACTGAGCTCAATCTTCAATATGACTATTTTTTACTTTTTCGGTTTTGGTTACAAATATTAAAGAGTAGAATATAGTAATATAAAAAGCCCTTTCAGTTCCAAAGCCGGTTCCGAAAGTTAAAGTATCTTTTTTTAATAAACTATAACGCATTTTTTTTTTTTTTCGTTCCTATGGAATTCTGTCTTAGATTTTATGTGTGGCATTTTTTTCTGATTTTAAAGTCTCCAATATATGAAATAAGGATAACAATAACTAAACCGTTTACATGCAAATAGATATTCATTAAAAATAAATACGTAAATAGTGCAGACTAGAGCACTTCTAAAAAAATGAGTTTTTTTTAATTAGAACTCCCCGTGCAAAACAGTTTATAACTATATCGAGTTAAAATTTAATGTTTTGTAGAAATATAGAGTCCGATCGGGCCAATATTTTAACTTTTATTTATTTATTTTTGACCGGCCTCATATATTTGTATATATATTGTACTTGCTACACATGTAATCAGGTCGATTTTTTAAATTTTCTCACCGATCGGACCATTAATTTATTTTTCTCGAACTGGGTCGGGCTCGGCCCAGAAATTTTTGTCCACGCAGTTTTTTATTTCCCAGTCCAGCACGCGTTGACCTTTATTTTTTTAAGAACTTGGCCCCCCTGTCGGGGATACAGTGCCCCCTCGTCGGGCAAATTCTGGCGCCGCCCTTGTTCAAACATTAAAACTGTTGTTCAAACTAAATGTGTGTTTTTAATCATAAGCATGTTATTCAGCGGTGTATTTGAGGGGGGGCGCAGGGGTATGACATCCCCCTACTTTTTTATTTTATTTCAAGCGTCCCCTTACTTTTTTTTTTCTAGGGGGTGCAAAGGACGTGAGGGGATGCAGAATTTCGTGATTTAATAAATGTTTTTAAAAAAAAAAGTATTAATAAATTAGCAATTTTATGAAGTAAAAAATGGACTTTATCTATTTTCGTTCAATTGGCAAAAACCAAATTGATACAATTTGAGAAGAAAAATTTATTTATTTTCTTTTTCAATGGCATTAGGGCCAGGCTGGTCTCGGGCCTTACTTTTTTCCAGGAGATTGGCTAGGCCTAACTTATTTTTTCCGCACGAAGCCGGGACTGATTTCATTCTTCCTATTCTTCATGGACCAAAATAATCAGCTCTTGTTGAATCATCCTATATGAAAATAATAATCATTTTCTCAACATGGACAAATCTGTTCAAAAATGAGTAAAATTTGACTTTTTAAAAAATTTTTTGCAAAAAAGGCATATACTTTTAAGTTGTCATTATTCTACAACTAAACATTATAATTAATTTTTTTAAAGAATCGTAGATTTCTAGGCTTATTAAAATAGCGTTAAACACATGGAAAAAAAAAAAAAAAAAACTCTGCTTAGAACAGAATATTTTTTTAAATTGAAAACTGGAAATTTCTTTTAAACTGTTCATCCATGCAAAATGAATACAATATGCAAGAAAAAAATAAAAGTATATTAAGCATTTACACCTGCTAAGAAGGGAACATATTTTTTTCTTTCCAATGCGGTTCCGCTTTAGAAAATTTCCCTTAGGTCAAAATTGTAATGTTTCTGGTCTGGGCAAAGCTCGTGCCGCAAAATTTTTCTACAGTCCACCCGTAACGAGAAAGACCGTGAAAAATATTTTTCTCCCCATGGTCACTATAGAAACGGACTTGTCCACTTTATTTTAGGGTGAACGCAGTACTGTTGATTTCTTTTGTCTGTACTAGGAGCAGTGTTCTCGCTGTCGCTCGCCAATGCGCCAAATTGCGACTAAATTCTTCATTTGGCGAGTAAACAAGCGATTATATTCGCCAAATTGCTAGTGTTCAATTTTTGCTTTTTCTTTTTCGTTCTTCATACATATGCATATATATATATTTGCAGCGGGTAGTTGAAATTAGACTAATAACAATCGCTGTCACAGTTATAAAAACTTAGGCTATTTTAGAACATATTGAAAAAAAGGGGACACATTAGGATTAAAGATAATTGTTTTTGTGCTACACGGCGAATCTATTTTGCTAATACTTTTTTCATTTGGCGATTGTTTTTTATTTTTAATTAGCCAAATTACTATCATTTGTCAAAGGTCAGCGAGAACACTGACTAGGAGCGAAAAAAAAGGGGAGATTATCGCAGTCTTCGGATTTCAAACCACCTCTGTCAGTTGGTATCTTCCGAAGAAGCAACCCCTCTCAGAGTTTTTCTCCTGACGGTAGGTCTGTAGATGGGCCAGGTCAATACTTTTTTTGTTCGGGCTGGGCTCAGAACCTGGAAATTTCGGCCCGTGCAGACCTTTATTCTGCAGTCTCATGTTAAAAAATATCCAGATGTTTCAGTAATGAAAGACTGGCCATGTTTTTGTTGCATGACAATTAACAATAGCCTGCTTCCATTAGTCTGTAAGTGAAGTGGAAATTACCAACCCCAAATGAAGGCGAAAAGGCTGATCTAAGAAAGTATACAGAATCATTATTAAAATGTAACTTGATGCAATATAATATAAATTTTAAAACAACATTAAGAATGCCAAAATAGATAGACTTTGAGCAGACTGATTTCGGCAGTTTTTAGCATACCATCCTGAATGGGATGGTACACGAAAGGCTATGTATTCTGGCATTCTTACTGTTGTTTTAAAATTTGTAAATTATACGCAGAGTGCCCAAATACAAAAAATAGAAATGCACTAATTTTTTTTGGTGTTGGGGATAAAATGCATGTACCATGTAATTTACAAAAGTTTTCAAAATAAGATAGGAAGTAAGATAATGTGGATGTATTATTTTTCAAGAAGTTATTCAAAGTTAGAACTTCTGTGCTACGTTAGAAAAAACCTTCCTGCACTGACATGTACAACAGTAAAAAGTCCCTCCTACTATGACCAAAATTCACAGAGTTTTCATAATTTGCATTTGAATAACTTCTTGTAAAACAATAACATCCATATAATCTTGATTTCTACCTTATTTTTAACATGTTTGTTATTTACATTGCTTACATATATTCTATAGATTTAAAATAATAATAAAGTGAGTTTTAATCTTTGCATTGGGATCAGGGCCAAAAATAAGACGGGACATATGCCCCGAACACTAATAAAAATTTTGTTTATAGATTTTTTGTTTAAAATTCTGTTTTCAAGGTTTTAATGAATTTATGTTTGACAAAACTGATTACATAATTTAATAATTTTATGATAGTATACGAGGAGCCCAGAAGCCAAAGGATATAAGTGACAAAATTGAAAAAAAAATGAGTTAAGTGCACAGGCTATCTGGAAATATGTATATTTATTTGTAGGTAAAGAGTTAAGAGTGATTTTTTTTCATTATGTACTGAGTTATAGGGGTCAGTCACTTAACCTCTTTCCCAAAACTGTGAAACGATTTGAGCCCAAGGGGTATAAGTGTAGTTGTGTCCGTTAACGTCTATATAGCAGAAGCACGACCAACGACATACATACAAAGCCATTTGCTTTTTTTATGCATTAAATATATGCATTTTAACTGTTATCAAGTAAGAAAAATCATGCGTTAAGCATGGATTATGAAACACTTTCGAACACTCCCTGAAATCTTTAAAAATTTTTGCTATTGAGGGTAATAAAGTGTTACAGTCCATTGCCAAATATGTATTCTGATACTTTTTAACAGCCCTATGTTTTATCTGTCGGTTGATATAGTGGGAAAAATTTAATTTAGGAAGAAAACGCATAACAGTTGGAAATTTCTCTTTCAGCAGTTTATATTAATAGATGGAAGCACACTTGTATACTTTTGTTCATCCTGTAGTTTATCTTGAACCTTTATTATACGCCAGTATTTAGCTGAAATTTACTTCAAATTAAACACACTTAAGACTACTGAAATCACATTTCCAGAAATTATCATTCATCGGTGACCATGTATAAAAATTTGTGTGTACATTACTGTGATATACATTAATTTTATTATACATGAAAATTGTAATATAATTAAAACAAATCGCAAACAATTCCCTCTTTATTATTAGGTAATGTAAATCTTTGTATGGTCCTGTAAATAATTAATAACTATTCTTTTCACCTCAGATTTTATAGAATGTCTATTTTAGTGCAATTCATAAATGGATATAAATTTTAACATGTGACAAGGTGTAACATATTTCAAATTCATTTAAAACGATTTTTCCCATAACCCGTAATGTAACGGAAAATTTTTGATTGTCCCTGTAAATAAACTAATCATGTTAGAAATATGTGCAATAAGTTGCACAGAGTCATTGCAAGAGTCATTTGCAATAAGTTCGAGTTGAAGTAAACATGAATAATTCCCAAAAATTTCAGGGCAATCCGAATATATTTACGAGAGTTAGGACAGACGGACAGACAAACCAAAATCATATTCACTTTTCAACTTAGTTGGTAAGTGTTAAAAAATATGAAATTCCAATGTTTCTAAACTTATAATAAAAATTTAAAACTTATATTAGAACAAAAGTTTTTCATTTCATTCATTATATCAACATTGTTCATAAATTTCTCTTAAATTCATGTTTTTATTTCATATTTTTTCCTTTTTTAGAATTTATATTAAAACAAAATTTTGTCCTTTGATTTATTTGTATCAACATTAATCTTAATTTTTTCATAAATACAATTTTTTATTTAAAAATTTTTCATTTCTTGTGTTTATTCGGCACTTGTACCCTTTAGTTTTCAAGCAGTTTTCATTACTGCTTGGAAGCCAAGGGGTATAAGTGCCGAATGATGATAAATATTGCTTAGTTATAAATTAAAAAATATATCCTATTCCACCTTTTTTTTAAACAGTTATTGAAACAAGAGTTCAAGGATCATTAAGAAATAAGCAAAATGTTCATATCTCACAAAATGACACATTCATTCAATTACAGTCGATGTGTAACTTTGAACTCAATTTACTCGAAATCTAAATTTTGTCACTTGTACCCCTTGGCTTCTGGGCTCCTCATATATATTTTAAATAAGTCAGTCATCTAAAGCTTAATAAAATTATCTTTGTAAATTTCATTTGCGTAGGGGGGGGGGTGATATGCTAAAAATCAATGTTTGCCTCGGGTGCAACAGACTAGTTGCACCCTATCATTCTACAAGTAGCGCTGCTATATGGCATTATTCATGATATCTCTGTAGCTCTATCTCAGGAACTAATGCACGAATTTTCATGAAACTTCAGATTTTGTTAGTCCCTTATGTGTATTAGTATTCTTCAGTTTTTGGCGTAACTAGCTCAATAGGTAGCGCTTCTATCCAGTTTTTTTTTTTTTTTTTTTTTTTTTTTTTTTTTTTTTTTTTTTTACGGTTTCTGTTATGATTCTATCTCAAATGTTAATACACTGATTTTCATCAAATTTCAGAATCAGTTAGAACTTGAAATACTAAGTTGTTGCACATTAGATTTGGAGTAAATTATCTAACCGGTTATGAAATTCTATTTTTGTTATTTTTAATCAATAATCTGTTTCAATCGATAAAAAAATCGAATTTGCATGTCATGCGGATTATCATCTGGTGCCGGGTATCTATCGCGCGCATGCAAAAAATAAACACCCGAGTCAATTTTCTTTCTTTCTTTCTTTTTTTAGCACTTTCCAACAAAGTTGAAAAGTGCTTATGCATTCGGTTTGTCTGTCCGTCTGTCCGTCTGTCCGTCTGTCCGTCTGTCCGCGCTCTAACTGCCGTAAATATACTCGGATTGCTATGAAATTTTTATACGTTATTGAAGTTTACCCTAGCACGAACCCTATTGAAAATGAAGTATCTACCATGATTAGTTTATCTACAGAGAGAATCAAAAGTTTCCCATTACATTACGGCCTATAGGGAAAAATCGTTAATATACTCAAATTGCCATGAAATTTTAGGACGTTTTTGACGTTTACCCTAGCACAAGTCCTATTGAAAATGAAGTTTCTACCATGATTAGTTTGTCTACAGGGCGAATCAAAAGTTTCCCATTACATTACGGCCTATGGGGAAAAATCGTTAATATACGCGGATTGCCATGAAATTTTAGGACGTTATTGAGGTTTACCCTAGCACGAACCCTACTGAAAATGAAGTTTCTACCATGATTAGTTTGTCTACAGGGCGAATCAAAAGTTTTCTATTGCATTACGGCCTACGGGGAAAAATCGTTAATATACTCGGATTGCCATGAAATTTTAGGACGTTATTAACGTTTACTCTAGCACAAGTCCTATCGAAAATGAAGTTTCTACCATGATTAGTTTATCTACAGGGCGAATCAAAAGTTTCCTATTACATTACGGCCTATGGAAAAAAATCGTTTCAAAGGAATTTTAAAGATGTTATACCCTGTCAAACATATTAAAATATGCATTCTATAAAATATAAGGTGAAAATGTAGCTATTATTCATTTACAGGGCCACACAAAAGAATTCCATTAGATAATGGTAAAAGGGGGAATTGTGTGACATATTTTAAATATATTAAGCTTTTTCATGTATAATAAATTTGATGTATGTCACTGAAGCTTAATATAAATTATAAGCTACTGTCTTGCATAATATGAAGTACATAGCATTTACAGGGCCATACAAAAGCTTTCAAATAGTATATCCTTTCCGAAGTACCGTATATGTGTCTGATGATGGCTGATGGAGGGATGAAATGCATTTTAATTATTATATTCGCGTTTATATTTCGTTAAATATATGCACATTATATGGTGTGTATAAATGTTATAGTTGATATGCAGGGCTACCCAAAAGAGCTAACCAACGTTACTGAATATGAGCGTAAATTATTTAAACGTGGTTCTTAAATAAGCTATGCATTTTTACGCTGAGCTGCATTCAATTTACTGAAAAATGTTTGCAGAATATAGATAAAGGGATATACAGGGCCACGCAAAGAATTCGGTACATGGACGCCTATGAATGATGATTTATGAGAATGTGATTTCAGTTGTTTTAAAAGTGTTTTAGTTTGCAATAAATTTTAGCCTAATGCTGACTTGTAATAAAGGTACAATGTAAACTACAGGGCTGAACAAAAGTATTCAAGTATGTTTCCATCTAATAGTATGAATTGCTGAAAAAGAAATTTCAAGCTACTGGGTATTTTCTTGCTAAGCTAAATTTTCCCATTATATGAACTGACATATGAAATACAGGGCTGTTCTAATGTACTGGAATACATATTTGGGTATATTTGGCTATACACTATTATTTCCCTAAATAACAAAGTTTTGTTAAAGATTTCATTAAGTGTTGGAAAGTGCTTCATAATCTATGCTTAACGTATGATTTTTCTTACTTGTTTTTTTTTCTTTTCGTATCTTAGTTTTATTTTACTGTCTGAAGAAATAACTCAAGTACAAGTCATAGGGGCCGTCTATTAATCATGTGATTTTTTTTGGCATTTTTAACCCCCCCCCTCCCCCTTGGTGATACATGGTGAGGTTTAAGACTACCCCCCCCCCCCAACCCTACATCACGTGTATTTTTTAGTACCTACAAAGAATCTTAATTTTTTTAGAATATTTATTATAAAATACAGGTTCAAGTATCATCAAATTTTATTATAGAAAATAAAAAAAAAACTACAGTAATAACCTTAAGAGGTAAACAGAAAAGTTGCAAGTTATTTTGAACTGACATAAAAATAATGAAAGAAATGCGAAAAACTTTTTTGTAGTAATACATAAACATAATTTAATTTACAATGTCCTCAGACCACGGATTAGCAAGACTTTCTTCAACACCAATAACTGGATAAGCATCTTGCAAGTTAGTTGTAGGCACAGTGCTTTGTTGAAGATTAACATCGGTTTCATCAAGCCACTCGGCGTCATCATTTTCGCTCACTACGCAGAGAATCTCTCTCGCGGGAACTTCACTTCGTTCGTTGCCTGGCAACGGTGAAACAAGGTCACACTACAAGCTGCTTTCGACTTTGTACGCGTTTGACGAAAAAATAAATACACGAAACTCCGCTTTTCGGTTCAGTATCGCGCGTTTGCCGAAAAAATAAATACTCGTGATATATTACTACACCCCCCTCCCCCCTTGTGATATTTCGTGATTTTTTTATGGACCCCTCTCCCCCCCCCCTCTCGAGCCTCGCATGATTAATGGACGGCCCCATACATCCTCGTAAGCACGTTAAGTAGGGTTCCCAGTTTGGTCGTTTTTCCTGTAAATTGTACGTGTTTTATTCATTTTTGGGCATATCGAACGATGCACGTTAAAATTTGCCCAATACGACGATTTGATCTGTTTTTCTACCACTTCATAAATCTGATAATTTCAACATTTTTTTTAAAAACTTTTTCAGTTTGTTTTAAAATTTTATACATTTTACACACACACACACACACACAAAAAAAAAGTTGTACACATGCATATCAAATGTGAAAATGACTTGCTTCTCATCAGAATGACAACGATCTTGCAACAGGGATATAATCTGCGCATTCGGGAGTTCTTCGGTAGCATTAGATCATTTGAACTTGACTATAGACTTACTTATAGACTATATACTAATAAAATTTTTAATTAAGTATAGCTGTATTTTAATTTAAATATTTTGTTTTATTTATTTTCTCCTTTTATTCTTAAATGCAAACACTTATTTTTGTAAGGTGTCCATTGCTAAAGTTTTCATCACCACCATTGAAATGCTTGATGTTTAAATTTATATTTGGTTCTTACAGTTCAATTAATTCTTCATTCATAATAGGACTTCAAAACTAGTTATACAGTGTTAATAGAATAATGTAACACATTACTATCTTTTTTCGGTATTACAACTTCTCTTTTGTGTGTTCTGTATAAATTCTTTAATTTTTCATCTTCAAGCATTGAAAGATAATCTAAAAAAAGGCAGAATTACAGTGAAACCTCCAAATAAGAGACAACCTTGGTATCGGAAGTTTTGTCCCTTAAATAGAGGTGTCCCTTATTCAGAGTTTTGGCTGTTATTTTTAATTAATCGTTCAGAAGGATATAATAATAAAAAATCATTAAAGGTGAAGTTTAAATGTACTTGAAGTGTATAAATTATGGTAATCTGATAGTAATAGATAATTAATAAATTAAAATTTTCAAATGACTAATAAATCATTAAATTATTTGCAGATTTATTGATTTTTATTTTATATGCAAACTCTTTACATGCAAAAACTATTAAAACAATTGAAGAATTTTACTTGAAATAATCAATCAAAAGTAGTTATTTTGCAAATTTCAATTTTTCACTACTAACCTTTCACGTTTTCATTTACCATACTCATAACTTTCAGTTGTTCATTATCAGCAGTATTTACAAAAGAAAAAAAAAAAGTACTCAATTGTTTAGAGTATTTTAAGACAAAAAAAATCCCTTTCGGCATGGCCTATAGGCGGAGGTAGATTTCGAAAAGTTTTCATCTCAAAAAAATAAAAAAATGCCTATCTCTACTCAAATGCCCATTTTGGCATTATATTTTGAATTTTATTCTTACTTTATTTAAAAAATTGAACAATATGCTCATTATATAGTTCCTAAATAACAAAAAACTGTTAATTAAATTCGTTTGACAGCAAAATTGAATTTAAAAATGAGTCATAAAATAACCAATTTATTATTTTAATACATCCACGATTCTTTAATCAAGATCGCTTTGAGAAATTTTGTGCGAAGTGCCCACTTTGACAGATTTTTTTAAAATATATATTTAGCCTTTATCAAAAATCTGACCAATACGGCACATTACACAGTTCCTAAATAACAAATAACTGTCAATTGAATGCGTTTGAGAGCAAAATTGAATTTAAAAATGAGTCATAAAATAAACAATTTGTTATTTGAATACAACCTCAATTCTTTTATCATGATCGCTTTGGGAAATTTTTTTGCGAAGTGCTTACTTTGACAGCTTTTAAAATATATATATTCACCCTTTATCAAAAAATCGACGAATACGCACATTATATAGTTCCTAAGTAACAAAAAACTGTCAATTGAATGTGTGTCAGAGCAAAATTGGATTTAAAAATGAGTCATAAAATAACCAATTTGTTATTTGAATACCCACAGTTCATTAATCATGTCGCTTTGGGAAATTTTGTGCGAAGTGCCCATTTTGGCAGCCTTTTTTTAAATATATTCTGCCTTTATCAAAAAACTGGCCACTCCGTCACATTATATAGTTCCTAAATAAGAGAACCTGTAAATTGGATGCGTTTGAGAACAAAAAAAGATTTAAAAGTGACTCGGTAAAAACGCAATTTCTTAAATTTCCTCAAATTTTAATCACGATAACTTCGTGAAATTCTGTTCAAAATACCCTTTTTGGCAGCCTTTTAAAAAATATATTCTGCCTTTATCGAAAAACCGGCCAATACGTCAAGTTATATAGTTCCTAAATAATAGGACCTGTAAATAAAAGGACCTTGGATGGGTTTGAGAACAAAAATGAATTTAAAAATGACTCATAAAAAACGCAATTTGTTATACTTAATGAATTTTTTAATGATGAAAACTTCGGGAAATCTGTTCAAAATACCTTTTTTGGCAGCCTTTTTAAAAATATATCCTGCCTTTATCAAAAAATTGGCCAATACGTCGCGTTATATAGTTGCTAAATAAGAGGATCTGTCATTTGGATGCGTTTAAAATCAAAAATGAATTTTAAAATGAGTCAGAATATAAGCAGTTTGGATTTGAGGTTTTTTTCTCCAACTCCTATTTTTCTTTAATTTATTTTTGCTATAAGAATTGGTTCTATGAAAAACTTGTCAATATAAAAGTTGTAGATATTATTGTGAAGATGTAAAATAAATTTAATTAGATTTAATTACTTAAGAATTGAGTAAGTTATGGGTTTTTTCTTTTTCCTCCCCCCTTTTTCTTTTCGTTTTTAATTTTTTTCATCGGTAAAAATTGGTCCTATCAAAAACTTGTAAATACAAAAGTTTTAGATAATATTGAGTACATTTATATAAAATTTAGTTGGATTTGATATCTTGAGAATTGATGAAGTTATGAATTTTTTTCTCCCAAAAACCATGTTTTTTTCGCCCCTTGAGCCCACTTTTAACTTTATCAAAAATCTGTCACGCATAAACTTTTTCCTCATTTTTTAGAAGTAATATAAACTTTAAACTGATTCGATATCTATTTTAATTAAAAAGTTATCGCGTTTTTTCTGTTTTCACAAAAACCCTCCTAACTTCCACCCCCTTGGTCCGATTTTGCCCATTAACGAACTTAACCGAGATTTTATGCCCCTTGATTTTATGTAAAAGTTTGATGAAGATCTGAGCATAATTATGGAAGTTATCGTGTCTAGAAGAAAGTGATATACACCGATAGATAGATAGATAGATAGATAGATAGATAGATAGATAGACATATATATGTATAAACTTTTTTACTGATGGTAGTTTTGGGGTCTAGGAGTCATGATTCGTGTAGATCCGCAAAAATTTTTCAGAAATTCCAACATGGGAGACAATGCAATAGGTAGTATTTCATACGAAATCTACCTAATAACTCTCAACTGATGTGCTCAACAAGCAGAAAATTGACACATTTACAAAATCATTTTTTAATGGAAAGGTATAAAAGTGGAATGCCTGATTGTGGAAGCGATTTGGAATGGAACTGCCTTTTTCCTTTGCCTTCCGTTTGCCTCCTCCCCCACCCACACACACAAAAGAACAGAAAAACAATTTGATTACATATATTCTGAACAACAACACCTGCTAATTTCAAGCATAAACTTACGTCATAAAAATTGCCGTTTTGGATTTGAGAACAGCCTTAAAGCATTTGTAAAGTTCTTTATTTCATAATTTTCTTTTGTTCTCCACTTTCAGAATCATCATCCTCAAAATTTTCAGCATTACTTTCAATGGGGATAAATGCAATGATGTCAAATCAGAATTGTGGGTAAATAAATGCTCATCAATTTTGTTACATGCCTCTGTCCACATGACTGTTTGATAAATTCAAAATCTGTATTTTCATTTTCATCACAGACACTGCATTATCTGAAATACAAAAACCAGCCCCTTTAATCTCATTTTGAAGTGTCCCTGAAATCGAGCGTCCCTTATTTAGAGGTAAATACATTACACGTCCTATACCAAGGGACTGGGACCGGAAGTTTTGTCCCTTAAATAGAGGTGTCCCTTATTTGAAGGTTTCACTGCATTTAGTTTTTGAATATTTGTAGAAACTCTACACGCTGTGCCCTTCTACGACACGCCTTAGAACATCAAACTCCGCCTTTTTTTCACTCAGTATCTTTGTAAACCATATTTTTATGGTATAAACATTTCCTTCACACAGAATCTTTTATACAGAAAGTTGTTTCTAGATATCCACTATAGAAAGGAATTAGTACATTTTGAAAAAGGAGCAAAAACAGATGTGCACATACGCTTATAATTTGACCATTTTCAAGGTATTGTTCCCTTAGACGAGTGAAAATTTTTATGCAAAATATTTTTACAACGCATGGTAAAATGGAATTTGAAATTATCAGTAAATAATTCCGATTTAGTGGATATACTGCCTATTATTACAGATTATTTTCAGCGGGACGATTAAATTTTTTTCACTTAAAGCAGTTCTTTACACACTGTTTAATTTTTCACAAGTTTTTCAATATTTGTTTGTCTTTTCTTCTTTTTTGATAGCAAATTTATTTCTAAATACTATTTGTTTTAAATAATAGTTTAGTGACCATAGAGCATTTGTTCATATAACTTTTCTTCTTTGGATGTCCACAATTACATTACAATCGCGAGACGCTTTCGTCTTTTCACGCCAAATCTTCGAAAGTATTTTTTTTTTTTTTTTTTACAGAGTTTTTACTGTAATTCCGGCGCTAAATTTGACTGACTCTTTATTACATACATAAATAGTTAAATTAGCATTTTTTTCCCAAAAAATTCCGAGTATGCCCAGTATGGAGACCTTCCTTGTAAGAATAAAACCTTCACACCACTAAATATAAAAAGTAAAATATTTATAATAATTTATCTGTGTTCAGCATAGCATATTCATACCAAAGAAAAACCTTTTGTTTGACTTTAAATAACTGTTCTCCCTGAGCAGTTGTAATCTAATGAAAGTTACCTCATTTGGTGAAATCTACGTTTCCTTAATCTAATCTAATCCTAATGAAGCAATGAGGTTGTGAATGATTGCTAAACAAAATTGAGAAATGGGATGGAATAGTGTACATTGCTTTTTAAAATTCTCTTTATAATTAGGCATGAAATTTCCGTGTTTTTGCACGCCAGTATTTTGTTTGAAAAAAATATTATTTAATTTAATCGGGACATTTTTGCGATTTTAAAAGATGTCATTTTCTCTATCTAAATAGCGGTATCAAAAACGCGGAAATCACATCCCTATGTAATATAAATTAAAAAATATATTATATAATGCTTAAATATAGATATAGCTTTAATCTAACGGTATATAAAATTAATAAGAAAAAATAGCCCCCCCCCCTCACAAAAAAAAAAAAAAAAAAAAAAAAAAAAAAAAAATCGTCACTAACGTCACGATTTTTATGTGACGGGTGGAGTTAATCGATTTGGCAACTGAAAAAAGTAATAAAGTTAAATTCAATTTTTTAGTTTTTTATTATAGAAAAAGTTAGTTATTATATATTTTTATTACAGATTTTGAATAAAAATGAATGTTGACAGTTTTGATATAATATATTATCTCTGATTAATTCATCTTCAATATAAATAATGTCTTCTTCATCAGGTGTATGTGAGGACTCGTCATTTCCATTTGTTGTCAAGTTTTTATAACAATCATGTTTAACAGCAGGAAATGCTCCTTTGTCGCAGTTCTATCTTTAGGATAAAATAAATTCTGATCTCTATTCTTCAAAATTTGTGATCTACCTTTTATATAATTCCTTATATTAATGCATTAAATTCTGAATCTTCATTATAGTCCAATTTGAGTTGTATGAGGTGGGGTTTGGACTTTCTAACTTTATGCAACGTATTTTAAGCTAATTTACTGGGAACCCAATAACGGTAATTTTTCTGTTAACGATTAGAATTTCTAATGGCTTTGTTGAAAAAAAAAATCTTAGTGCGTCATTTGGATTAGATTAAACAGAGCATTTCTTTTACATGTTTTGATTATACTGTGCCAATCATCAGATGAAAAAAGAAATGTTTTGAATTTTTTAGCATGTGACTCAATAACGGCAAAATTAGAGTCAAATGGTATGGTAATGGCGTTAATCTTTAGTATTTATACTATAATTAAATACTAAAAATTAATAATTATTTACATAGATAAAAAGTTATAACTACCAGACTATAGGGCTCCCAAATGGTCCGCCAATTGAACATCAATATTTTCATACAAAGATTTTTGTTTTACATTTTTCATGCAAATTGCTCAGATACCACCTACAGAAGTTAGTTTTAGCACAAATGCTGTAGAAATCTACTATAAAATTTTCTGTTAAAAAATATTGGTGTTCAGTTCGTGAATTTCCAAAGACCATACCAGTTAACGCCAGAGATTTATTTATTAGACAAATTCTTTGGTTGAAAGTATGTCTTTTTAATTTAAGACTAGTCAGACGTGGCACTCCAATCTTATGCATGTTAATACTTCCTGGAAAAAAAAAAAAAAAAAAAAAAAAAAATCATAAAAGATTCATCGGTTGGGAAGTTTAAATAAAAATCCAGTCAGTAACAACTTTTGTCAATTTATAACTCAATCTAAAGTTTAATGAAAATCCGTGCATTAGTTTTTGAGACAGGAGTATTGGAAAATCTTAAGAAAAAACAGCATGACAGCACCACATGTTGTGCGCTATACATCGAAAACTAATCAGAATCAATTTTGTATCAAGCACAAACAGAATCTGAAGTTTGATGAAAATCCATGCATTAGTTATTGATATATATTTATTGGGATATCTAGAAAAATGCAGTGTAGCAGCGCCATTTGTAGGGTGATTTACACCAAAACTAAACAATATTAATCTATATCAAGAATTAACTGAATCTGAAGCTTTAGAAAATTTTGTGTATTAATTCTTGAGATAGAGCTATTGCGAAGGCCGCGCCAACTGTTGTGAGATTTGCTCCAAAACGTAATCACGACCATGCTATATTAAGTTCTAGCTAAACATGAAGTTTTATGAAAATCCATATAGTAGTTCTTGAGATATGGCTATTGAGGAAATTGTAAAGAATGCAACATAACAGCGGCACGAGTTAAACGATATACACGAAAACCTAATCAGATCTAGTGTATACGATCTAGTTTATGACAGAATCTAAAGTTTTGTGAAATTCCGCGCATTAGTTCTTGAGGTAGAGCTATTGCGATAATCACGAATAATGCACTATAACAGCCTCACCTGTCGAACGATTTGCATCAAAATGTAATCAGTACCATTGTATCGCTGTACTAACTAAATATACAGTTTTATGAAAATCTATTCTCTGGTTCTTAAGATACGGCTATTGTTTAAATTGTGAATAATAAAGCATAGCAGCGCCACCTGTTGAGAGACATACACCAAAATCTAATCAGATCTAGTTTGTATCAAGGCCTAACAGACTCTAAAGTCTTGTCGATATCCGTACATTAGTTCTTGATACAGAGCGCCCACAAAATTTTTATCACAAATAAAAAACAAATGGCACAAAAAATAAATGGCAGACATTTTGTAAAAACATGTTTTCGGGTTCTCTGACTCCTAAAACGTATTAATCCGTAGGAAACCGGATTTCGAAAATTTTCACGAATCTAAAATCTTCGTGTTCAAATAAAAGATAGTAAAAAGCTATAGGTTGACCAAAGATCTTAGAGGAAAAGATGCGAAGGCTCCATAGGCGTAACGTAAATCCACAGCTGTCAGTGAAACAGTGCAAATAGCTAGGCAATAGAAGTCGCATACAGGGGCGAAAGATAAGAAGCGTTCACTTGGCGCGCGTTGGCATTATCACCAGTAGCGATAATTATCAAAATGTGGAGTAATGATGTGGTCATCGCTGCCCGCCTCGGTCCCTCGGTCCCCGCGAAAGCAGTGCGCACCCTCCTCCCTCTCCATCCCTTTTCGTGGAGGGAGATGAGTTAGGTCAAAGTTCATACCAGTGGCGTAGCTAAGGGGGGGGCGTCCGCCCCGGGCGCCGAGGCCTAGGGGTGCCAAATTGAGAGAAATTGTTATATATCTATATTGGGGTGGGGGCGCCAAAAAACATAGCTACGCCACTGGTTCATACGATACGTTACAGAAGACTACTTATAGATGAATCTGTTCGTTGTTATGTTAGTTTTCGAGTGAAAGTGGAACTTTCGATACATAAAATTTATTATTTAACAAATTCAGCATCACTGAAGACTTTTCAGTTGTACGTGTTAATCGGCTATCTATTTGCAATATAAAAAATGTATCACAACAAACAAATCATATTAAAAAATCTCCCACAATCTTTAAGTCTCAAAACGAACTGCCAAAAGAAATGGCGTTTTGAATTCTCGCGGGGGAGTTGGCGCAAGGAGGTTTACTAGAAAAATATTTGGCGAATCGGTGGATGCAATGAACCAGCCTACGATTGGATCTCCCCCTTTGAATACACGCTCAAAGGAGGAGATCACTGTTTCATAGCAGTGCTGTTTGCACTGTTTCAGTTAGTTACGGTTTCCAGAGCCTTCATGTCTTTCCCTTTAAGGTCTTTGGGTTGACTACGTAACTTTTCCTTGCATTAAGAATAAAACTCTCACCACACTAAATATTAAAAATAAAATATTTATTGTTAATTACCTATGATCAGCAAACTTATCATACAGATGAAAAACCTTTTGTGATTATGAAACTGCTCCCTGAGCAGTTGCAATAAAAAATGGAATGAAATAACGTACATTGTTTTTTAAACTTCCCATCAATATATAAATTCATAAATATCTTGCAAAATGCATAAGTTCAGTTATAGCTTTAATCTTAGGGCATATAAAATTAATAAGAAACATTAGCCAAAAGATAATTGTCAGTAATATTGCGATTTTTATGTGACAGGTAAAGTTAATCCATTTGGCAACTGAAAAAAGTAATAAATTTAAATTCATTGTTTAAATTTTTAAGTTTTTTATCACAGTAAAAGTTAGCTATTATATATTTTTATTACAGGTTTTGAAAACATATTATTTGTGATTAATTCATCTGCAATATAAATAATGTCTTCTTCATCAGGTGTATGTGAGGAGAGGACTCGTCATCAGGGGTGTATTTAAGATGAATTCATTAGGGGGGGGGGGCGTAAATGACGATTTTGTCGACTTATTTAAAATACATATGTTTATATCTTTAAAGGTATGTTTCTGTATTTGTATATATGCACCTACCGGATGTCCTAAAATTGACTGACTGATTTTAAAACTCTGTAACTTGCAAATTGTGGTAGTTGTAAAATTAAATTCCTACAAGAGTGTTATGTAAGACTGTAAGATAGCAGGAGTTTTTACCGCGATTCTCGATTTTAATTTAAAATAGCGGCGATAGATGGTATTGTTAGCGATAGGCGCTAAATCTGAGCCCTTTTGGCCTCTTTTCTCAATACTGGTGTGAAAGAAAAAGATTAAATATATGCAGTGGATTCCTAATAACAAAATTACATTGGCAACTGATAGTCACTTCATATATTTAATCTCTTTCTATTGCAACAAGACTGAGAGTGAAGAGAAACAAAATATCGGCCCCCAATTTAGCACCGATTGCTAGCAATGTCATGTATTTCTTCTATTTTAAACTAACGTCGTGAACTGCTGTAAAAAAACACTCCTCACATCTTACCTAACCCTTCTGCAAATATTTTTTAAATAGCTGCGACCATTTGTAAGTTATTAAATTTTTAAATCAGTTAATTCATTTTAAGACACTCTGTATGTTCTATATAACATTCAACGTTATTGACCCACCGAGATTAACTCATTAGTGCCTAGCGTCTCTTTCTTGGGACAATTACAATAAAGCCAAAAAAAAAAAAAACTTCTCATACCAGTAAATTATAAGATAAATAAATAAGTACGATTTTTAAGAGACCTCAATAAATTAAGATCAAAATTATTCTTCTTTTAAAAGTGGTGGAAAACCCAAAAATTTCATTTTTATTGTAGAAAATAATTTGGGCATTACAGTAAAACCTCCATAACGGACACTCCCGAATAGCGGACACCTCTATTTAACGGACAGTTCTCCAATCCCCACTCCCAAAGCCTACATTTTTGTATGTTTAACCTCTGAATAACGGACATTCTAAATAGCGGACACTATTTTCAGCGATAAAAGATGAAACAGTACTTTTTAACAAGATAAAAATTAAAAAAATAAAATAAAAAGGTCTCTAAATTTATCAGGACAATATGTCACAAATTTTGTGATCACAGATAAATGTAGAGGGTGAGAGGAGAAAATTTCTCCTTCACGTTTATTGTTGAATTCAAAGAGTTGCATGGGAGGGACATCTCCCAGAACATTCAAATGTCTATGTCCCCCCGAAAGATTTTATGATTTTATGCTTTTAATGATCAAAAAGTGTAATCCCTGTCCCTGCTCGGAACTCTATAATGATCAATAACTTCACATTGAAAAACAAATTATTCGTAATCACAAGCAAAAATAAACTTTTGAAACAGATTATTATTATTATTATTATTATTATTATTATTATTTTAAGTAAGAACGTAAAAAGCAGCAGTTAAAGGTGTGCACAATTTTATTTAAGTTTTATTTCATAAAAAATAATTTTAATTTCTCATTAATCATATAATAGAGGTTTTAAAACATATAAATGTCAATTAATGAAATATTAAGCATTTCTTAGCGATTTTTGTATTTCTGAAGTTTTCCCAATAGCGGACACCTCCGAATAGCGGACAATTTCTGCGTTCCCGAGGTGTCGTTATTTAGAGGTTTTACTGTAATGGGTTAAATTTTTCATTTTAAAACACTGAATATTTTACACTTATTGAGGAGACTATAAGATAGATTTAAAGATGATTCTTACTACCCCTTACATTATATTGCTATAAATATTCCAGCTAAGTATTTTGATATTAATGAAAATTTGTTTATTTTTTGCTGATAGTACAGCCGGAAATTTGAATCCAAATTAATTAAACAAGTTGAAATTTTTAGTAAGAAGTTACTTGGAATTTATTTACAGTTAACTTATTTATATTTATATTAAAAAGTACTAAATCAAAATGTATTTTATTACTCTTCCTAGGTCGGGCTGGGATAGGAACTTACTTTTTTCCTGAAAAATCGGATCAGGCCTGGCCTAATTTATTTTTTCCGTACCGAGCCGGGACTGATTTCATTCTTCGTAGCCTTCACGGGCCAAAATATTTTGTCCCAGTTTTGAGCCAGCCTGTATGAAAATCATTGTCTCGGCGTAGCCAGGTCTGTTAAAAAGTGAGTAAAATTTAGCCTGACCCAAAAATTTTGCCTGACTGCAAAAAAAGCATACAATTTAAAATCGCTTTTATTCTTCGATTTATTTAAAAATTTATTCTTTTTAAAGAATCGTAGATTTCTAAGGTCATTAAAATGTAGTAGAATGTATAAAAAAGTATTTGCCTATAACGGAATAATGTTTTAAATTGAAAATTGCGTTTCATCCATACAAAATGAATGCAATAATATGTGAGGGTAAAATATAATACATTTTTATACCTGCTAAGAAGGAAACATGTCTATAACGATTTTTTTTCTTTCCTATGCGATTCCGTTTTAGAAGATTTTACTGTATACCATTTTTTAGACATGTATGTCTCCAATACATGGAATACAGATTAATGGTATAACTGAAACATACAGATAACTGAAACATTTACATACAACAAACAGCGGTTCATTTGAAACATAAACTACGTCATTTCTATATATAAATGAAGATCATAAAAGTTAGAAAAATTCGAAGGCAATTTTTTTTATCAGAACTTCTCCATACAAGTAAAAATCAGTATTTAGTAGAAATTCAATCGGACTGGGTTGGAATTTTGCGGGCCGGTCTCGGGCGAAATTTCAACTTCTATTTTGAGCCGGGTCAATATTTTTTTCCAACGGGTCGAGCCTGAAAATTTTGGCCCGTGTGAATCTCTATCTCTAGTCTCTGAAAGAGATAAAAAAAATATTTTATTCATCAGACTGGTCAATTTTTCAATAATCGGCTTTAGTCGTAAATAATTGACTAAATGATTCAATTATTTAACCCATTTCATTGAACTTTACTTATGTCACATCAGCTGCGGATATCTAGAAGAAAAACACCATCAGACTGAGTATCAGCTGCACAGATCATCACCACGTCGAATTGACGGCTGAAATTTCAAGATTCGCATGTTAAAATGCAACTAGTCTACCAAAGTCATTCTTAGTGCCACCTGAAGATCTGATTTTCGTCAATGATCGATAGGTTTATCATCGAATTTTCCTGTATTAGAGCCAGAATTTCACTACGAATTTTCCAGAATTTTCTATTTCCAGAATTTCCTACCAGAATTTTCAGGCCCAGGCCCGGCTCGAATGATAGTTATCTTTGACCGGCTTATCCAATGTAAAATTTTTAAGTTTGGTCCGTTTATATTTATAGTACACAGCCCCGCCCTGTGCGATCTAGCCCAATTCAATTTCTATAAAAAAAATTACATTTTTGTCTTAACTACAATTAAGATTTTTTTAACAGTATTGCATGCATATTTATATAATAAATTTACAGTATATCTTACAGTATAAACAGTATATTACGATGCATTCGCACGACAGAAAGTACACAAAAGCAACATTAATGACTACTTTTCCTAGACGTTTCAACATTCAAATAAGGATTCATAATAAATAAATAAATAAAAATAATAATAATGTAGTTTAGAATACTTTTGAAGCTGTCTAATAAAAAGTAGATTTGTGAAAATATTTCTCTGACATTTATTAAGGTTTTCCCAAAACAAAAGGACTGTTTTTTGACACACTTCTAAATTCACTTCTTTTCGGAAATGCATAAGATTGGCAGATGTTCTCATTAAAAACTATTTAATCGAATGACGTTATTTATTTTTTGGTAAAGGCAATGCATCTAAGATAAAATAGTGTTAAACAAAGCGTTTTGAAACGAATTTCCAGTTCCGACATCACGAAAAAGGAGAAAAACCTGAAGCTGTAACAAGAATCTTTTATTGTCAACATTTTATATATATATATATATATATACAGGGTTGTTATAATTAAAGTTCGCCTATTCAGAAGGCTGTGGAGCCGGTTCTATTTCTCCAAACAAAACAAAATTGCACTAGTACATAGTTGAAGAGATGCGCTCTGCGAAAATCGAAAAAAAAAATTGTCAAATTTTTTGTCACTAGGTGGCGCTGCGCCAATATTTAAAATGATGTTTGCAGATTCATTATATCAATATCAGTCAATCCAGACGAAACACACAAATTTAAAAGTTTCAGCAAACTTCGACGAATGCGAATTGTTATAATTAAGTTCACTTAATCAGACAGCTCTAGAACCTGACCTATGACTCCGAACAATACAGAAAAATGAATATCATTTCATGTGATGTAAACTGCATCGAGAAAAATAAAACATGTCGCTCGGCAATAAGGAAAGAACGAAGAATAACATGATGCATGCTCAATGAATCTTCTGCCATTTTAATAATGCATTCCATTCTAGAATTGTGCTTTCTACAGCATTGCGTAAACTGTCCTTGTAATATTGAGCGAATGCGAAGTCTAATACTGTCTTTCAGATCAGAGATTGTCTGACATCTGTCTTTAGATACAGAATCTTTCAAAAATCCCCAGAAAATAAAGAAATATGTAAATATTGGCTTAAATATTGGTGCAGCGCCACCTACTGACAAAAATTCTAACTACTTTTTTTTTTCATTTTCACAGAGCGCATGTCTTCAACTACTTACTAGTGAAATTCTGATTTGTTTGGAGCCATAGAACCGGCTCTAGAGCCTTCTGAATAGGCGAACTTTAATTATAACAACCCTGTATATATATATATATATATATATATATATATATATATATATATATATAAATGGGAAACGCTATTGGATTCAAAAGCACTTCAAAAGTCAGACTTGTCAGTTTTAAGCCTTTACAGTTAAAAGTAGTTTAAAAATGTGTTGTTTAGCAATACATTTGACCACCTTACGTTATATTTCCAAAGATTACTTTAACAGAACTTTATCGTTTTTAATATTTTACAAAACATGTTGCCTGCGCTATACATTCTGAGAACAATTAAATACAGTTCCAGCCCGTCTCAACTTCATTGAGAAAAAAAGCAAGCTTGATTTCAGCATTGCACGAATCTGCTAAAGAAAAAAGAAACTCATCTCATACACCAAACCTGATGCCAACTTCTATGGTGGACATGCAACATTTTTGTATTGGTTTGTCAAACTAGCATCGGTTCATGACGAACATTTACACTTATTCCCGCGAAAATCATATTCATTGAAACTATCCAATATTTTACCGGTTTTACGTACTCTTTTACCGCTATTTTTTTTTTTTTTTTTTTTACCGGCCTAGCTGGTCCGTTTAATTTATTTGTTGGCACGTCCCGTATATTTCATTTACCAGCCCGTTGATAAAAATGTCTTAATTCTGCCAACCCGACCCGTTTAAAAATTGTCTTTAGTTCGCCTGGTCGGTTGCGGACCTCGGATCAAGCCCGGGCCTGTGCAAGTCCCTATCTTGTACCCTAAGGTATGAAAAACATAGACGACTGGGAGCAAGAAAACACAGTGATAAACCTTCCAATTGACCACTAAAATAGAGTTTTTGCAAGTTGTTTAAATCAAATTATGACTTTAGCAGAGCAGGTGCATTTTAATATGATAATCGAGTTCTGTCCAATCCTAGAATTTTAGCCACAAACTCAATGAGGTGATTGTCAGTGTAGTGGCTTTCCTGTCCAATAGGAATGAAGAACAGTTTTACTCAACTTTCCTTTCGTCCAATAAACAGTCTTTTTCGGACGGTACATATTCGCCGAAGTGTGATTGTTGCCACTCCTGGGTTAAGTCCATGCAGACGAAAAAATATGTATATATTCACCGAAGTCGTCATCATCTTTAATGCTAGTTGATCTACTAGAACTCTACTCACCTACTGCGAATTCTCAGAAAAACTAGTCTTTCCCGAATTTTTTTTCAATTTGTTTTCAGCAGTCACGCGAAGTCGAAAAATGGTGAAGCAAACTTCGGATTTTCGGAAGAAATTCTTTAGAAAAATGCTAAGGATTGGTGTTTTTTAGTGTATGTTTTAAGTAAAAACATGTAAAATTGGAAAAAAATCGGGTGTTTTACAGTTGTATCGATTGATACTGACTATCTAGAATTTGCCGACTGTCATCGAAGTTGCCGGCATTAGGGGGACGAGACCTCCAGTAGCTACGCCCCTACTCGTCATTTCGATTTGTTGTCAAGTTTTTATAGTAGTAATCATGTTTAGTTTATCAGGAGGAATAAATTCTAGCAGGTCCATCATGTCTCTCCTCTCTTCCCTTATCACAGTTCTTTTTTCTGAGATATAATAAAGGCTGATCTACAGTCTTCAAAATTTGTGGTCTACCTGCTGCAGATTTCCATACGTTTTAATGACAATAAATTCTGAATTTTCATTTTGGTCATATTTTAGTTGTGTGAGGTAGGGTTTGGATCTTTCTAACTTTATCCAGCTTATTTTAAGCCAATTTACTGGAAACCCTGTAACGGTTATTTTTCTGTTAATGATTGGAATTTCTAATGGTTTTGTTGAAAAAAAAACCTTAGTGGACCATTTCGATTAGATTAAACAGTGCATTCTTTTTACATCTTTTGATTATATTATACCAAACATCAGACGAAAAAAAAAATGTTTTGAAATTTTTTTAGCTGGTGATTTAATAACGGCAAAATTAGAGTCAAAATTATTACGAAGTTCTTACTTCCATTTATTTTGATATCATGGAAAGGTATTTTTCACGATTTTTAGTCATTGAGTAAAAAACTTCGAATTTTTTATTAAGCCGCTTTATTGAATTGATTTCCATTAGAGTACTATAGACAATGACTTGCAGAGTTAATCAAACTCTGAAATAAAATGTTTATTGTTCAATGGGCAAAAACTTTTTGTCATTTAATGGTGTTAAACTTTATTATTTGTAAAATAATTAAATAATAAAAAATAATAAATATTTACATAGATAAAAAGTTATAACTACCAGACTAACAAAATTATATTTCCTATTAGAAATTTATTAATATAACCGAAAACTAATCAGGATCAATTTTGTATCCGGTACTAACAGACTTTGAAGTTTGATGAAAATTCATGCGTTAGTTCTTGATATACATTTATTGCGAAAACGAGAAAAATGCAGCATATCAGTGCCATCTCTAGGGTGATTTATACCAAAAAATAAACAATACTAATCTATATCAGGGACTAACGGAATCGGAGTGTTTAAGAAAATTCTGTGCATTAATTCTTGAGATAGAGCTATTGCGATAAT